>JASJET010000216.1:600000-1037500 GCA_034092305.1 Diaprepes abbreviatus | reverse complement strand
TTCTGTTTTTCTGCCGCCAGTTTCCAGCATCTCCACTGTAATTTTGTCTTCTCCTGCACATTTATTATTCTTTAATTTATTTAGTGTCATTCTTATCGCTGAGTTTGTTACTTCTGGAATTAGACTACTTTTGACGAATCTATTGAACCCTCAATCGTTCAACTCCGTTGACGCGAATTTCGAGCAGAACTTTGTTTCATTTATATATAGCTGTCGAACTGAAAACCTTTTCTTTTCAAAAGTCGGTTAAAAATGGTTTTATTCGGCCACTTTTATCTTTATTCTTACACGCATAATTTATATTGTTTTGAAAACATTTAAGACTTTATATATCTATTTGTTTTCTTTCTTTTTTTTTAGGGATATAAAATGTTAGACGGAATTTTGTTATTGTTTTCTAGCTAACTAATCGGGTGTCATTTAAATTTATCTCTTCCGTATTTAGCACAGGAATTTTGAACGTATGTCCACCCTAAAATATTCGACAAGATAAGTTATCGGTCCATTGACGTCATACGCAATTTGCCGGACTTCGTTTAAAATTAACAGTTTGCGGTAATGACCTGTTTAACAAACCCTGCCTCGTTTAAAATGTAACCTTAATTTGTAATTTATTATTTAAACGTCGGAATTGGATGGTTTTTTGGTTTTTTACCCTTTATTATTTGCGTGACTAATGGTAATAGGAAATTGAGTTATTAATATAGGTTTCTAATAAAATTACTTTTTTTTTATCTAGTCTTAGATAGGCATATGCTAAAATTTCTGCAGCAGCATAGCAGTTCGGTGAATGAACTTTCTCTTTCTAGCTTTAAGTTTTAACCGACTTCTAAAAGAAGATGTTTCTCAATTCGTCGACTACACCGATTACTCCGGAACAGCAGCACCGATTTGAATGAAATTTTTTACGTTATATTCAGGAAGTTGCTGCAGTGGTACCATATTTTTTTGGACGAAATTGGTGCAGCAAAATCCAAGATGGCGCGGAAAATAACGCGGGCAAAAAAATAATTTTGTTCGATTTTCTTCAAAATTGGTATGGGGGAATTTTCGGGGTCATACAAAACGAATCTGAAGTTATTTTTAAAAAAATCAATATGGCGGATCCAATATGGCGGACAAAAAAATTTAATTTTATCCGATTTTCCTCAGAGTTGGTATGGAGAAGTTTTCGGGATCGCACATAACGAATCCAAAATATTTTTAAAAAATTCAATATGGCCGATCTGATATGGCGGACAAAATAATCAATTTTGTCAGATTTTCTCCAAAATAACGAATCTAAATTTATTTTTAAAAAATTCAATATAGTGGACGAGAAAATCAATTTTGTCCGATTTTGTTCAAAATTGGTATGAGAGTCTCCGGAGTCGCACATAACGAATCTAATTTTTTTTTAATTCAATATGGCGTATCCAATATGGCTGATTAAAAATTAATTTTGTCCGATTTTTTTTCAAAATTGGAATCGCACATTACGAATCTGAAACTATTGAAAAAATAAATAAATAGGGCAGATCCAAGATGGCGGATTAAACATTCTTCATCTCTAGATTTTGTCTAAAATCAGTATTGGGGGATTTTTATTAGTGTTAGTTACGAATTTTTTGAAAACTTAATCTGTGAGATTCAATATGTCGTCTGAAAATTTTACATTTTTCAGTTTACTCCACAACTGATATAGGGGATTCTTGAGGGTGTAAATTATATATTTAAAAATATTTTTTCATCGTTTAATATGGCGAATCCAATATAGTGGACTCAAAATTTTACATTTTTCAATTTTGTTCAGAGGTGGGACTGAATCGTTTTTGAGGATGTAAATAGCGATTATAAAATTATTTTAAGAAAATCTAATAAGTCAGATGCAATATGACGGTCTAGAAATTAAAATTATTTTTTTGAAATTCAATATGGCGGATCCAATATGGTGGTTCGAAAATTTTACCCTAATCGCATTTTTTAAAATTTGGTATTAGTGAGTTTATGTCTCAAGTTATTTAAATATCGATTTTGGGGCCTATATAATCAATCTGAAATTAATTTAAAAGTTAGGATAATTGATTCACTATGACAGACTAAATATTTGTTTGACACAATTTCAATGGTATTTGAAGAACTCGAAGAATCAAAGAATTTTTAGTGGTTAATTTTAGGGTGATTCACAATTTTGGATAAAATGGGTACTTTTTTGTCACCTTGGAGTCATTGTGAGGTACACTAATCTCGATTAGTACTTAGTTCAAATAAATTACGGATTCATAATTAATTCAAAACTAAAGATCGAAAAATAGAATTTTTATAAAAAAATTAAACCGATTTCTAAAAGTGCGCTAAAAACTGATAAATAACTATAAATTTTTATATGAAATTGAAATTTTTCGGCGACAAATTATTTCTAAATGAAATAAATAACTACTAATATATAAAAATTATAGTAAAAAAGCAATTATCAATAAAGCATTTTTAATCTGTTTAATGGAATCACATTTTGTCAGGAATTAGTTTGGCCTTGACTTCAAAAATTTCAATTTCATGTATAAATTTTTATATATTTCACTTTTTGGCGCATTTTTAGGAATCGGTTCAATTTTTTTTATAAAAATTTTATTACCGTGCATTTACGGAGTTGTTGTATCTTAATATATACCGCAGAACACATCGTAGTATATTATTTAGAAATGTATTTCATTGTGCAAACTATGGGTATTTCAGATCCCTTACTAGAATTTGTTGTGGATTAGTCAGCAAGGGGCCAGAGGTTATTTTGGCTGTACCCTAGTTAGTCTTAAGAATAAGATGTTGCATGGTAAATACGTAATTTATTTTGTTCCCACTGTTCTGTTTGTTTATTATTTACATTATATTCTATAATGTAATTTTTTTTTTATAATATATTGTAAACGGAGTAATGGAGTAAATTAATCGACCAAAACGTATTGTACAAGACCCACAATCCTGATATTAGTTTAACGAATTCAAAGAAATATTTATATATTTATAGAATTACTGGGCGGTTTTGAAGAGTATATATATATATATATATATATATATATATATATATATATATATATATATATATATATATATATATATGTTATATCGTAGGTTTTCACGGATGGTAGAATGAATAGTTTGGTTATTCCGGGTTTCAATCCGTTCGTTCAAAAAATCGTTTTCACGACGTTTCTCCAAAATCTCATTTGGCATTTTCAAGTGCGGTTCATCTCGTTACTCGCTGAGAACTTAATCAAACTATTCGTATATATATATATATATATATATATATATATATATATATATATATATATATATATATATATATATCAACAAGGCTACAAAATCTTTGATAGTCTATAGAAACTTTGTAGGAAATAGATGGAATACAAATCCAAAAATCCTGCAGTAAATGTACACTGCAATAGTGAGACCAATTATTACATATGGGGCAGTAATCTGGAGCAAAAGAACCGGTCTGGCTAATACGAAAGCTAACCTCTCGAAAGTTTAAAGACATGGTGAAGAGGACGATTTATAGGATGATGAGAGATGAGGTCATAACACGAAGGTCCATTTTTTAACCAGAAATCAACAAATCTGGGACATGCCCCAAGACGAAATTAAAAACAAAGTTCAACTTTGTAAAAAACTTCAGCACAAAGTTGCGTTGGAAAAGCGAATAGGACAGAAACACATTTTTTATGGAATCTGCTAATGACTTGTGATTCAGTTAAATAGTGTATTTCTAACAAATCTGTAATCTGTTTTCTGAACCGTATTGACTAATTGTATAATCTTGTTAAACAAATTTTTTGAAGGAAAACATAATAAATAAAAATCATTCGATGTACATAATGTACAATTCTTTTTAAATATTTCCTATTTAGATTTTTAATTTAATATATTTGGAATTTTTAAATCATACAAGAAAATATAGGTTTAAATTATTTTTGCTAGAATTGGTTATTGCTGAAGAAAATCTAAAAATATCGATCCTTTAACTTATACTCCAGTAACACCGGTACCGGTACAAACATTTTTTGTGGAATATGTGTTAATATTATGGGATTTAGTTGGGTCTTCTATTTCTAATAATTCTATAGTTTCAATCATGGAGATTCCTATACGAACCGTGACACACAGTTATATGTTTTTTAACTGCAAAAAATTATAATGACACCAAAATTTATCTTGAGTTAACTGATGGTGAAAATTGTCATCAAACGTAAACATCCTAGCATGTTATCGAAAAAAAGTATTGTTTTTGCATGACAATGCTTGTCCCCATTCAGCTGCAAAAGCAAAAAATTTATTAGAAATTTAAAATGGCTTATTTTCCACCATCCACCATACTCTCCAGACCTTGCCCCAAGTGACAACTACCTTTTTAAGCCTTTGAAAGAAAGCCTGAGTAGCAAGCATTTACATAGCAATAAACATCTCAAAACGGAGGTAAATTCATGGTTTAGGAAACAGGACACGCTTTTTTTTTAAACAAGGTCTGCAAAAATTATATAACAGATATCAAAAATGTATTGAAGTCGAAGGCGGCTACGTAGAATAATAATTTAAGTCAAATAATCGAATAGACATAATTTCATAATTTAAAAATTTTTAATTTTTTTCCTTGCTAGGGAAACTTTCTTTTTGACTCCCCTCGTATTGATGTAATATTTCTTAGTTTAGATCTTTATTTTCGAAGCTACAATTGGTATATATCTTCTGTATTCATATTTTTGAATATTTCACTGAAAACACGAAGACATGTTTTATTTTTACTGAAATAAAATATTCACAAAGATTGTAAAATTGAGATCGTAAAAGAAAATTAAAACGCGGTTGCAACAGAAGTTTTATTTATATTTTTATTTCCATGAATGCACGGAGAAGTTACTGCGTTTTTCCCTATGTAAAAATAACTTCAATAATTCAACCTAAAGCATATGTATGTCAGCGAAATACTGCATCTATTGGGAGAAAAAACAGTAAAGTTCGCGTCGAGCGGTTGCTTTGTTTCGCAATGATGTTAGTGGAACTCCACTGACGAGACCATAAGGTGCTGAAAACGCGTATGGAGAGAGGACCAAAGTTGTATTTGCAGGAATCAAACTATTTGAGGGTTGTAAACAATGTTGAAGGTTGACTAAAATGTGGTTGTCGGACTTGCATTGTCTTTATTTATGTTTGTTTTTACTGACTGACTGACTGTGTCCATAGAAGCGCAAAGTTTCGCTTCAATATACACAACTCAATGACTTGAGTTACAAGGTAGTGGTTGCCAAAGATTAGGTATCCCAACACTGGGTTTACTGAAGATTCCATTATTATATTTAATGTAAGGTGCTTCTAAAAATTTTTTTTTCCATGTTGCGTTCCATATATATATATATATATATATATATATATATATATATATATATATATATATATATGTCGGATATTCTCACGGGTGTGATGTGTAATCGAAGGTTTTCGGGCATCCCGTGTATGTGCTGAGTCCCTTTCAGGACTGTAAGGCAGCTGACGTTTCGGTGAAATCTCATTCACCATTTTCAAAGCTCACTGTATGGCGTCTACGAGCGAACTGACGCCTGCGACTCTGGTGTTGTCGCTACCGTGTGCGCGTCGGACGTGTTCGTTTTCCGAATGGTTCCGAACCAGGTGGCGTGACCTGCTGCTCGTCATCGGCCCTGTTGCCAGTGTTTGTGGTTGCGTTGCCGAGTTGTATTCTCTTTCCTTACTAAGTAGTACTGGTTGATGTTTTGTAAGCAGATTTTTCCAAGTATTAGGCACACGTTGGCTATCATCTCTGCTATTTAAGTTGTTGGGCCTCTTTGCAATTTCAATAGCCTCCCTTATAATCCTTGTGGACAGGTTTTCACATCTCGATAGCATTTTTGTTCCCGAGAAATTTATCTTATGTCCTGTGTTTAACCAGTGTTGGGCCAGAGCAGAAGAAGTTGTTTTTTGCTTGACAGCGTTTATATGTTCGTCTCTTCTGGCGCTTATTTTACGGTTGGTTTGGCCTACGTAAGATGAGCTGCACTCTCCGCATGGAATTTCGTACATTCCCTGGTTTTCTAGAGGGATTCTTTCTTTAGGTGTTGGCAAGAGATCTTTTACTTTACGGTCTGTGGTCAAAATGGTTTAAATGTTGTGTATCCTGAGAATTCTTGCGATCTTGTCTGTGGTGCCTCTTACATAAGGAACAAAAGCCTTGGATTTATTCTCTTGGTTTTCGCGATTTTTTGGGACCAAATGTTTGTTTTTTAGAACCTTGTCTATATGTTCTTTTTTATAACCGTTCTTTGTTAGGGCTTCCTGCAGTATTTTCATCTCTTTGTGATAATTTTCTGGATCTGCAAGGGACTGCGATCGAAACGCAAGTGATTTCATTACTGCAAATAATTGGGCGAGGTGGTGATGTGAATCGGCGTTGAGGTACCTATTGGTGTGAGTGGGCTTTCTATAGACAGTGTGCGAAAGCAAGCCATCCACTTTTCTTTTCAGTTGGATACCCAGAAAAGGTAGTTCTCTTTCCTGTTCTGTCTCCATGGTGAATTTAATTTTGGGATGTATACTCTTTATGTGTTCCAAGAACCTTTTGAGATTTTCTTCCCCATGTTACTAGATAACGAATGTGTCATCCACGTCACGTAGCCACAGTCTTGGTTTATGTGAAGAGGTCTCCAAAGTTTTTGATTCAAAGTCTTCCATAAATAAGTTAGCGAGTGCAGGAGATAGCGGCGATCCCATCGGGGCTCCCTCAACTTGTTTATATCGTCGGCCTTCATAAGTAAAATAGGTGTTATCAAGACAGTGTCTAGCTAATTCGATGATATATTTTGGCAGATTGTATTTGTTTTCTATTACAGAAAGAGCCTCTTTAACTGGTATTTGTGTGAAAAGTGATGTTACGTCAAAACTGGCTTGCTTTCGCACACTGTCTATAGAAAGCCCACTCACACCAACAGGTACCTCAACGCCGATTCACATCACCACCCCGCCCAATTATTTGCAGTAGTGAAATCACTTGCGTTTCGATCGCAGTCCCTTACAGTCCAAAAAATTATCACAAAGAGATGAACATACTGCAGGAAGCCCTAACAAAGAATGGATATAAAAAAAAAACATATAGACAATGTTCTAAAAAACAAACACTTGGTCCCAAAAAATCACGAAAACCAAGAGAATAGCTCCAAGGCTTTTGTTCCTTATGTAAGAGGCACCACAGACAAGATCGTAAGAATTCTCAGGAGACACAACATTGAAACCATTTTCACCACAGACCGTAAACTAAAAGATCTCTTGCCAACACCTAAAGAAAGAATCCCTCTAGAAAACCAGGGAATGTACGAAATTCCATGCGGAGAGTGCAGCTCATCTTACGTAGGCCAAACCAACCGTAAAATAAGCGCCAGAAGAGACGAACATATAAACGCTGTCAAGCAAAAAACAACTTCTTCTGCTCTGGCCCAACACTGGTTAAACACAGGACATAAGATAAATTTCTCGGGAACAAAAATGCTATCGAGATGTGAAAACCTGTCCACAAGGATTATAAGGGAGGCTATTGAAATCGCAAAGAGGCCCAACAACTTAAATAGCAGAGATGATAGCCAACGTGTGCCTAATACTTGGAAAAATCTGCTTACAAAACATCAACCAGTACTACTTAGTAAGGAAAGAGAATACAACTCGGCAACGTAACCAGAAACACTGGCAACAGGGCCGATGACGAGCAGCAGGTCACGCCACCTGGTTCGGAACCATTCGGAAAACGAACACGTCCGACGTGTACACGGTAGCGACAACACCGGCGTCGCAGGCATCAGTTCGCTCGTAGACGCCATACAGTGAGCTTTGAAAATGGTGGATGAGATTTCACCGAAACGTCAGCTGCCTTACAGTCCTGAAAGGGACTCAGCACATACACGGGATGCCCGAAAACCTTCAATGACATATATATATGTATATATATATATATATATATATATATATATATATATATATATATATATATATATATATATTTATATATATATATATATATATATATATAATATATATATATATATATATATATATATATATATATATATATATATATATATATATATATATATATATATATATATTGCCGCAGCTTCATAGCCTTAAGACAAAACATTCAGTTTATACTTGATAACGATTAGAAATGCAACCTAATCGAAGCGTCGTAAAAATAAACAAAAATAAAGACAATGCAAGTCCGACCACCATATTTTAGTCAATCTTCAACATTATCTACAACCTTCAAACAAACGTTGGAAGTCCAGTACAAACCCGGTATCAGCGACAAAATCAAAACATATAATAAATTAGGATCAAACGTACCAAAAAGGAAGCCCAATCTTCATTTTTTCTACAATACCGGGACAGCAACGTGATTTCTATTGGTTTCAGAATAAAATCAGCAGTACCAGGTAACAAAGCACGCCTTATTCTGGACAACGCTAGTAAAGTACTACTAAGAATACAAATAAATTTTCACCGATGGCGAAAAGCCCTTCCTCTGGATGACGCTACACAACGCTACGAAGAAATCAAAGCAGAAACTCTGTCAGATGATCATGACCAATTTTCCATAAAATAGACAGCAAGTTGAAAGAAAATATGCCAAGGTTCTGTAACGAAGTTTTTTTAATTTATTTATTTTACATCCGAAAAATCTGATTCTTGCGGGAAAAGAAGGCCTAAAGTTTTAAGATTACCGACATATAATTAGATTTACCGCGCTATGCCGGGAAATATAATTTTCCGAGATCTTCAGAGCGTCCGACCATAGTAATCGCGCGCCGCATACTGCAGCATTGTATGCGCGATTACCGCACGCCATCACACGTCAGCGTAGTGGGAGCTCGGATCGTCTACTTAAGCTCGAGTAGACCATTATTTCGCTGAGAACTACACGTTCTCCACCCGAGTCAACAATCCAAACGGACTGGACTAAGTCGCCTGCCGGGCCGCGCCTTCCTGGTCTAGCAATGTAGGTGAGGCTAGGCTTGTGTATATGGTGTTTTACCAAACACCTCCTTCCTTACCTCTTACCCCTCTAATGGCCAGCATTGCCGGGGACCCTTATAAGAACGGGCAATGTTGTGTCATCCTATCGTCACTGCCGAGGACCCTTATAAGAACGGGCAGTCTCCTTTCCTAATTTCCTACCGCTATTGGTCGACATTGTCGAGGATCCTTATAAGAACGGGCAATGTCGTTCCATCCTGCTGACGCTATCGAGGACCCTTATAAAAACTGGCAGCGTCAGTTCCTTTCTTTCCTTCCCACCGTCACCTATACACATACGCACTGATGCCATAAGTTTAGTTTTGTTAACGAATTGACCAGGAATTTATTTTACCGCCAGGTGCCCTCCGATGTCCGTTGATAAGGGCGCTTAGCAACTGTCGCCACGACGCTTATCGCCGCCGCCGCATGTAGAGACGCCGCCTATCGCCGATCGATGCCGGGTTATTGTTACCGCGTATACCGCCGTCGGTCGAATTTTAATACGAAGTGCCGTGAACCGTGAACGCGGATTTTAGATACGAGGCGCGATAATTTGCGTACGAGCCGTCGTGAATAGCGTCGCAACCGAATAGTACAAGGTACGTGAATAGCGTGGTGAATGATATCGCCGGGTTACCGTCTTTAGCGCAACCAACAAGTATGAGTTACCGTGATCAGCTTAGATTGTAAGTTAGTTTTAGGCTATGTCTTTGTATAAAAGAATGGAATACAGGATACAGGATGTTTTATAACCGTTTGTTTCATTACCTAGTCCCATTTTTAACATTACAGATAATAATTGACAGCCGACAGCCAGCACTAATACACGCAATTGACCCCTGGCTTGCCGTTTCTCGACTGTAATAAGCTGCCCGGTGCATAAGTGGGCCCTCGACCACATGAATCCCGAGCGTGGCGCCCGAGAACTGACTACCGAGTGGATATTTTGACCTTCAGGCAGTCAAACCGTTGATCAGTTCAGAGAGCAGGGATATCCCGAATATAAGTAGATACCGTCAAACCAATACCCCTGCGCTAAGCATTTGACTGATGACTGTCTGCACGAGAAATATCCACTGACCGATGTTCCGCTGCCGTAATCAAAGTAGATCCGTAGAGCAAGACCTGCTCCCCTCCTATACGAAAATGCATCACAGTTCACAATTTTTAATTTAGGCACTTTAAATAAACTTTTTTATTTTTGGTGGATTACAACCTCAGGGATTTGCATTTGGTTTTTTACAAATATATGGATTACCAAAATTTTATAATTAAAAATCATGTCTATGTAATTACAATTATCTTTAACTCACTACTCATAGGACAATCATCCTTATAAGTTGAGAAATAAATTTGGAACATATAAGCCGGCTTAAAGAAGATCAACCCTAATAACTCGGACTTTTTGATCTCACTAATTTAATTGCATGCGATGGGTCAAGCTTTAAGATCCTAAACAAATGTGTAGGTATAAAACTCGATAATCTCATAGATTTGCAAAGTTCGTTAAACGGATTAAAAATTAACTGAACATTCTTATTACTTTATGAAATAATAGTGTATTTTTTAAATGTCTGTACTATTTTTTATGATAAGTATGAAATTAAAACAACATTACTCATGTTTTTCTTATAAGAAAATATAAAAAAAATAAATTTAGAAAATATAGCAAAATATCAATGTACGTAGGATGAAATAAGATTCACAATAAAAGAACATTCACAATTGAAAAAATTTTTGTTAGAAACTGAAAGGGAGCCTCTTTGATTAAGTTGGAAGAAAAGTTAAACTATACGACACAGATTCTAAGATGGTTCATCTGGACTTCTAGGAGTCGACTCTGACCTACAAGGATCCACATCAATCGATGAAAAAATTTGGGGTACAAAGTTTATGGCAGGTGGAGAACGATGTAATTTTTACGATAAAATCTACAAAATTTTATATCATACTGTACTGAAGCTACAGTCTACAGAACGGCTCTGGGAGTGTCTATTAGTTTCCGAAGCGTACCCTTTTTAAATCTCCGGTCATCACACGTTAGTGTTTCCGCTCCGCATTGCATCGCACTCTCTTACATTTTGCATACAATGTAAGGTCCATCTCGCTTCTCGTTGCATACATACGTCAATCATACTTTTCCCTAGAATTGGTGTTATTGATCTGCGGGTTCTGCGCTTAAGATCTTCTATCTTTCTATCCTAGATCCTTCTTCTCACTTCTTCCTTCTCTCTTCTTTCTTCCTTAATTTTGCAGCTGACTTTTCGCTTTTATAGCAAAAGGGATGTCGCGCCCTGGAAGTGCCGTCATCGTGCCATTTAATGTCTGGGTTTCCCCGCCTCCTCAACACGAAGATTTTAAGTTTTGGCACTGTGTGCCGTACTATTTAGTTTATTCAATGTATTTAGGGAGTTTAGGACATATTAAATCTGAAATTTAATATTTTGTCGTAAAATAAGAATGTATTAGCAACGATATACATATATATATATATATATATATATATATATATATATATATATATATATATATATATATATATATATATATATATCATTTAGTTTAAAACCTTAGAAGTTACGCCTGTGGTAAAAACGTGACCCTTTTCCATTAAATTTAATTTTATATCTTTGAAAAAGTAAATAACATATTAAACGTTTTTTTGTATTAAATATAAAAGTGTAAAAGAATATGCGTATTATTCCAAGTTCCACTATTCAAATTTCATTTAAAAATTATAAAAGTAAAATTAAAACAAAATATAAATGAGGTAAATTAACATCAATGAATAAATAAAAAACAAAAAGTAATCTCTTATTAAAGAATACCTATGAGGAATAGAAAATCGTGAATTAAAAGGAGCAGAACACCTTCAAATATATATATATAATATATATATATATATATATATATATATATATATATATATATATATATATATATATATATATATATATATATAATCTTTGCTATCACACAATGACTTGAATAATTAAATAGGACTTTTAAGAAACAGTTTTTCACTACTTCCAGAGATAATGGTCTCCAAGCTTCTCTAGTCCATCTTGGTATACTGGATATTGGTATGCTTTTCTCTACTTTTTCCATTGACTCTCCTAAATACATTAGTGCCAAAAGTCTTTTACGGGCAGGCTTTTGGCACTAATAACTTTGAAATTTTGAATTAATTCCCGGTGCCTAGGTTGATTATATAATGTAGTATTTGGAGGAAGAAAAACAAATTTAATATTTTTCAGGGGAATAATCGGATAGGAATTGCATTGTAGAGAAACAATAATACTTTTCTCTCTTTTTGCCTCATTTTAATATCTAAATTCTTAACCAAAACGTAATAATGTCTACAGCTATCCATGCTTCTTAGTAGATACCTATTCTAAAAGCAGTCAATTAATATAAGCTCCCTCAAATCTGAAATATTTGTCATTGCTCTTTCTTGTCGTCTTCCATATTTGAATCTAAGAGTATAGCTAGTCTTAGGTGCATTTTCTCCGGTACATCTGCCATTCCTTATTGTAAAAGCCTCCAAGAGCTTCGAATTCAGAAAATAGACCCGACTCTGCCTCTTACACTAGGAATACGAATGCTGTTAGTATCCCCCCCCCCCCGTTGACAACTCGCTTGTGCTTGCGATTGTCCCTCCACAAGAGCTTTGAATTTCGAAAAATAGACCCGACGTGGCATCTTACCTAGAAATGTGAATGCTGGTGGCATCTCCCCCCCTGCCGACAACTCGCTTTTGCGATCGCTCCCCCCAAAAGCTTAAAAGGGCTGACGGCGTTTCTTCCCTTACCATACTGTATTTTTGTGATGTCACTGATACCCCCCAAAAGAGAGAGGCTGGATCCGTCCCTGTTCTCGTTGGCATCAAAAATATCTCTTGGAGGTAATCTTGCAATATTCCTGCACTTTTACTTTCCAACCTGCAATATCTTGCAAGTTAACATGAGGAGATTCCCCACAATCTGTTTTATGAGTAATTTTATTTCTCTGAAAGAACCTTTCCAACCAACGATTGGAGGCTTAAACTCATTAAGCTGTAAATTTTTGACCGCCTTCAATTTTTGTCTTCTACCTTGCTGAATCACTTAAATAATACCTGGTTCGTTTTTAGGAGTTTCTGTTATCAAGAAAACTCTATTGTAAAATTCCGGTGAAAAAAAATTGTGTGTTATTTGAAGGTGTCCGTAGTTGGGAGGTATATGCAAAGAGAGAGATCTATTTGGGTTCTAGAAAATAAATAAAACTTATATAAATTCCAGCCGTTGATAAAGGATTTATAGCAATCAATGTTCAAAATTCAAAGACTTATCCTTACAATTTAACGACTCATGATGGATTTGGATTCCCCTCCCCCCAAATCGATCACCCTAGTATACAAATTTCTTTTGACATTTATCTTTTGGGGTGCGTAACATAACATCGCAAAACTGAACTAAATCTTTTAAAACCCGATGAGCTACCTACCAGTTATGTCACAGAAACTTGCAAATTTCTGTTACCCCGATTTACTCTAGTGATAATTATATGAGGTGAATTTTCAATCTCGGATCTTATGTTTCTATACGGAACTAAATGTATCGATACTTGCAATGTCCTCTATAGAAATATCCATAGAAATATTGGGAATAAAAAGCAAAAGTATCGATATTCTAAAGTATTGTATCGTATAACCCATCTCTTTTCCGTCTTCCTAAACTTCTGTTCAATTTAAGGTGTTTGCTACTTACATTTTATCACATATTTGATTTGAATCGTAAACATTGAGAAAAAAGGACATCTGATAACTAACTCAAGACTGCAACAAAAAACACAAGAGTAACTATGAAAAACTAAAGATTTAACATAAGCCCGATAAAAACAGAAAGCCTTATTTTTTGTAATATAAAAGCATTCCTAAGAAACGTCGAGAATTCAATTTATCGATAACATTAACAAAATAGATTTTATCATTATCTTTTATGTCAGTTGCATTTTCTCTCTACAGGAGAAATTATTTGTATTTATCTTTGTTTAGTTTAGAAAAAGTTATATGTACTATTTTACTTATAAATATTTCTTTTTTATTTTTAGAGGTTAAGTTAAATATGCTTGTTTATTTAGTTACCATATTTTAATGAAAATGGCTCTCTTAATTATAATTGCGTTGCAAAATTGAATTTAAAAGTCATTAGCAGGTAACAAAAGTCCATTAGTTTTTCACATAAAGTTTTAATTGCAAAAGTTACAGCAAATACAAATTTTGCAAATTACCTGGATTTTGAAATAAGAATAACGGAACGTAAATAAGTTGTTAAAAACATATCAAAAATACTGACACTACAGGTACTGTACACAGAACGTTTTGATATACGGATGATATTTGTGTTCTTTACAGTAATTTAAAAATTTAATCTCGGCCAAAAAATTCATAAACATTTTCGTGCAATTAGTTTTCACAACTTTGGACGTACCTTATCTCATCTCGTGGGGAACGAAACGAGAAAGCGTGACCGCGAAAGGGGCTACGGAGGAAGGACGTTCTATAGGTCATTCTTGAGAGGGTAGGCACTATGGAATAAGAACATCCTGCAGATCATCCTCGGAAAGGTATAGAAACGACTGTAAATAGAAAGCGACGGAATGAAGACCTTCTATGACCTCAAAGCCAATACTGGAGGATTCATGATTGATGTAAAAGTGTCGTAAAATCCGAAAAGAACTAAAGAGCATTCACCAAAGCTTCAGAAGTCATGGGAAGGTCCGTACAACGTAGTGATCGGATTAAACGATCTGGTGTACCGAATTCAGAAAAGCCCTGATCCGAAGATGAAAGTTGTACATCTTGACATATTGGCTCATTATCAAGAACAAAAAGGTTGATTGGGACGATTAATACTTGGAATGAGGCAATGTAACCGGCTTTATAGCAATATATCTTTTCACAGTGTTAGTTTGTGTTTCTAGTTTATACGGTTTTAGGTTTATTTTCTACGAGTTTTTAATTTATTTAATTAATTTTACCTTTTGTTAATTTCCTTATGAGACGTCGATGAAAGAAGTTCTGAAACTTTTTAATAAATTCCATTTCTTTATTTTGAACATGGAACGCCTGTGACAGAAGGTCTAGAAATCGCGAAAATACTCTTTTTTCTTATTTTGGTTACACCATGTAGTATGGAAATACAGCTGGAAAATTAGGGAAACTTCTGGTATCGACCAAAATGGTATATAAAGGGTCCAGATCGGCTTTTGTGGACAGTTCAATTCGAGACATCGTCGATGTAACTAAATGTTTGACAAGTGTCAGAATATATATATATATATATATATATATATATATATATATATATATATATATATATATACATATATATATATATATATATATATATATATATATATATATATATATATATATATATATATATATACATATATATATATATATATATATATATATATATATATATATATATATATACATATATATATATATATATATATATATATATGTATATATATATATATATATATATATATATATATATATATATATATTTATATATATATATATATATATATATAATACAGTGTGACCAGTAAAGTCCGCATTATGGGATTTTTTTCATTAATAGCTTTATTCGAAATTGGCTTTTAGCAACAATAGCTGCTGAAAATTAACCAAAAAGAAAAAAGTAGTCACGTGATTAGCATTATATGTCAAATTCTAATTTTTTCCCAAAAAAGTTAAGTTATATCTCAAAATATTGAAAAAAGTTATTAGAAATCAATAATCTTTATTTTAAAATAAATTTATCAGCTAGAAAACTTTTTTTTCTCCAATGTAAAATTTGCTTTGAGGAAAAATTGTAAGTTACTTACGATAGACATTGATTTAATACTTTAATGTAAATGTTCCACATTTATCATGACGAGCAAGCTCTTAAAACATACCAAGTAAAATTTTTTATAGCGTAGTGCTTCTTAAAGCGCATCATAAGTTTGTCCTGTAATATCCCCGAGCACCTTTTATAAAACCCTCAGTTTTCTTGTTTTATCACGAAATTTACTCTCTTACATTTTCTCCGTATCTTGTATCATTTGGGACTTACTTGGTTAAATTTGCATTATAAAAACTCTTTTTAAGTATTTTAAATGATATTCCTAATTGACTATATTCCCAAAACTTTTGAATAAATTAAAATAATTAAAAGGAAAAATTAGAAGTTTAACGATGGACAGAGTTTTGGGTAGGATATAACAAAATATTAATGTTTGCAAGTTATGGGTGAATTGGAGAAAAAAATTAACTTCATTCTTAGCAGAGTGTTTTTAAATTACGCTAGATGTGTTTGTCAAATAGATTTAAAATAAAATGAATAGCATTTTATGTGGCAGCAGCAATCGCTATGCTGAAATTATTGTTATTTGATATGTTTTTTGTATTTATTATTTTACCATCTATTGCCACGGCTTCGCACATGCTGAGTTGAATTTTATGAGAATTTATCTATTTTGATTCCTATTTTATCCCGATATGTTTGTGCTATTAACTCTAGCCATTCTGTATGAGAAAGGAAGTTAGTAGTGGGAATAGGGGGCTCCTAGTTGACCCCCCCACCACTTTTTTGATTGGTCAGCCAAGAATGACCTTGTTTCTGATTGGCTGCCCAAGTTCGCCCCCTATTCCGATTGGTTTCATAAACTCCGCCTCTTTTTGCTCCACCTCCTACCTCCTTCCTAACCACCACAGTAGTTGGAGGGGAGCTGGTAGCAGTTGGAGGGGGGCTGGTATTTTAAAGGACTGAATCTGAGCGAGCTACATTCATTTACAACTAGTCTTAAGCTTATATAGAAGATTCACCACTAATAAAGAACAGTGTTAAATTAAAAATAAGTGGTAGTTATGAACAGTGATTTGCAAAATGAAATAATCAAATTAGGTAAACAGTTTACTAAACTTCAAAATTCCGAATTAAAGAATGCAATGCTAAGGAAAACACACCCCGAGTGGGCACAGGTATATTATGAGACTGCCTTCCAATACCAATTAGCTGCAGAAGCCTGTTTAAATTATAGAAAAACCCAAAATTTGCCGAAGTTCTTTCATGAAATAAAGAAAATAGGATTCAGTTACTTTTTAAGGATATTGAAGGATTATATAAAAGATCCTGATATATTAAAAGAAATCGTGGAAGAGGAAGAGAGAGATAAAGAGATATTGAGAAACAGGGAGGTTTTAGTGTAGGATTTATTATGGAATTATTAATAAGAGAAATGTATGAAGAGTTTTTGATGTCCGCAGCCTGTTCCGAGTTTTATGCATATGAAGGTCAAGAAAGTGAAGCGCAGAATATTATAGTGTTTTTAAATTATATGGAACATGCGGAATTATGTTTACTAGCAGCTAAATGTTGTAGCGAATATTTAAAAAATAAAAATATAGATATTTTAATATGTAAACTTCAAGAACTAGGATTAAATAATAATATTTCATGTATTAAAACAATGTTAGAAAATAAAACACATAATTTGTAATCAAGTCTTTTATTACATAAAAAAATTGTTGTAAAGGTAATAAACATTTGATAATGCACATACACATGGTATTTTTTGATGATAAAAGCAGCAAGGATCCATTTTCTTTAGGGCGGGTTGTTCATCAATCTCGATAACTGGTTTCATGGAATACTTCTTTACGAAATCTGCCTTTTCTTCCCCTTTTACATAAACATAGTCCACCTTAGCGCTTAAATCTCTTATGATATCTCCACATTTGTGTAATGGTGTAAATCCTTCACACCATTCAATGCAATGGTAATTTTTTATTAACCACAGAGCTTGTTTGTGTAAATAGGATGGTAAATGACCCATCGGAAATGGAGCTTTGAAAATAAAATGACTTGTCTTTTGCCCATCGTACGCTGCTAATTCCTTTACAATAAATTTATTATTTTCAATTTTGAATCCTTGAAGATCTAGAATAAGTTTCATATTTTCAAATATTTGAATTTCTTGATCATTTCTACTTTTAATTGATATTCACTTATTTGTTTTTTTAATTTCTGCAACTGAAGTTGAAAATCTAATACTCGAACTGAAATCTCGTAAGACATTATATAAATGAAGAATTCTGGTTTGGCTACGTTAATAAATATCAAAATTGACGCGTGCGCTCTTAAGCGTAAGTAGCGGTTTGTTTAAAAAGAGTATTTTATCTTAAGGAAATTGTATTACAACTGTTTCACAATTTTTGTTAATGGATTGTAACTGAAAACTTTATCATGAATTATAACACAATATGCCGCTGTTTTAGGGGGAATTTTTTCCTTGGTTTCAAATTCAATTCTCATGGTTACTGGACCTGTTTGTAGTAAATCTCTTTGATGTGAACAATTAATGTAAACTATAGGAGCATTTTCTTTAAATTCTTTCGGATTAAAAATTGGTTCCACTGGAGAGTTATAATACCCTTGACGAAAGTCTGTAAACATTTCATACAGAGTAGCAAATTTATTATTTTCAAAGTCAAGTTGAAGATCATTGTAAGGATATCTTTCTGAATTTAAAAAGACATTCATATTTCTTAAATTACAATGATCAAATTTACTCATATCCATTTTTAGATTACCACGTCTATTTTTCTGAAAAGCAATTAGAACATGACGTGGCGTTTCGACTTTTGTAGATGTTTTTACGGGCCAGTTGTGCCTCGTAGTTTCCAATAACTCTGGATATTCAACTAATTCCCAGCTTCGGAAGGTTATTAGTATATCACTATTTTTGTCAATAATTTTGGTAAGTGCTAATTCTTGCGGAATCGCTACAGTAAGATGAGGAACTCTCCAACACAACTTGGTAATTTTAACTTTGGGTTTTTCATCTTCATTACTGGATAATAATGCATTTGTATCATCATTACTTCTTATTAGAATAAGTTCTTGTTGTGAATTAAGAATAATCTTATTATAATCTTCAAAAAATCCTGAATACATCTTTAATGGTATACATAATGAAACATTACCTTTGTCATCAGTCATAATTTTTTCTTTAGATTTTGTTTTCGGATACCAACCGGCATTTTCCAATTTAGCACTTTCATTTTGATTAAATGAAATATATCCCTTAAGAGTTGAAGTTATACCAATATCCCGAACGGAGTCAATAGTAACACCATTTAAAATATAGCGTAATTCTTTAAATAAAAATGCCGGAGCATTATTAATTAAAACAGTATTAGCTAAAGGGGAATCATCTTCTTTAGTTACTTGCAATTCCACATAAATTTCACTTTTGCAAGGTAAAGGATATTTTCCTGTTTGTTGCAAAGCAATTCTGATTTCATCATTTGGTCCGAGTTTTGTAGGATTAAAAGGATCGAAAGAAAGAATTTCCCAGCTTAATATTGATTCATCAACCAATACATTTTCTCTTACATTTAAATAATCCATTTTTATTTAAGTTTAAAACCCAAACTTTGAAGAAATTTTCTATTAGAAGGTGTTAACCTTTGGAAGTTTGATTTCCTACTAAAGGAAGTTGGTTTCTTTCTTGTCTTATTAATGTTTTTATTATTAAATTTTCTAGTAAAGTTTGCAGATTTATTGTTATATAATATTACCATCTTTAATCTACTTTTTTAAGATGTAGTCTGATGGTTATGGTTTCTTCTCTAAAATTAACCAAATCACCTTCCTGATCTATTATTTTAATGGCTATTTTATCAATTACTTTAACGGTGACTGGGAAATATATGACGTTTTGAGGTGACTCAATTATTTTGAACCCTGGAGCAACGCTCGGGAAAAATTGGTGTATTATATGAACAGGTTTCCCGTTTAAATATGATCCCTCTGCAATACTGCAGTCTATATTTATTGAATTTACTTTAATTATTTCCGCGGGAAAATCTGATATATGTTCAATGTTGGCTTCCAATCGCCCATTTTTAAACCCTAATAATTTACCAATAGTTCCTTCACGAAAAGTTATGGGGGCTGAACATTTAAGATGTGTACGTAAAGTATTATTATTTGCATAAAGACTAAAACTAATTTTATCCTCATCCAAGTGTTTTTTTAAAAAATCTGTTATGTCTTCTAATTCGTAGCTACCTGGGGGTATGGCTATTTCTAAATTTTCATCATGAATTAATACATTATTCCCAACATCAATATTGGGAATTGCATTAAATGTTTCGAAATTTACAAGACCGATAACATATTCAACATCTTCATCTAAATATATTGGAGGATGTAACTCTGATGTTAAAATAGCGGAATTGCCGCTAAGAACAAAACTATATGACATTTTACTTTAAAAATATGTTTAATAATAAACTAAAATTAGGTGTTACATATGGTTATAAAGAAATTTTAGACACAATTGACCACAATTTGTTTTGTTAAAGTTTTGATAACTGTTATAATTATAATTAACAATATTATTATTTTGGTCGCTATAAAAATATTTAATTAATTCAGAAGGGGGTCGCAAATTACCATAACTATCAAAATATATTATGTTTTTTCCTTTTTTTGTATATGCTATCCAGTGAGTACCAACACCACTGTGATTATCTAGATTGACAATTGCACTTTCAATTAACTTTATCTTTTTTGGTAATTTATCCCTCATAAAAATACCACGAAAGTTGGGAATTTGTAAATATTTAGCGTATTTAAGTAAATCGTAATTTGTAAGTGCTTTTCGAGGTATATGTTTTAGCAGTTTTTTGAATAAGGTTTCAAGTATAATCCACATCCTGTTTTATAGGGTTTTAAATAAAGTCCACTTCCTTTTTTTCCTACCGCAATGGACTCCATCATTTGATTGTGTCGTTTAGATTCTTCTAATTTCGCTTTGGCTGCTTTTGCATCATTTACTGCTTTAGCAATACCTGCAGCCCCTCCTCCAAGAGCACCAAGAGCAGACAAACCAGCAAATAAAGGTATAAGTGGAAGAAATCCGCCAGTCTTTGGGATTGGAATTACCCTTTTCTTTGGAGGTAACACTTTACCAGTTTTTTTAATAGCTTTTAAAGCAGTTTGAATACTTTCATTTAGGTCTTTAAAACGTTTCCCCTTAATTCCTTTTCTAGCTTTTGAAATTACCTGAGATAATGATAGTCCTCGTCCTTTTCGAGTTTTTCGCTTGAACTTTCTTCTCGTTCGAAGTCCCATACCTAATTTTCTTTTAATTTTCATAGCACCAGTAATTCCTAGTGCAGCAGTTTTTTCCCCAAAACTAGAATCTTTAGCTTTGAACCTTGATAAAGCTTTGTCAGCTAATACTTTATCAGCTAAATGCCTTCTTTTTATATCATTTGATTGTGAGTAAGCAATATCGTGTTCTTTACAAGCCTCATCCAATAAATTTATACCTTTATCACCTCTTGACAATCGTTTTTCCAATTTTGTTCCAGGTCCACAAAAATTATAACCAGGAATATGCAATTCAAAGGGTAATTTATTTATTAATGAGTTTACTAAACCACTTCCTTTCCTTTTGCTGTTTGTCTTGTAAATGATTCGTTTATTATGTGATGGAAACATTATATATAGTTGCAATCCTAGTGATAACTAACCAGTTACATCACAATACTGAATATTAATAGTTTGTTTTATATATAAAATGAGAGTTGAGAAACAACCATACTCTATAACAATTAAGGATCATGAAAGTTCAGTGAATGGTTTTAGAAAACATGGAAAACTGTTTGAGGGAAATAGTAAAAGAGGGTTAATTATTGGCCCGTCAGGCTGTGGCAAAACCAATGTTATTATTAGTTTGATTGAAGATCCGAATGGTTTGCGATTTGAAAATCTGTATGTTTATTCAAAATCCTTATATCAACCAAAGTATAAATATTTGAGAACACTTTTTAAACCTTTGAAAAAAATTGGATACTATGAATCTGAAAATGAAGAAACAATTGTTTCACCAAAACAAGTTAAACCAAACTCTATAATAATATTTGATGATATAGTGTGTTGTAATCAAAATGTTGTAAAGGACTATTTTTGTTTCGGAAGACACAAAAATACTGATTGTTTTTATTTATGTCAAACATATTCTTCTATTCCGAAACAATTAATTCGTGACAATGCAAATTTAATTGTTATATTTCAACAAGATCGAACAAACTTAAAACATATTTATGATGATCATGTTAATGTTGATATGTCATTAAACCAATTTAATGAGTTGTGCTTAATATGTTGGAAAGATAAATTTGGATTTTTAGTAATAGACAAAGACTCTAATGTGAAATCTGGCCGATATCGAAAAGGATTTGATTCATATATTTACTTATAAAAATAAACGTTTGATGGTAAATTATACCAATCATGGATGAACGTTTAGCAAGAGAGCTAGTTAAATCAAGAAAAGCTGTTAAACAAAAATATCAGAGTTTAAAAAATGCGGAATTTGAGGCGCAAACTAAATTGGAGGAAACATATAAACCGATAACTCAACCCTTACAAGAATTAATTTCAACGATTGGTAAAATTGAACCTGTTGAAATAAAGGAAGAGCTACACACACCAATTAAAAAAATTTATGAAACACCACAGAAAAGATCAATTCAAACACTAACACCAAAGAGAAAATTACAATATGGAACATCAACACCAGAAAAAAGAAAGACGGGAAAAACTCCACTCCTTCCTACAGAAATACCATCGATTATTGACTGGGACGCGAGTTTAGCTTCAGCAAGTCAAATGCCATCTATACAACAAACAAGTATTATTGCAGAAACAAACCCTTCTTCAGGTTCACACTCCACAATAGGAAATCTTTCAGATATACTGGAACAAACACGGCAAACAGTTAGAACATTTGTTGATACAGATTTATATAAAGAATATTTATTAGGATTTGATGAATTACCTCGCCAATATATTGATAGCGGTGTAAAAGATGTTGAACATGAGTTTGATCACCAATATGGAATAGTTCATGATTTGGAAACCGAGAAATTCTTTTTGGGTTTAACTCAAAAACCTGTCGAAATTATTGGTAAAAACATCAAAATTGAAGGAATAACCTATACAGGTACACCAGGTTTATATGAGTTATTATTTAAAAAAGAACCAATAGGGTATAAAAAACAAGATTTGGAAAATTATATGGATATTTTAAAAAGAACCAATGCATACCGTAGAAATAATGATCCAAATGAGCAGGTGCAGGGGAATGGATCACATAAATATATTTCTATAATAGGACCTTATTTGCAAAGCAAAGGAATTACAAAAACTAAAACTCTAAATCCCGAATCTCAACAAGCAGTCCAGGGATTTTTTGAAAGACGCAAAGCTCCATATAGAGAAAGTCGAGTGTCTTCAAAAAAAACCGGATTTGGTATAACTTTAAAAGTTAATAAACCTAATACAGATTACATATATTGGGATAATGTAAACGAACTTGTTGAGAGACTTCGACTATTGGTAGCATCCATGCTTGCGGGACACACTGGTCATAACAATGAAATTATTTCCATTATTGAAGAACTAAGAGAAGCGAATATTATTATATAAAAGGACATAATAGATACTTTTAAACATTTCTAAAATGACCATCGATAAATTTGGTCGTCATATTTCAAAAAAATCTGCTCTAAACACATTATTATCACTAGAAAATAAAATATTATCAAATGTTGAAGAGAAAATAATAAAAATTTTTAAAAGCGATGTCAAATATATTGAAAACAAATTAATTCAAAATTTAGATCCCGGGTTGAAAAGCGATGTTAATAATTTAAATAAGAGAATAAATGAATATGATAACAATATACAAAATATTGCAAAAAAGATTAAGTTATTTGAGGATAAAGTTATTCCTGAATATAATGACAAGATAATTAATTTGAAAAATACTGTTGATGGAAATGATGATGTAGTAGAAAAATTTTCTCAGAAAGTTTCTAAATATGCAAATGACTTTGACGTAGTGAAGTTAAAATATGATAAAGTTGATGATTTTGAAAATGAAATAAAAAATGAAATTACATCAATTAAATCAATAATTAAGGATACTTCAGCAATTGACAATGTCAAGAACAGTATTTCCAAGGAAATTACATCAAAGTTTCAAAATTTTACTAATTTGCTTAATGATAGAGTAGCAGAAGAAGTAAGGAATTTTAAGAAAATACATGACGTTATGGATAAAAATACACAAAATCTTGAAAAATCAATGAACACTCATTTCCTAATTCACAAAAAAGATACCGACAAAGTTAATGAATTTAAAGAACAAATTAAAGAATTTGAAATTAAAATCAATGCATATAAATCAAATTTACAATATTTAGAAGACAAATTGAAGGAGGATTTTCAAAACGAAAATGAAAAAATTGAAACAAAATTCAAAGATCAAATTACAAAAGATAATGAAAAAATCGAGGATATACTAAAGCAGTTAAACAATCTGAAAACCAAATCTGAAACGTCTTTTGACGAGGGAAATTTTACAAAGGCAATCGATGAGAAATTACAAAAAGAATTAGAATCCTTACTAGAAGTAGTGCAAGCTATAATAGAAGTTTCTAAAAAGGATGTATTAATTAAAATTAAAAATAATAGTTCAAAAATCGAGGAGACTTCTTTACTCATAAAAGAACTTGAAACATCTTATACAGATATACTACACAAAGCTGAAAAGACAGTGTCAGACATAAAAAATATAGAAAAAAAAATTGTGAAAATGACATTAGATATTACAAATGCAGAATTTCAATTAGGAAAAGATATAAAAAATCTAGAAGATAAATTAACAAAAGAAATAAAATCTTTAAACGAATTAGTTCAAAGAGCTGCTGAAGTTTCTAGAAAAGAATTTAATGATACAATGAATTATGCAAGAGAAGAAATGAATTCAACATTAGGTGGTTTCAAAAAAGATTATACGTTATCAAATGTTCTTTTGGAAACTAAATTTAATGTAAAAATGTCTGATCTTAATAACAACATCACCCAAATAAATTCGTCAATAAAAGAAATTAGAAATGAAAATAACAAATCATTTGAAACAATGGAAAATAAATTTAATGTAAAAATTTCTGATCTTACTAACAACATCACCCAAATAAATTCGTCAATAAAAGAAATTATAAATGAAAATAAAAAATCATTTGAAGCAATGGAAAATAAAATTAAAGAACTTACTAAAAAAAACTGAGATGATTTTTTTTTATATTTTACAACATCAGCGATAAAGGGCTTTTATAAACGGTTTAGAAGGAGGTAAAGTTATTTGTGGGATTTATTTTCGAGAGTAAGGTATAAATTAATAATGAGTAAAATTAAGCAAGACGTTGTAAATGAATTACATAAACCGGCGAGAAGGCGATATAGAAGGAGACGAACAATTGTAAAAGGGCTTAATGATCTATTTCAAGCTGATCTGATAGAAATGCAGCCATATGCGAAATTTAATAGGGGTTTAAGATATATTTTAATGGTAATAAATGTGTTTTCTAAATTTGTATGGGCAGAACCTGTAAAATCCAAAACTGGTAAAGATGTAGCAGCTGCAATGAAAAAAATTCTATTAACTTTAAAAACTCCCCCAACAAATCTGAATACTGATCAGGGTAAAGAATTCTTTAATCAAGACTTTCAGAAACTTATGGAGCAGTTCAAAATTAATCATTACAACACATTTTCTAATATGAAAGCTAGTATTGTAGAGAGAGTAAATAGAACGATAAAAAACAAAATGTGGAAAAAGTTTAGTTTACTAGGTAATTATAAATGGATCAGCTTTCTTAAAGAAATAATTACAGAATACAATAATACTAAGCATTCAACAATCGGAAAAAAACCAAACGAAGTTAACAAAAAGAATGAAATGGAAATCTTGAAATCAGCTTATACTCATAGGAAAACTGTGGATCCCAGATCACCAAAATTTCGTGTCAGTGATAGAGTACGAATAAGCAAGATTCGCGAACAATTTTCTAAAGGTTACACGCCCAACTGGTCAAACGAAATTTTTCAAATAAAAAAAATCCAGCTTACTAATCCAACAACGTATTTGATTCAAGATGGAAATGGGATAGATATTCAAGGAGGTTTCTATGAAGAAGAACTTCAAAAAGTAAGACACCCAAATGTATATCTGGTGGAAAAAGTGTTAAGAAAGAAAGGAAACAAAGTATTTGTAAAATGGTTAGGATTAGATAAATCTTATAACTCTTGGATCTTCAAGAGAGATGTGATGTAATAGTAATTAATGCTGTAATAATAATTGATGTTTGTAATAAAAAAAATGATTTTTTATATATATTTGTTTTATTTAAAAATAAGCTTATTACATAAACATTTTTTTAAATACAATATTCCTATAATCAGAGTCTAATATGGGATTTAAAATTTCTTCAGTCAATTTAATCCTTCTTCTAAAATGTTTTTGATTTATAAACTCTTCAGAAGTCATACGAGCTTTTCTGTAGGCGAAGTTCCAAGCAACCATCAGATGAATTTGGTTTCTTGATTCATCAATAGATACTGTCTTCTTCATAATAGTGCTTAGACTTTAATTTTTGTTCTAGTTCTTCGGGATGATTCAACAGCAGTTCCAGCATGGAACACACATTTTCACTATTTAGATTTTGTTTTGGAGAAAGGACATTATATATTTTGTCAAAAGAATCTCCGTCGTAAAAATTGTTATTTCTAAAAACGTTGAAATAACGTCGAAAGTTTTGTTTTTGTAAAACATTTAGTCTATATTCTATAAGTGGAATTTGTTCCCATAGTCTGCACACAGTTTCATTTCCATAGTAAATAAAATCACAGCTTTTCACAATCTTCACTATTGGTAATTCACCAATCTTTTCAAAATGAATAGATAAATTTTGCAAATATATCGGTTCATTGAAAACATTTGGTGAAAACATATAATTTGTTATAACTCCTTGATATTGCAATAAGTTCTTCCAATCATCTTCATTTAATATCACAGACTGACCATTTTTACCACCAAGTTCAATGCATGGTAGAAAATCACTTTCCACCCACAAACCAATCGCAGCATATTTAGAGTTAGAATTATTTAAATTATATTTTGTAGAATTTATAATTGTTTTTTTTATTTTCTTTTTTAATGGTGAATTTTCAAATATATTTTTACTCTGATTACTGAACATTTTAAATGATGTATTTCAAAAACTAACTGGCTATCTGCTTGCTCTCAAAAAACTAACTATCAATCCGTTTGCTCCTAAATTTTATACATTTTCCCTCTCCTCTCAAGTCGAGGGGTAAACTTATTTTCCCTCTCCATTTAAGAGGAGGGGATAAACTTTAAATGTCTTTATACTAACGAGAATCAATAAAAAACAAAATTTATATTATTTTTTTAACATTTATTAAATATTTTTATAGATATTTTTTCATGAAATACAATAAAATTAAACATGTACAAATAAATATTGCTGCTGTAAATATAATAACAAATATATAACAACAGACACAATGACAAGATTCTTCTTTTTTATTATTGAAAGGAATCCAATCTGAATATTGTAATGGTTTGTTTGTCATGGAATATTTAATTTTAATGTATGTATTTTCACACAAAGCAGAATCAGTTACATTATAGGTAAAAAAGTGTGAATTTCCAACAAGATATGTCATTTTCATCTGTTTGTAGCAGTCGGTTTCATTTTTGAGGGCATTTATACATATATCAGCCCTAACTGTATTAGGAATGTAATTTACATATATCACATTTCCAACAAGGGAAACTAAAACTATTAAAGATGCAGCAGTCATTGTTGTAATATTACTAACAAATAATGGTATTTCTATACAATATATATGTTTTTGGATTCAGTTCCCCCTCCAACTTTTAAAGCTTCAAAAACGACTTACATAATTTATCATCATATAAAATGATGTCTTTATAAAGATGAAAAATTACTAGGAGTAGTTAATTCTAATCGCGGTTTTTTATTTTTAGATCCATTTTCGTTTCCAGAACTTAAAAAAGTTAGAGTATCATACATCATTTTCATATCTTTATCAAAAAAATCTGTTTCCAAAATATCCTTATGTCCCCATGCAAGAGTTTTTGTGGAATTTGGTATACAATATCTTTTATCATCATGAGTTGTTAATGCCAATTTATTTAACAAATTAGTGTATATATTATGCATATCTGACTTGAATACATACATGGTGCAGAATATTTTGTCACCTTTCTCAACAACATCTTTATAATCTGATAATGTTAATTGATTTTTTATACATGATCTACTAACGCCTTTTGCTTTTTTATCTACACTATTTTTGGATTTTATACAATATGCTTTAGCACCAGTTCCATAAAAACTTTCAATGGGAATCCCTTTGTACTCATCTTTAAATTTACCAACAACTGATGTTGTAATAGGCATGCAATGAATATTTTGTTCAGAAAAATTAGAAGTATCAAATTTATCCAGATTTAGCTTCATATCTTCATAAAAGTTTTGGGTCTGAACTTCAAGAATTAAGGAATCAGTATCCGTATATAATAAATTTAAATTATTACCATATTTTACTTTTAAATACCCATAATAAAAATTATACATTACAGTTTTTGCAATATCCAGAATACTCATCCCAACATAAATTGGTTTATTGTATTCAATGCAAACCTGTTGAAGTTGAAGAGCAACTAGATTTTCAGAGAAAATTTTAAAATCCTTTAATTGAGGTTTAGAAATAAGTTTTTCGGCACTAAATTTATTACCCTGTCTTTCCCATTGAGATACTAATTTAATATCTGCTCGCCTATCAACATTTTCCATGGTTTTACCGAAAATTGAATTATTTGCCAATTTATAACAATTTTTATCAAATTTATTTTTAGATAAATTTCGTAAATTTGTATTTAAATCTATATATTCCGCTAACCATGGTGATTGTGTAAACTTAACTGCTCTGTGTATTTTTATGATTTTGAGTCCAAATTGTAGACATTGTTTCAGATATCGGTAGTGAATGATATAGTTATATTTATTATGTAAGTTTGGAATTAATTTTGAGTGGTTTGAAATTGGTGGTGTATATTGTTCAGGACAAAATGGGAAATCATTATGACTATCATGTAAATAATTTGGATATTCTAAATCAACTTCAAATATGTATCCTATAGATGATGTATCTGAAAGTTCGGATATATTTAAAGTTTCTATTTCGAGCTTAGGTACCCAAGCAAAATTTTTTTCAGGCAAATATTGTTTCATAGCATAACCATACAAATTTGTGGCGTCTAAGTAAGCGATATATGTTGTAGGTCTTTCAGGATTAAAATTTTCTAAGAATGGATTATTTGCTTCAGATTTGCGTTTGGAACAAGTGCTAACCCCACCACGAACACCTTTTTTGAAAAAATGAAGCATATCTGGTTCCGTTAATAATTCTAATTCTACATTAGTTAATTTCATCATTGCATCCCAGCACATAGAAGGGCTAGTGACATAATTAACAGGATCTAACTTATAGGTTTTAATACATGTGGATCTATAATTTTCAAAAACATCAGCCAAAAGTAAAACATCTGATTTTAAGTAAATATCGGAATAAGCCCCTATTGTAGAACACTTAAATAGATTCCACACTTCTACAGCACGACTGTAGTCTTGAGGAGAGATATTTTCATCGGTTAAGTTATTATAAAATTTATCAATCAATGGTAGAGATTTCTCATTTAATTTTTCGTTGGAATCTATGTAAGAGTATGGAAATACCCCTTTTTGTCTAATGTATCGAAATTCATCAGCATTTGAGAAAAACTTTTTAATTTCAAAACATTGTGAATCTTGTAGAGTTTGTGATAGTGACTCTAAAGACTCTGGGAGAAATTGAAAAGAATCTATAAAGCGTAGTCGCAAAGCAACTGGTTTCCGCTTTTCTGACACATCAACGAAAATTTCCTTACTAAAAGAAATATACTTTTCTTTATTTTGAGCTATAACACTAATATTTTCTTTATTATAGCAAAGCGATTTAATAAATAGGTGAGAATCATAGTTTTTTAAATTATGCAATACTATTGGTATATATTTTGGAGGTTTAAAATGCAAATTACATATTGAGTGGGCGGCTCCTCGATATTTACCTGTAATATGACAATGATCCCTACACTTTATGAAATTTCCTTTTGAAAAAGGTTTTTCACATACATAACAAATGCTAGAATTTTCATATTCAATCTGTTCCACAGATGATAAATCTTTCAATGGTACTTGATATTTTAAATATTTTTTATAAATTTCTTTTACATCATTTTCAATGTATTCAATAAATTTTATAGCACAATCTGTACCTCTATAAAGTTTAAGACACACAACATTCTCATCAAATGATGATTTAATATAATAAGCAAATGAATAGGGTATATGTTCAGCAGTTTTAATAGTATATGAGGTTGTCGAATCAGGTGTAGATTGTTGGCACTCAATGTTTTTCAAATAACATTCAAAATCGGCATAAATAACAAAAGGAGCTTTATACTGTTTCTGAATATTTTGAAACTTTAATATATTTGCAGGAATATAATTGCCAAATTTATCCAAAATCAAATTATCTGAAGGAAGCTCAATTCGAACAAAACTACAATCACGTTCTAAATGTGTGTTAAGTTTTTCATATGTTCCAAAATATTGAAGGCATCCATCACATAAGTATTTTTTTATTTTCTTTTTTGATAATTGTTTGGATACCAAGCAACCTAAATCCTTTATCCAACAGTAGTGGTTATTTCCATCATCAGAACTTATTAAAAGCAAATTAATATGTAATTTTTTCTTTTCATTATTATAATGTAAAGGACCGACAATCTCATATACCTTTTTATTATCCCTTAAAAATTTTTCAACTCCATATACATTTATGGACAAATTATTTTTTTCCTCAAACTTTTTTATATCTAATAATTTTACTGGAAATTCAATACCTGTAAAATCGAAAGCGTCTCTGAAGTCTGGATATGATGAGGTCTTTCGAGGATTACCGGTTGGCTGGTATGCTGCTGAAACCACTGCCCAGGCGAAACAGCAATTGTCCTCATTCATCACATTCACTATTGATTTAGAAAAGTGATGCATCTTAATGTAGGAGGAGGCATTCAATGGGTTGTACTTATTGATGTTGACTTCCAAATGCAGAATTCTTTGTAGAGCCCACCCTGTAATAGGAATTAAAAAATTAGTTCTGAATAATATTTGTTAGAGATGTACAAGTGATATTAAGAAAACTTAGCTCTTGAGATTAAGAAAACTTAGCTCTTGAGATTAAATAATAATTACCTGAGTCTCTTTCCGGCAATTCATCTGCTTTGGTTTCAATAATCTTGAATAAATCATCGTAAAGCTGTTGTAGATCAGTTGTATGGGTTACAATGAAGAACGGTGTATTAAATGACTTAATTGAAGTAGAGGTTAAAGTTGGAGAATAATATATTCCAAATAATTCCAAATTTACTTTAGCACATGTAAATTCCTGTTGACGCTGGCGTATTAATGTTTGCACTTTATTACCAACATCTTGCTGAAACTTTTTGATGTCGATGTGATAATTCTGCGAATATATTCTGTAGGAAGCTATTCGACATTTAAATGCACTCCTGATAATGTCAATTCCATTTCCATATTTTATGCAGCTCCTGTTTTTATGAATATTTGTCCTCAAGTGTGTGCTCCAGGAATTAGATTTGACATTTACTTCACAATCTTGGCAAAATCGCATTGGAGGTCTTGAAAGTAGTTCATCAACTGAAACAATTATTATTTTTTAATTCCTCTGTAAACCTTTATTAATAATAAAAAGAAAAATTAAAAGGAAAATTATAGCTAAATATGTTATAAAAAAAATACTTACGATTAATTATATAATCTTCCAAGTTAAAGGTGTTTTCGTTATTAACAACATTTTCTCGAAGGTGGCGTACAATATGTGATTTTCTTTTAAATTCTCTTAAGCAGTGTGTGCAAAGGAGAGTCATTTTAAAATGGAATCGGTTAGGGCCGTGTCGCTTTTAAATAAATACAATTTCGATCTATCAAGACCCAATGACATAGAATAATTAGCAATTTTTTCAGCTCGCGCAATTTAGAAAACTTTTGGATTTACTTTTGAATTAACTTTTGGATTCACATTTTAATTTGAAGAAAAACATGGATTTTTTTTAAAAAATATATTTCCCAAATTTAAAAGAAGATCGCCTTGTCGTTGAATACAATTTTTAACGTCTTTTAAAGTCGAATTAGATAAATTATTACATATATTATCTAAGTTTAAATAGGAATAAACCATTGACTTAAATCTAGATGTGGCACACCTTGTTTCATTCCTATTTAAGCTCGGCTTAGTTTTCTTATGTAGAAACTTATCTAATTCTCCAATAGCGACTTTATTTGTTGGATTGATTTTCGGAGCTGTTGTTACAGCGACTGGTAAAGAATTTTTTGAAATTTGTGCCCCTAAAGTTTGGGAACTAGAAATATCACCGTCCAATTTTGACTTTTTTAAATCTGAACAATCATTTGTTTCTGATAAAGAACGTTTTTTGGGTAAATTTTTTTCAATTAAATTTTCAGAACTTTGTTCTAAATTTAGGCCAGAAGGATTTTTCAAAAATTGATTTTGATTACAGGAAGAAATTAAGGGACATTGAGGCTGCTCATCTTCAAAATTTTCAGTATAAGTATATACCTCAATGTCCCCCACAATTTCGCCACAACTCAAATCAAAAACATCTACCGAATTTACTGAATTTCTGGTATAGCCAAATTTGGATGGTTGTTCAAACCCCTGAATAAAATTTTGATCCAACCCTTCAATTAAATTTTGATCCAACACTTTAATAAAATTATGCTGAGCTTTGGCTGAGACGTTTATAACAGTCTCAACGCTGTCGTTGGAATCCTCTGATGAATCTGACGATGCATCTGAAATTGGCGAATAGTGGGGGCGATAAACCTCTTCCATATTATTTTTCGAAAAACCCCCAATGCCAATCCTCTTATCATTATTTAAAGCTCCCTCGTTACCAACCCCATTATTATTATTGTTTAAAACCCCCTTATTATGTTGTTCCTCACAGCTCTCAAAAGTCTCCTGATATTCCACATCACCCTTAATTAAATTTTGCCCTGAGCTATTTTCACCAATTTCACCCCCTTCTAATATATCTAAAAGTTGTTCCAAATTATATCCCTCATTTATTTCAGAATTGTTAATTAAATTTTTCCTTAATATATCATTATTTAAATCATCGAAATTAATTGTTTCAAGAGGTTCTTGAGGAATATCAGGGATAATAGATTCATCCAAAACTTTTAAGAGCTGTGTCAAAATATCGCTTTCACCAATTTCGGAAGAATCGCCAGATTCAGATGAATTGTTAAATGTATTAATATCAATTTCCCTAAATTTAATATCTAGCTCCTCGTCGCTTAGCCCACAAAATGAACAATCAATCAAATCATGCACAAGGCAAGCGTCGTTTAAATCGAAGGCTGTTAAGTCGATGTTTTCAATTTTTACATTTAAAAATGACATTTTAAATTATAAATTAAAAAATAAAAAAATTATGAATCAATAAAAAAATCAAAAAATCAATAAAAAATCAAAAAAAATCCACAAAAATGAAAAATCAACAAAAATCAAAAATTGGCTTTTAGAAGATTAAGTAAAAATGAATGAAAATCCAAAGTATTAAGTCAAAAATATTAAATCAAAAATATCAAATCAAAAATATGAAATCAACAATACAAACCAAATAAAAATTAATATGTCACTACGTCACACAATTCGAAATAAATCGGACTATCTAGATATATTCACAACAGATTCGATAATTTTACAAGCGTACGCTAATAGCGAGATGTAAACTGAAGAGACGCTTCGTACCCAGCCGCCTTTTAAAGCAGCCAAGAGCCTGGTACCGGCTGGTACGGCGTGGCACTGCATGGTACGACGGGAACCGTGAGACCGTGAACTCGAGAGAGGTCGTTCAACGGTCGTAAGTTGTTTTGTTCTTAAGAAAATGACGAGTAAAGAGGAGAAGAAGAAAAAAAAAAAAAGTTGTTTTTGGAATAATATAAAAAACAGGTTTTTTTTTTTTTTTTTTTTTTCTTATTTTTTTTTTTTTTTTTTTTTTTTCGTTTTTTATATTATTCCAAAAACAACTTTTTTTTTTTTTTCTTCTTCTCTTTACTCGTCTTTTTCTTAAGAACAAAACAACTTACGACCGTTGAACGACCTCTCTCGAGTTCACGCTATCTTTGCCTTCTTCTTCTTCTCATTCTACGGACTGGTTTTGCCGCTGGAGGTAGGAAAAGTGGTATTTCAGTATTGTATATAAGGATTTACAGCGTCTTGACTTAGCATTCATTAAGTTTAAAGTCTCAAAATGAGTACGTTCATAATTATAACACTACAAGAGTTTCTGGGATTCTTGGAAAATCAGATCAATCTGATGGATCGTCAGAGTCCAAATTCCGAGAACACGGTGATGTGGCCGCCACCATCAGAGGTTGACTATTTAGATGAAGAATTTATCAATATGTTTGAGCCAGACCTGGATCCCGAGCCTATCGCCTTTGAGTGGGATCCAGACCGAGCAATGGATCTTCAACCTTTGATGATGGAGCAACAACAGCCTATGGAAGAAGATCGGCCACAACCTATGGCAGAGCAGCAGCAGCAACAACAGCAGCAGGAGCAGCAGCGGGAGCAGCCACAACAACAGCAGCAGCAGCAGCAGGAGCAGCCACAACCACAGCAACAACAGCAGCAGCGAAGGCAGAGTTACCCTCGAAAGTGCAAGAGGCCACAGCAGCAACAGCAACATCAACAGCATCAGGAGCAGCCACAACAACAGCAGCAGCAGCGAAGGCAGAGTTACCCTCGAAAATGCAAGAGGCCACAGCAGCAACATCAACAGCAACATCAACAGCATCAGGAGCAGACACAACAACAGCAACAACAACAGCAGCAGCAGCGAAGGCAGAGTTACCCTCGAAAATGCAAGAGGCCAATAAATTATAAATTATAAATTGGCCTCTTGCAGAGCAGCAACCTCTTGCAGACAACAACAACCGATGGCAAAGCAGCAGCCTATGGCAGACAACAGCAACCTCTGGCAGACAGCAGCAATTGGCAACCCAAAATGGTATAAATTATAAATATGTATTTATGTATATATGTATATTTGTATTTTGGATATAGGAATAATAAAAAACAAAGTCGTTGAAGAAAATATTTTATTTTTTTCTATTTCTTATACAGAATCACACCTAATAACCAAGTTTCTTTAACTTGAAAGAATTATTATGAATAGGATGAATATAATTTTTTTTACAAGCATAGTAATGAAAACTAGGTTTTTTTTTTTAACATGGAAGAATAAATCATAGTCTGTTGTCAGGGAATTAAACCTAATTGTTCTTTATCTTATATATAAAATCTTATTTAAATGTCTTAGTTGACATTTTAAACTTAATATTAAAAAATACTAGGGTGAATGAATAAATTCAAGTGCAGTATCAAATTCATTTATTTAAAATTCAATTTATCGATAGGATTGATTGTGCATATTATGTAGAAAAAATTATTCTACACTGAAAGAACAAAATCATTAGTTCTTCAAATCTTAATATAAACAAATTTCTATTTATTTAGATGGCACCCTTATATTTATTTAACTTAAACTTAATATATATCTTATAACTTATATCTTACAACTTATATTTTATATGAAATCTTATTTAAATTAGTTGACATTTGAAACTTAATATTCAAAAACTACTAGGGTGCATGAATAAATTCAAGTGGAGTATCAAATTCATTTATTTAAATTTGATTTATCGGTAGGGTTGTTGTGCATATTATTTGAAAAGAATTATTCTACACTGAAAGAACAAAATTATAATTTCTTTCAATGGGAATAAATACAAATTCTTATTTATTCACATCATTCCCTTATATTTATTTACATAGTTTCTTATATTTATTTAACTTAGCAGAACAAAATCTAAATTCTTATAAAATATTTTAAACTTAAACTTAATATTAAAAACGCCATAGTGCATGAATAAGTGCAAGTGAAATAAATTTATTTAAAATTTGATTTTTCGATTAGATGGTTTTGCATATTCTTTAGTTCTGGTTTGTTACATATTATACATGCTTGTGAAGGAGTTGTTATGAATAAATCGTTTTCACACGTGTTGCATTGCAGATCTTTTTCGCAACATATAAAGGATCGTTTATAGTGGCTATTAACAAAATTATTTTTCCCATTTGGGCAATTTAAAGCATGTATATAGTAACATTCACAACATAAATTATATGCACCGCCAGAAGATGAAATAATTACGACATAAGATTGAAAAACGCACACTTCTCGCGTAAGGTAATTTGGTGTCAATGTATCACTTGCATTTATTTTTGCCACTTTCACGAGCCCCTCTTCTCCACACCCGTTTGGAACGCCATTATCCTCTATCCCATCATCTTCTTCATCTTCATCGTCGTCTTCGAAATTATTTCGATCAATAGTGATCAGAGAATCCTGTCTTGCGTGAAACTTTCCTCTTCCAGCCAAGTTAAAATGAGTTGTTTCATCTTTGTACATTGACTGGATCGTTTCATCACAAGCAGAATCTAAATATACATGTGTCTGATCCATTTCGAAGACTGTCCGATGAAACTCGATTCACTTGTTCACACTATTTTTTAATTTTACAACACTTTTTAATTGATAATGGCGGGCCGTCTATGTGGTGTTGATATAGTGGATAGTGTTTAAAACACGGCAAATTTAGCTGCAATTCTTCGTCACTTCTATAATTTTCCGGCAACCTGTTCCAAATTTGTTGTAAACTAAGTGAATCGACGAATGTTTTCAAGTAGTTGATGGGAAAGAAGGCCAAGTCTTGATCTTCAAAATCGGTAAGATTTTTTCCGTGTTTTTGGTAGGAAATTATTACTTGGCCTACACGTTCAATGAGTTGCTGTTGTTGTTGTTGTTGGTCGCTATTTGACATCGCGCACGAATGACTGAAGTTCGCTCAGATTCGATCGTTTAAAATACCAGCCCCCCTCCAACTGCTACCAGCTCCCCTCCAACTACTGTGGTGGTTAGGAAGGAGGTAGGAGGTGGAGCAAAAAGAGGCGGAGTTTATGAAACCAATCGGAATAGGGGGCGAACTTGGGCAGCCAATCAGAAACAAGGTCATTCTTGGCTGACCAATCAAAAAAGTGGTGGGGGGGTCAACTAGGAGCCCCCTATTCCCACTACTGAAGTTGACTGTATTCGGAAGTATAATTGTTTTTTAATTTGGTTTTTTGGAGAAACCGGCTGACGTTTCGCCAAAATCCAATTTGTCATCTTTGGTGTTTGATGGAGAGTTTTACATGCAACATGTCTTTTTATGCAGTCGTAGTTCAACATCTTGTGGTTGGTGTTGGTGTTGGCTTCGCTTCTTTCTTGAAAGCAACTGATATCATCGGTTTAGGCTCAGGTACAGTTGTGATGTAATGGTTTTGCTTGAAGATAGTTGTTCAGATGGTAGGAAGTTTAAGTGCAACCAACGTCTCTCTTTTTTAGATTTTAGCGTGTCATTTTTTTTAACGGACTCACAAATCAATCTTGCCTTGAAATGTTCTATGTTTGAGGTTTGCTATCAGTTGCCAAAACTAATATTGTTTTACGTAAGTTTATGTTTTTCTAGCATTGCCAATATTCTTCTGTTGGTTTACCCTCTTGTATTTTATTGCAATCGTCGCAAGTTATCTTGTATTCTCCTTGATATTTTACGCAGATTTTTTTCTTAGAAATGAACGTATTGTTGTGTGTAGTCTATGCCGATTTTATTTGATGACCATCTTAATATATGATAATTTTTCTGCTATCAGCAGGTAATTTTATTTCTTGCTTGGAGTTTTCTTGCAGTTTTATTGATTTAATTACAATTGATGATTTGTTGCCATTTTGCTTGAAAGCGGTTTTTATTGTTGGAGTTCTTTGTCTTTTTCTTCATTGGTGGTGAGATAAAGATGTGTCGGGATTAGTACGTCGAGTAAGCCTTATATTTGTGAGTGGGTGATGACCTGAATTGGCATTTAAGTATTTTTCCATAAGGGTAGGTTTTCAGCATATCAGTATACTCTATGTTCTCAGTATATTAGTATACACAAACTAGCATTTAAGATTTTTCTATTTCATTTGTGGTTTTGGCTTTTGAAGGAACCACGATATTCAAAGATTTCTCATTTTGAAGAAACTAACCTCCTTTAAGCGGTGAGTCTTTACTTAAAGAGGTAGCCTTTGGTGTATCGTTCTCTGATATATTTTAGGGTCTATGACCGTTGTTGCTTTATATTGTTTTTCATATATCGTTATTAATTTGAATTCTTTGCAGTATATATTTGAATTTAGTTGGGAAATTTTCAGTTTCTGCTTATGGGGCCATCAATGTCTGAATAAGCAAAAATTTTTACGGTAGACCTAGGGTAAAATTCCAGCAACAACAGGCTTCAAAGAAACAACGGCTCAGAATCAAGCTATAGCGATAGACAGGCCTGTTAAGGTTTTATTAATATTAAAGTTACAAAAACCTACATGTTTTACTTCTTATTCTTATACTGAAGTAAATTGATAACCAAATTAGATTTATTCATTAATATGAAGCTATTTGGACAATTTTAATACCATAACATCACAATAAATATTTTAATAGCATAACAAAATTTACAGAATAAATATAGTTTTAGTTACAAAACAGAAATTCTTGAACTTTATTGAAGCTTCCAACATATTCGATAAGTTTTACTCAGTTTTTAACCTTGCAAAATTAAATAGTTTTAATTATTTTCGCGACTCTTTAGCCACTCTACCTAATGATCTGGATTATCAGCGTTGCATTATATGGGACGTGTAACCTTACTTTGTTTTGTTCAAATGTTTGTATTTTGAATGAATAAACTGTAAAGTAGACATCGTAACCATAAAGTTAAACCTAAATAGAAGAGTTGCTACTAACGCGTGAACTGATGTTCTAAATAACTTTTTGTATACATATACTTCAGTTTTCAACAATATATGGTAAAATCGGTAATAGCACATTTATGCAGTTTTACTACCTGAAAAGCAGTCTTATCATTAAGGATAAATACTGTCTCTGACATGAAAATCTAGTCCTTAGAAAGAAAGGTAAAATATAGGTTTAATGAAAAATTGTGTGACACGTACCTGTGCTTCCCTTAGTGTGTACCCATCAAAAAAGCTGAAAAATGTATCTTCCTTGACACTTCCAAAAATCTCCAAAGAAGAAAAAATGACAAACAAAAAAATAACTAAAACTTTGTTGAAAGTATCAAAAAATGGAATGTTTTATGCATTTGACTTGGCACTTGACATTTGACAGGTGAAAAAACTTTTAGTTTTTAATTTAATATTTAATAAAAAGGCAATCTGTTGAAAATAAGTCTTTGAGTTAAGGTGGATGTTAATTTTATTAACATAAATATTTATAATTTTGGTTGTAGAGAAACAAAATGGTAACACAATATCTTGCTTTACACAGTCGATGATTATATCATCTTTCCCCCACGAGTCATTGTAATTTACTTGGTTAAAGGTGGAATTTTCCTTGGTTTACATTTCCGTAATAAAAATTTTGAAGGTCAAGTTCAAGATAAAATTCTAGGTCAAAGAAAAATGGTCAGGAAAAAATCATAAAATTTTATATTTAAGTTTTTTTCGATAACAAATCGTTTTCGAGTTATTTGGAGTTGTTTTTTGTGCACCATATTAGGCCTATTATTTTCAATTTAGTTTACTGAAAATAATATAGATCATAAACTTCATAGTTATCAAAACAAAAATCAAAGGCTCTTAAATACTGAACTTGATTTAATTTTTTTCGATTTTTCAGATTTTTTCATTCTTTGTCATCAATTTTGAATTTTAAAAATCTAAAGCCGACGATAAAATAATCAGCACTAAAAATCTCCAATTATTTGCATTCCAATTTTTCGAAGGATGTGCATCCAACGCACAGATATCCAAGAATATTTTAAACGCGAAATTTAAATGTCCAAATAAAAAATATATTTTCTTGTAAGTATTGGATTCATTCGAAATCCACTCTAAGACTTTAATGGACAATGTCATTATATATTTTAAACAAAGATTGATTCAGATACAACAAAAATTAAGGACTCTAGACTGATTTGATAAAAATAGGTACAGAATGCTTCACTGTTTTATAGTTTGCTAAATTCTATTTACGTATATTTTTGAAACAAAATGTTTTTCAACCAATTTATGAAAACCATTTAAGTGAGAATCAAAAGATAGCAAAAAGTAATATTTACAGATAAGAAAAAACTATATTTTAATATAATTGAGAAAATTTAAAATGGAAAAAATTTCTAAACATAAATTCCTTAAGAAAACGAATTAGTTTTACTTAGGCGTTGTTTTATTTCCGCATAAATCAGCGCGTCGTTCGCTTCGCAAATTACTCTAGTTAGCCGTTGCTATTAAGTCATGAATCTACTTAGTAGGAAAAGAAAGATTGGTTTTGTTGCAAACTTCTTGGATGTTCGAATTTATAGAACGAAGTTTGATTTTAATAAAAAAATACAAGGATACAAATGAGCAATAAACTTAATTTATCTTATTTTTCTGATAATATTTATTAACACTTTTATAAAAAGTTTATACAAAAGCCAATATAGTAACTTTGCAATTTTATCGAGGATGTCTACAAAAGTTTTTTACTTCATTCAATAATATGTATTCTTTAATTAAATAACAATATTTTTTCTTTCTGCTTCCGGGAAAATTTAAGAGGAAGTCGTAGAAAATTTCGCTACTAATATGGAAAACCTATTGTTAGTAATAAAGCGTTATTGCTTAACCGTATCACAAGAAAATAATGAGAAAGTACCGCCAGGTAAGAATGGAGAGCCTAGGTTATTTTATGATTTTCAACTCACAGGACCACGTAATTTAAAACCTGTTCCAAAATTTTTTAATTTCCAAACTAGGATAAAAAGTCCTCACATCTATTAAACAAATAGATCATTTGGCATTAAATATTTGGAACCTACAGAATCTCCGCAGAAAGAGGCCAATCCGTTAACCATACATTCTTTGAGTAAATTACAAGGTGTTAAAAATTACTATATAAAAAATATGCATGCTAATAACTCTGACGTTTCTCAAAATTAAGAAAATAAATTAATAAGGTTCATTCTTTTGTTGTAATACATTCTTAGTGAAAATTGTGGTAACTAGAAATAATATTCTCATCTTATTTCTTTCTGATGCACGGATTTGTATTTGACACATAGTCTAACAGTAAACTAATTATGTTATTAATTTTGTTGTCTTTTAAGAAATATTTTCTTTGTTGTCATGTTTCTACGATTTTTCTTTTTATTGGAATAAAATAAGACATTTTATTTAAGTTTCCACCGTAACTAATTTGGGTATGTTTCTTTCGATATGTAAAATATTAAAAACTCGATTTGACAATATTGGATGACTGGCATAATTCGAATCATTTTCCCTTTTAAAAAGCCACTAAAATATTCTTTGATTCTTTCTCTATTTTAGAAATAAACTACCCAATAGAAAAAGAAAAATATGTTAGAAATATTAGTATAAAAATAAGTAAATTTTTTAGAAATCTTAATGTTAACACAGCTTTCAAAATATAAGATCCCATAGACAAACTAATAAAAAATCGGAAAATAAAATTCAGCATAAAGATTATGAGGTGTTTATAAGCTAACTTATGAGTACTGTCCAAAAATCCAAGTAGGTTAATCAGGTTGAACTTTTTCAAAAAGAATCAAAGAACATTTTAATAGCTTTATAAACAGCTTCTTGAACGCATGGCCTCTTTGACATCCATCTTCCAACTTCTGAGTGGCCCGTCTTTCTTTCTTTTCTCTTTTTGTATCCAAGTCTATATTTTTCTCGCCATCTATCGTTGTTCATGTGTTCTCAGTAGTCATATTATGTTAACCTCCTTGCATGGTGTCTATGATGTTTCTTTTTACGTCAATTTTTCTTGTATCTCCGCATTTCTAACATGATCCAATCGTGAGATCGTCTCATAGTCTCCATGAACTTTAGAAATTAGTGCCTTGTACACTATAAAAAAGACAATGTATCAAATGAAACCCAGATCTTTAGCAGAGATGCAAAAGTAACCTTTTCGATTTCTAAATTTCATCACATAGTTCACGACTCTTCTAAACCAGACTATATTAAAGCATCAGAATTCGTAAATGGTTGGATTCTTTTGCTTTAGCTAGAAAAATGTTTAAAAAATACTAAGGGGAAGTTTACAGAAATGCAAAAATTTTCCATCATTGATAAGTAAAATACAACCCTTAAAAATATTTCTGACGTGGATTCCGAAGGAATATCAGCCATTTTATGAAGTAATAATTATCTCTAAAAACACAAAAGACCAAAAGACAATAAAAAATTGGAAAAAATTAATATAAAATACTTTATAGTATTTTGTTAATTAAAAGTCAGCGTTTGACTGTTGTATTTATTTCAAAAAACCCATTAAGTCAGAATTCTCAAAAATAAATTTCATGAAAATCTTAATATTTTATTTCCAAAAATACATATATGTACTTAATGTGTCGTCTTAAAACCTTTATTTTACGGCATAAAGTTTACATAATTACTAGATATTTTTTATTTCCTCAAAAACTGCAAAAAATGACTACATTGCATTTTTAGGATTATATAAATACTAAAAAACAAGATATTTACACTAATTAAGCGATTTTTGCTTATAAACTCATTTTAGTTTTATCCGTATTAATTATTCGATTATAAACATTTTTTAAAACACTTCTAAATTGCTTTAAATTTCATGAACTATGTATATTTCAACAGACAATAGCCAAGGATAATTGCGCGCTCTGACAAATATCAATAACATGGGAGCCTGTTACGAGATACTGCTATGTTATCATTTATTCCACCCAGTGTGTTTTCTGCAAGTTGAGTATTAATTAGTATTTTGCGTTCTGTATAAAAATGAAGTAACGGGAACCGAGGAAGTAGTAAAGCCACATTGCAATTTACATAATAAACAAAACGAAAAAAGAATTATGAAATGTGATAATAAGTTGATTGGGTAGCTTTAGTAGACACGTCAGGTATTAAATGCGTAACAGCTTTTCATTGGCTACATTCCAGATGAGATAATGTTAATCACAAGAGAAGTAAAGTCAAGAATTTTTGGTAAAAGTTAGTGTAGGAGAACGAGACAAATAACTATTAATTTATTAGATGAGAAAATATACAAATAATATTCAAATCCAAAATACAGCGCTACTGTGACACAAATACTAAAATGGCTCACCTTGTAGTCGAAATTACTTCACTAATTTCTTCTCACTGGCCACCAAAGTAATTCCAAGTAATAACAATACAGGAACCAGGAATCGGGGACAATGTCACTACACTGATATTTTGGGGTAGTTTTAGAGAAGAGAACAAATATATTTGAGAACTGTGCAATACGTCAAGTACTATGCCTTTGATACTGTACTACCACTATTTGTCCCTTATCACATTTCTCCAAAAGGCGCAAGGACCAGAAGAATATGTCACGTGATCATTCTTCATGCTTAGTGCGAATTTAAAGTTAAAAAGCTAACATTGTATAAGCAGTTCTAATTACTAAATAAAATGAAGCAAAAGTAATGAAACCTGAAGAAATACTAAAATTTACATTAATATAGATACTCCAGCAGGAAAAAGAATTTATTTGGATCGGTGAGGAGGTTCGATACGTTCCCAGCTATCGCATCGTAGGCAATGAATTCTGAAATAATATGGATAGAGGCTTTATCGTTTTTCTAGTAAAATCTGCATTCTTCTCTTTCCGCTAATCAATGCTCCTTAAAGGGTACCATCAGGTGGCAGTGCCCTGTTAGCATTTCTGTTAGAAGTTTAAGTTGTTTTTTACTTAAGCTGATATATTCCTTAATTTTCTTTTGGTTATAGTTCCCCAAAAGTATTTTCATTTGTCTAAATCCTTATACATTTGACGACTGATAAGATTTTCTATTCTCTTCTTCTCTTTTCTGGCGTTCCAGTATTGTCCAAAAAGGTTCAGGTTCCATAAATTGTGTTTCAGCCCCTTTTTTGCGATTTTGTCTACCATTCCATTTTCTTTTGCTCCAGTGTGTTTCAGCACCCATAAGAGAATACCCTTGCTTTATTTGCCTAGAATATTTAGTTCTTTTTAATATCTTGGTGCTAACTGCATCGAACAAGAAGTACCTGAGCTATTCAGCAGTAGCAAGTTGCAAGAGGCCCAAATTTCCAGGTTAGAGAAACAAGCTGGCGGATCTGATAATAGTATGCAAAATAAGGTTATATTATTTCAATTTAGAAAAGGTAATTTATGATGCAACCATGTCCAAATAATGTTGCTTGAAAAAAACATGTTTTGGTAAAACATTTAAAGTTGTAGCTTTTGGAGCAAATACTTACTTTTTGTAGCAAATTAATTATCTCTCTATAAGAGGGGATTGCGGTGGTCATAATTCTCGACTAAGCAATTTTAGAGATGCAAAACATAGAAATAAAGGATTAGTATTAGTATGTGGCTTTGGAACAATACAGGGAAACTATAATATTTCGACACTTATATAAATGTACTTGAAATACGACAACGTTAAATGCTAAAATTTCATATTTAACTGGCAGTTATGTTGAAAGTACAAAAAATGTAAAATATCCATTCTTTAGACTCTTTTTATTTTTAACTGAGGCAGCAGCGAGATTTTTATTCTGCTATTTTACCAAGTAAATTTTATCGGGTTAGTGTCATTTAAAGTCAATGGCACTAATAACGAACAGCTGTGGGACAGCCGGCTGGAATTCTAAAATATTTCTCCAAACTGCTGGAATCTAAAATTCTAGAATTGCTTCTTAAATGTAAATTGCTGACTTGCAAAGTTAAATGCTAAAGTGTTAATTACTAGAATGCTGTCATGTTATTTCGAGACAATTCAGCGAGACTTAGTTAAATTTATTACGTATCACAGAGAATGTACAATCTGCGTTGGTGAAAATGATCTAATGATCATACGAAATGGTCATGAATCCTGTAGTCATATGTGGCTTCTTAGTATGACTTAAAAAATAAACAACAGCTCAAGGAAAGCTACAAAAAATACAGAGGCTAGCCTACATAAGAATCACGAGACTTGTGCCATCTTGCTGCATCTCCCTTCATTGCACATAGCCGTAATGAAGGCAGTAGCAACAAATGCCGTTGAGGTATTTCAAACCGAAAATGTCAAGCCTGGAAATTTCATTGGGCATAAGAATATTCTGTACGCAATTCCAACAGAATTCATATAAAAACTGACAGGCTGCATGTCTATAGGGTATAAATTTGACGTGAGCTTTGAAGTAGTAACTAACTGCTTTCAAGCAAACTGAGATAGGTTTCCTCGACAAGAAGAGAATTTATTGATATTACGGATGGAGCCAAGATTAAATTGGGTGTTTCAGTGAGAATATCAGACTTAAAGCTCGGGCTTGCAAATCTCTAGGAAATATTCTCATCATCATTCAAACAAAAATGCTTGCAATTGAAATATGGGCCAACGAATGCCTGAATAAGAACACTAAAAATGCGTAAATATACATATTATCAAGTACACTGTAAAAAGGAAATGCATTAAATTTAATGTAAATGTGCTGGAAGTAAATTTCACAAACGTTTATTAAATGCTTTTGATGCAATGCATTAAATTTAATAATTTACATTAATCTAAACTAATTTATTCCATTAAATTTGATGTAATCATAAAATAAATTTAAAGTCTGAACATTACTTTTTAAGGTGGTTTTATACATTAAATATACAGTCAGTGTTCATTGAATTTAAGACATGTTGTCACATATTTAATGTACCAGTATTAATACGAGGTCAAAAAATTCTGAAACTACCAGGAAAAGGTGGACATTTTTCCCATAGGTAGTCGTCACCATCGGTTTCAAACTCATTGGTTTCCGTCAATACGGAGCACATATGTACACCTCACCGTAAGAAAATTGAGTTCTTTAAGCACCTTATATCATACTAAACTAAAAGTTCAAAACAAGTTTTGCCATCTCCCGGAATCTCATGCAATGTATATTGAATTTCTTCTTCTTCTTTTTTCTCAGCCCGTTGACGTCCACTCCTGGACATAAGCCTCTCCGATGGTCCTCCACTGGGATCTGTCTCTCTCCTTCTGGAGCCAGTCTTTTCCAGAAAACTGTCTTATATCAGCGTTTTGTTTGGTTAGTGTTATCGTTTCCATGCTGTAAGTAGCAACAGGCAAGACACACGTGTTGTACACTTTCCGTTTAAGGTTGATTGGTGTGTTTCTATCTCTTAATACGTACTGCAACTTTCCAAAGGCAGCCCATGTCAGCCTTATTCTCCTTGTTATTTCCGCCGTTTGATTTTCTTTGCCCAGTTTCATGACGTGGCCAAAATAGATGTATTCTTGGACATTCTCTCTATGATTTCATTTTGAATCTCTAGTTGTACATTTGCTTCAGAGCTCATTAACTTAGTTTTCCCCAAGTTCATCTTAAGTCCCACTTTTCTCGCCTCTTCACTGAAATCTTGAAGCATTTGTTTTAGCTCTTCTGGGTTACTAGACATGACAATAACATCGTCGGCGAAACGAAGATGACTAAGATAAGAACCGTCGACTCTCAAACCTTTCTCATCCCAATTTAGTTTTTTAACGAAATCTTCCAAAGCTAGCATAAATAATTTCGGAGAGATGACGTCGCCCTAACGCACACCTCTCATAACGTTTATTTTTTCGATTTTTGTGTCTTCGTCGATTTTAACCTGTATAGTTGCGTTTTTATATATGTTATGTTGCTTGTGTATTGAATAATAATGTAAATTTATTTAGTATTAGGGTATATGTGAATTAACTTTAATGTACAGAACTTGAAATGTCTTTTTAGCTACTTTATTGAAATTTAAGATTCCACTTAATCAAATTTAATGTACAACGAATTGATATTATAATTAACTGCTTTAAATTTAAAGTAAATTATTCATAACTTTTGGTACAAATTCATTAAATTTAATGTAGAATCGATATTAAATTTGGATTAAATTTAAGATTATTTTCAACAGTATAGTTAAGTAATGCACTTAAGTCAAACATTTACAAGTTTTAGTTGACTTGTGATTGTAGGTAAGCCCTACAGCGATTGGCAAAGAACAAAATAAAGGGCAAGAGTTCCTTTTCAAAATCAGATAAAGTTAAACTGGAACAATACGCCAGGTCTCAGACAAGGGAAAAAATGTCTAATGCCATCGCCAAAGGAGACAAGGATGCTTTTCGATCTCCCAAAAAGGGATATTCGATTAATATCCAATTTCTTCACAGGCCACTGCCCTATGAGATACTACCCCAAAAAAAATTAGAAATCTAAGTACGAGATTACCATTGCACTGTTCTGCAAAAGACTTCAATTTCTTGAGGACGTCACCTTGCTGCCAGAAGAAATAAAACACTCACCTCCTAGAAAAAAAATAGACTTGTGAAAATTTTAAATACTCCCGACTTATAAAATAGTACACGAGCCAAGTACATATTTTGTAAGTCAATTCCTCCTGGACGGTAACTCGTCAAATGCTTTAGAGAGTTGTATCATGAAGCCTCGTAAACGTCAGCTGCGACTCCATGGGTAGGTTGAACAGTGGCGGCACCCCACTCACATAAAAAAATTATTTTAAATCATTTCCTCCCTATTGAAAATTTGTCAAATTATAGTTGACACAAAAATAAGTTAGTTAGCTGTAGGCTATTGGACTATATGTTTGCTGGTAACACGAATATGAAAAAAAAAACACTTAGACCTGGTCTAGTTGCCATGAAAGTTAGATCTTGTATTTGGTCAGTGTTGCTTTTTTTTATGATACTATTATAATTTATATTACATTCCAAAACAAATAAATGCTTAAATAAGGTTATCAAGAATACAAATATAGAAACAAAGCTTTAAAATCCATAATAACTATAGCTGTTACTTGAAAACTAACAGAATTTTCTAGTTTTGTCGGTTTAGAAATAAAATTATTATTGATGCTTATATTTTTAGGATTCAAAATTGTTACTGTTGAACCTGTCAATTTTAGTCCTTCACTATCAACTTAGACTAGTTCTAAATAAGACCATATTAGTGAATTTTTACTCTGTAGAAAATTTTTGAACTATCCTGAATAATGTAATTAACGTTCAAATTAAAATTAAAATCACAAAATAATAAATAAATACCTGACTAAAGCGATTTGCAAACTAGTTTTTACTGAAAATGGATATACATAATTTCTTCAAAACGTAATCATTACAAAACCTTTACCTATTCCCATATCGTAGTAAATATTAATAATATAGTATATGCTGTTGGGACCCCAATAGACCTAATGGCAGTATGCGGCACTCCTATAGTGTCGAAGCCCATTAAAAACTTGCCGAACAATAATAGATATTAAAGACATACAACAACGCCCAACGTAGGACGCCCGGAAACTATAGAAAGAAAAAGTAAGTGTATTAGAAGGACGCTCGGAAATGGACATGATGTACAGCAAATATACTATTTGAAGATTTAGAAGCAAGCACTCTGCTTTCTGGCAGCCAACTGAAAGAAAGTCAAGATGCAGTATCGGGCACGGGACCGCCCTCTTATTTTGGCCTTCGCGGTTTCGTCATGTTTTAGCACATCTGCAGGACTGCCATGGCTTTTAACATACCGTTCGGCGTCAAAATAACCTGTCTCGTCTAAGGTTCTGTATTGGAATTCCGTCGGCGTAGAAGGCTGAGAGCTATCCGAACTCAGTGCTGAATACTGGTCGTACGGATCATCTGCTTGAATTGTATGTCCTGTGAACGCATCGTATTGAATTTCTTTATCCAGAGGTCGTAATTCAGGGATAAACAAGGAGGGTTGGCTGTGAAAGGTTGAAGAAAACAAGGTTGGAATCGTTGGCGAAACGTCGTGATGATTCGCCGGAGAGGACCCACCATAACCTCCCGACCCGGGTGAAGGCCAAGCCGCCTCACCTTTCTTGCTGTTAAAATTGGGCACTTTGTTTTGAGCCATGCTCTTAAATTTTGAAAAGTTTGAATATGTTGTTTTGATTGCCAAAAAATAAAAAGAGATAATTTAAAACCAAGGACGCGTATGGAAAATGAGCAGGAATAGCTCTACGTGTCTTTGTGCAAAAATGAAACAGGGTTTGCTAATTACTTTTGGAAAAAATTAGCTTTGTGTGTTGCAACTGTGAAAAGTGTAAGTGATTTTTTGTTAGTCAAGTTTTCCGTAAAAGTCAATCAAAAATCGTTAATAAATTGGTATCGGAAAGGATACGCAAATTTAGCAAAATGTATGCAAAAAGTAACCGAAGTTTTCTCGTCTTTTCCGCTTCACGGATTTTGTGTTGTGAGAAGGGATTCGGGAAATGTTTTTGGGGGGATTATCTTTGTTTTATCTCACGTATTTGAAGAGCCAAAAAGTGTTGTTTTCTTGGTTTAATTTAGAAGAAAAACGGGCGTGATCGGTCCTAGAAAAAAGATTTTTTTATAGGACTGTGATCGGTTTTTCTTTGTTTTTTCAGGGCTTAGGCCAAGCCCCTAGTTTAATACTTGGGAGTATGGGAAACTCCAAGATTTATAGAAACGAATACGTGGAGTTTATGTCGGTGATCCGCTACTACAACGCCAGTTCGCGTATGTAGTCTCGAATAGCACCCGACTTTCGAACTGTAGTGTCTGAGGGCCTGGCAGTTCTGAAACTTACCTCAAGTGTTCGTATGTAGATACTACCTGTCCTGATTCACTCTTGTTTATACCTAGGGAATCCTCAGACACCACATTTAAACCGGAAAGTTGCTTTCGCTTAAGGTTTCTTGAATTTTTGGTTTTTCGCTACCGGGGTGCAAGTGGTAGTTATTAAACGACCAAAAATTCCGTATATGGGTTATTTAAGTTTATTGACTCTTCTACGAGGATCTGGAAGTTCTATGCTGACTTCAACAAGATCGTCGCGGTTGCAGGGATGATCTGGGCTTGAAAATTCAATATAATCTGCGAGGAAATCGTTCAAATCCTTCTGAATTTTCGCATTTCTTGATAGAAATTTCGAAACAAAGGCGTGTTGCAGTGAGAACAGCAACCTTTGAGACGAAATTTCACGCTTCCCTCTTCTTTCTTCAAAACAGATCTTTTCTTTCTTCAAAACTACTGGTCTGCTTGCTTCACAACTGTTGATTTTCCAAGTTTTCATCTTAAAAGCCAAGTCGAAACTGAATCTGACTCGTGTTGTCAAGCTTTTTATAGTTTTACCCAACTACGCTAAGTTGGACCAAACTATGCTCGAAATAATCAATCAGCGTGCTTCTAGCATTTTGCTTTCATAGGCCACGCCTCTCAATGCTTTTCTTATGGGAAAATTTCTTTTTCGAATTTCGAGTTTTTACTCGCTCTTTTGACGAGATTTTTTCTGAAATCGGTAGATATACGTTTTCTGCATCATCCCACAGCATTTATATTTACAATAGCAGCGTGCTTTATACGCGTTCGCAGATAGTAACGGTCAGTTGGCGTTGGCTCCGCCTTCCTCTCGAGCGCCACCGTTGATGTCAGTTTAAGCGTGGCATGCGTATCGGCACAATGGTCTCACTTAAAGAGAATTTTCTAAATAGAAGGAAAATTAAGTGCACCTTCTCTCTTATTCAGAGTGCCGTTCTTTTCAATTTCGATGGATTCACGAATCAATCTCTTCTTGTAGTGTTCTATATTAGTGACTTGCTGGCTGGTGTCAAAATCAATTTGGTGTCCTGGTTCGTCTTGGTGTTGAAAAAATGCCGACGTTGTCTATGTGTTTCTTATACTGAGTTTATGTTCTTACGTACGCTGCCGGCATCTGCCCTCCCCCGTCGACAACTTGTTCTCACGTGCGATACTGTACTTTTGTGATATCACCCCCCCCCCCCCAAATGGAGAGGCTGGATCTCTCTTTGTATATATATATATATATATATATATATATATATATATATATATATATATATATATATATATATATACATATATATATATATATATATATATATATATATATATATATATATATATATATATATAAATATATATTTAAATGGTAAAATTTAAAGAATATTGACCTAATTGAAATATAGTAACAGAACTATTTCTTTCTGCTTTAAATATGTTATTTCCTCCCTGTTCAAAATTTATCCGGTGATTGTTGACATAATACTTTAAATAATAAAAATAATCTGCTGGAAGATCCCGTCAGCTAGTGTATTTAAATAGACGATTGACGCTTATGCCTGACTCTCTCGCTACACCCTTTATTACATCGGCTGATCTTTCCACCGAGATACAGCCAACTAACCTTTTTATTTCTTCAAAATAGCATATAAACTATCATCTGACAAATTTTTAATCGAGAGGAAATGATTAAAAATAGCCACGTGATGGGGGGGGGGGGCGTCACCGCTCAACCCACCCATGAAACCGCAGGTGACGTTCACTAGGCTTCATGACACAATTCCTTGAAACTTTTCACCAGTTTTCACCCGAGAGGAATTTGGTTAGAAAAACCTGTCACTGACTTGCCGTCTATTAGATTAGGGCTATACATAAAAAATCTTATAGATCGAAGTGCTGTGGAGTAACAAGGAATGTCCTAACGACCTATTCACATTGTACAACCTACAATTTGTAAAAACTAGTTGTAACTCTTATGCTCCTCATATCATAGCAGCAAATAGATCTGATGTTTTCAGACTCATCCTCTGATTCGTGTTTTATTTGTATTAGTCTACATTAGCAGCATTTAAAATTAACTATAAGTTAATTATAACTCCTGTCATAACCAATATTCTTTGGAATGAAAGTTAGCGTTAGACTGAAGTAAAAGAAAACTCAATTTTCTAAATATTACACACAAGTAAAAGTTTTTTCAACTTATAATAAAAAAATAATAGGATTACCAACATTTTCAACCACTTTCCGCTTCTTTAAAGGAAATGAATTTATTTTACCTTGTCTGCGTTTTATTTCCGCATTAATTAGCGCATCGTTCGTTTTGCCAATTATTCTAGTTAGCATTTGCGATTAATTCATAAATCTGCTTAATTGCTTGAAAAATAAAAGTTGCTTTTTTTTGTTTGAACTAACATTACCAAATTACTTTTTTTAAAAGGTCCGCTATGCTAATAAAAATTCTATATAAAAACAAATTTTAATTAAAAATATCTCTTACAAAATATAAACTAAATACAACATTCTGATGAGGAGCAGTAACCATTAATCTTTTCACTAAAAGTTTGCTTATAAGAAAAATAATTTTTCTTTCTTAAATTATTCACGGAAAAATGGGCGGGTTCTCATTTAAATATCTTGGTTGGATCAGTTTGATTTCTTTAAGTTTAACATCCTAATCATTCAGCACAGATTCATATTTTGACTTTTTTGCTCACAAAGAAACTATGAGTATTATAAAAGAATTTCGTCTCATTCAAGGCCTAAGTGCGGTTGTACCTCACAAACTAAACATGCTAAAAGAGTGAGTTAAAGAAACTGATCCAAAGATCATTTAAAAATATTTTTATACGTTTAATGCCACTCCTAAGAAGCTTGTTAACAAAAAACATTAATATCTACAGGGTATCCAGAAAAATGTGGGAAACCTCTCGAATATGAAAAAACACGTGAAAGGAATACTAGAAGTTCATATAAACTTTTTTCGAATAGCCCTCCTCTTCGTAGATAAGGACTCCCAAAGAGCTGCAATGAAGTATCCATATCATTTGAAAAAAGTGCATGAACTGATTCCTGAAGATTTCCCCATTCAAAAATTTCAATAAAATAAAAAATGTATATGGTTATTTTCGCTTTTTGGCTTTTTTATGGAGATTTAATTTTTATTCTCACTATTCTCACAAACTTCATTCGAAAAATCCTGACACAATGCAAAGTACCAGATAGTTGGAAAACCAGCACAATAATGCTTATGTTTAAGAAAGGTGACAAACAAGAACCAGGGAACTATTAATATATATTAGTCTACTGGACACAACTCTGAAACTCATTACGAAAGTAATCAAAAATAAAATTAATTCGGTTACAACACTAGGAGAAGAACAGCGGGGATTTAGATCAGGAAGGTCCTGCGTGGATACAGTATTTATTCTACGACAGATAGTCGAAAAATCTCTAGAATACAATAAACCAATATTTTTATGCTTTATAGATCTAACAAAAGCATTCGATCGCATAAAGCTAGATGACGTAATCCACCTGTTATATAAGAGAAATATTTCTATCAATATAATTTAGACCATCGAAAACATATACGCAAACAATAAAGTTCAGATTCGCGCTAACGGTAAATTATCTACACTCATACCAGTCAATAGCGGTATTAGACAGGGAGACTCGCTTAGTCCTTTATTGTTTAACATGATAATGAAAGAAATAATAAAGGAGGTGCGACTTGGTAGAGGATATAAAATGGGTGATACAGAAATAAAAATTCTCTGCTACGCTGATGACGCTGTGATATGTGCCGAAAATGAAGACGACCTCCAGAGATTGTTAAATACCTTTAATCTTACGGGAAGAAAATATAATATGATTATCTCAGCCGAAAAAACTAAATGTATGACAACCTCAAAAGAACCCCTCCGATGCAAACTAGAACTAGACGGTCGAATAATACAACAAGAAATGAGTTTCAAATATCTAGGAATCGATATAACTAGTCATGGCAACATCGAAGATGAAGTAAGAGGGCAGGCGGCCAAAGCAAACAAAGTGGCGGGTTGCCTCAACGACATGATCTGGCGAAACAAACATTTACAACAAGAAACAAAGGTTCGGATCTACAAAACCACAATTAGACCTATTATGACATACACCTCAGAAACACTACCAGAAACGACGAAAACGAAACAACTATTGGAGACTACAGAAATGAGAATACTTCGACGAATAACAGGAAAAACGCTACTAGACAGAGAAAGAAGCGATAACATCAGGCAATCATGCAACACAGACTGCATTAATGAGTGGGTCCTACAACGTAAGACAAAATGGAACAAACACATAAGCCGAATGACAGAGGATAGACTGGTAAGGATCGCACGAGATAAATCGCCTTGTGGTACACGCAGTAGAGGTCGACCACGGAAAAGGTGGAGCGATAATTTAAGTCCAGAATGAGGAAAATCGAAGAAGGAACAGGTCAGGGACCTATTATAGAAGGTAGAAGAAGAAGAAGAAGAAGACTATTTTTAGTTTCACTTAAAACTAAACTCATCCGCATATACGTATGTTATGTAAACGTGGTGCTGAAAATTCCCTAATTACCAATTGTGAAACAAATTGGACAATTCCAAAATTTAGTCCATCATGTTAAATCTGCCATATTGAATTATATGAAATTAATTTGAAAGTAGACCTTGAAAATTATCTAGTGCCAATTTTGCAATTATTAAAAAAAAAATAGACCGTCACATTGGTTCCATCAATTCGAATTTTTAGAAAATAATTTTTAACTGGTAATCAATTTCGGATAAAATCGGATAGTGTAAAATTTCCGCCGGATTTAATGAAATAAAATTTTTATAAAATATTGAACCGACTTTTGAAAAGTGCAAATCGAAATTTTTGAATTCGGCTCCAAATTAATAATTGACAAAGTGTGTAAGTCACATATAAAGGGCAAAAGCTCGTTTTTAAAATTAGATAAAATTAAACTGGAACAATACGCCAGGTCTCAAACAAGGAAAAAAATATATAATACCATCGCCAAAGAAGACAAGGATGCTTTGCGATCTCCCAAAAAGGGATATTCAATTAATAGCCAATTTCTTCAGAGAGCACTGTCCTATGAGATACCTGCCCAAAAAGATTTGAAAATCTAAGGACGAGATTACCATTGCATTGTTCTGCAAGAGACATAAATTTTTGGAGAACGTCATCTTGATGCCAGAAGAAAAAAAAAACATTTACCTCCTGGAAAAATAATAGACTTGTGTAAAACTTAAATACTCCCGGCTTATAATAAATTAGGGTTATACACAAAATATCTTATAGGTCGTGGTGATGTGGAGTTACAAGAAAAGTGTTACAAAGATCTATTTACATTGTACAACCTACAATTTGTAAAAATTAATTGAAACATTCATGCTCCACATATCGTAATAGCAAATAGATCTGATGTGATCAGACTTACCCTCTGATTTGTCTTTTATTTGTATTACTCTACATTAGCAGCATTTAAAATTAACTATAAGTTAATTATAACTCCTGTCATAACAAATATTCTTTGGAATGAAAGTTAGCGTTAGACTGAAGTGAAAGAAAACTCAATTTTCTAAATATTACACACAAGTAAAAGTTTTTTCAACTTATAATAAAAAAATAATAGGATTGCCAACATTTTCAACCACTTTCCGCTCCTTTAAAGGAAATGAATTTATTTTACCTTGTCTGCGTTTTATTTCCGCATTAATTAGCGCATCGTCCGTTTTGCCAATTATTCTAGTTAGCATTTGCGATTAAGTCATGAATCTGCTTAATTGCTTGAAAAATAAAAGTTTTTTTCTTTTTTGTTTGAACTAACATTACCAAATTACTTTTTTTAAAAAGGTCCGTTATATTAATAAAAATTCTATATAAAAACAAATTTTAATTAAAAAGATCTCTTACAAAATGAAAGTAAATACAACCTTCTGATGAGGAGGCGCCATTGATCTTTTCATTAAAAGTTTGTTTATAAGAAAAATAATTTTACTTTCTTAAATTATTCGAGGAAAAATGGCAGGATTTTCATTTAAATATCTTGGTTTTGGATCAGTTTGATTTCTTTAAGCTTAACAGCCTAATTATATACCACAGATTCATATTTTGACTAGTTTGTTCACAAAAAGATTATGAGTATTATAAAAGAATCTCATCTCAATTAAGGCCGATGTGCGATTGTATCTCAAAAACTAAACATGCTAAAATTGTGAGTTAAAAAATTTATCTAAAAATCATATAAAAATATTTTTCTACTTTTAATTCTACAAACTTTTAGAATTTCTAGTCCTAAATATTTAAATTACTCTAACTTCGGTTTGCTCTAACCAAATCTAAGAATTTTGACTCATTCTAAGAGTGCTTTTATTATTATTATTATGTTATATTACAGACGTTCTTGTACAGTAATCTCAAGATGGTGTTATTAAAACTATAGCAGACTAGTCTTTATTCCAGAAAATATCATAGCGCTGTATTTATTCTATTGAATAGCTCTTTATTTAGGGAAAGAGCTTTCTTCTTACTTACAAAAGGTCCCCTATTTTAAACGACGGGTTTTTTTGCTAAGTATAATGTTTTTTCCTGTTTCGTTTAATTATTTATTTAGAAAATTCATAAACAATATAAACATCATATTCATTAAAAAGAGGGTCATTCTTTATTACGAAGGTCATATTTTATAATGAAATAAAAAATTATTTCATATGGCCTTCAAAAATTTCAATCAAATGTAAAAATGTGTAAGGTAATTTTCGTTTTTGACTTTTTTATGGAGATTTAATTTTTATTCAAATGTTTAATCGAACTATTTTTAGTTTCACTTAAAAAAAACACACTAAATTCAAAAATTTAGTCCATTATGCTGGATCTGCCATATTGAATTATAATAAATTAATTTTAAAGTAGACCTTGAAAATTGTCTAATGCCAATTTTGCAAAAATTAAAAAAAAAATTTGCCCATCTCATTGGATCCGTCAATTAAAATTTTTAAAACAAAATTTTAAACTGGAAATCAATTTCGGGTAAAATCGGAAAGTGTAAAATTTCTTGTCTACCATATTAAATCGATCTGATTTAATTAAATAAAATTTTTATAAAAAAATTGAACCGACTTTTAAAAAATGAAAATTGAAATTATTTTACGATCGCAAGCATACACATTCTTATACTCTATTAAAGTACTAGAGAGAGTAATAAGTCTGTTACCAAAACATCCAACGTACCTGGTCCAGTGTCGCAGGTAACTGAGAACTGCCATAAATCTAATTATATTTCATTATATTTAAATGTATTTTATAAATTTACTGCAACATAAAATTTCTGATTGTTTAATTTAATTTCTGTCAGTGAGCAGAGTACACCTTACAGTTTGTTCATAGTGATTTATCTTGTTTGCGCTTGTTTTTATATATTATTTGAGATTAGTGAGATACCCAAAAGATATGGCTTTCACCTCTATCTTTATTCCAAAATTGTTGAACCAGGGCATTTTTTCCTCAACGAAAAATTTATTACGATGAATGTTTATGATGCTTTAAGATATCAATATCTAGATAATAATGTTTAAAGCTGTGTTGAGATGTGTTTCAACATGACAGGAGTTGGAAAATCTACTATGTACCGAATACTGAAGAAGAAAAAACGACTGGAATTGTTAGTACTCCCAAGCCACATTCGATTACAGGCAGGCGAAAAACCTCGTTGGAAGAAGAGAAGAAAACTGCAATTAAAGGGGTTGTATATACAGTTTATTATGAGAAGCAGATCCCAACCGTCTATAAAATTCTAACTAAAATCAATGAAGATCGCGATTTACCTGAAATTAAAAGAACTGATCTCTGAAATTGCTCAGAGAACTTAATTTTTGCTGGGAAAACCAGATAAAAAATCTGTTCCTATAGATCGTCTGGAAACTGTCCGTTGGAGAATAAATATCTCTCTCAAGTAAAAGGTAGAGTTGCTAGAAATATCACAATTGACACAATTAGTAATTTAACTAAATTTTTGAAAGATTTTTTTGATTAAAGTTACTGGGGAAAATTGGGTAAAATCCATATAATAAAAGAATAAAACAAAATGTGAGAACTCGATCTCTTGATCAATGAGATAGAGGAACCAATTATAATTAATTTGAGCGAAGATAGTTTCACTGACTTTGATTAGGAATTAGATACGTAATGTTTACTAGTGCAAACACAATTTATTACTTAAATTTTTGTTTTTGTTGTATTTTATTTTTTAATGTTGTTTATATGTTTTTTATTTTTTTATATATTTTAATTTTAGTGTGTCCCACTCTTTAATTTTATATATATATATATATATATATATATATATATATATATATATATATATATATATATATATATATTTAATTCTAATTAGCCGTAGGTTTATTTTAATATTGTATTTGTGTCTTTTTCTTAAGAGTGTAGAATTAATATGTTTATCTCATTTTTTTGGGGCTATCGTATGTCCATATAGTAAAGTAAATTACATATATTATCAGTACAATAGAAATAAAAATAAGTGGGTCTAATTTTACTTACAACATAAAAAAGTAATTACATTTGAATCCCTTTTTAGTGTTTAATTGTAATTCTGCAGATGGTTTAAGAAATAAATAAACTGAAACGTCAAATACCCTAAAAATGTTTTTAATTAATAATAAAATGACCGATAGCCCCAAAAATATTTTAATATTATATGGACGAATTTATTTTTTTACATATGTTTAACTTTTTGTATTTTTGACAACAGATATTTTGTAAGTATTTATTTAAATTTTTTGAGAGAATAAGGCTACGTTTTAGTCCATTATTACAGACTGTGATTTTTGATTATAAAATTTCTAACCCATTCCTATGAAAAATATATGTGTCTAATAGATTTTGCTAAAGACACCGGACTAAAGAACACAGGTAGTTTGCGAAGAGAAAAAGAGTAAAAAATGATTTATTACTCTCTCTAGTTCTTAAATAAACTGAAGAATAAGAGGAAAAATCGTGTCCTTTTTCCTAAACTCAAAGCTCTTGGGGGGGGGGATCGCCCCCACCGCCCCCCCCCCTTGGATCCACGCCTGTATATATATATGGTGTTAGTAGTTATGTGTTTCATTTAATAATAGTTAGTAATATATTGTTATTTTTCGCTTTTTACCGTTTTTTTAGAAGTCAGAAGTCAGTTCAATTTTTTTATGTAAATATATTATTTTTCTATTTTCTCTTTTGAGTTGTTTTTAAGGTTGCAAAAAAGTGCCCAATTCTTCAAATACCAGCTTTGAATGAAATCGCATCAAACAAATATTTAGTTTGCTGCAGTATATCAGCTATCTTGGATTTTAAGAAATTAATTTTGGATTCGTAATCTAGGCCACCAAAAACTCGCAAATACCGATATTGAAGAATCTTAAGACATGTAAATTTTTTAGTCCAACATAATGAGTTTCAGAAGTTAATTTATGATCCGCAATATGTGCTCCAAGAACCCCCCCCCCCTCAAAAATAAATTAATTTGGACAAAATTGGAAAAATTTAAACATTTTTGTCCCTCACATGACATCTACCATATTAAGTTGTAAAAAATTAACTTCTAAATCGTAACCTACGATTCCGAGAACCCCCTAATTTCAATTTTGAATCAACTCACCATATTGGGTTTAAAAAAAACTATTTTAAACTCTTAATCTACTAATCTTAATTTACACCGTCGAAACCCCCCAGTACTAATTTTGGACATAATCCGGAAATATAAATTCTCTATTGCAACTGCCATATTGCATTCCTTTTCAACAATCTCAGACACCCCCCGGTACAAGTTTTGAACAAAATCGGGAGATGTTAGATTTTTAGTATGCCATATTAAATCTACCGCGTTGAATATTTTAAAAATATTTTAAATTCCTAATTTTGGACAAAATCGAAATATGATAATTTTTCAGTTCACCATATTGGATCTGCCATGTTGTTTTTTTAATAATTTTAAATTCGTAATTTACACAGTCAAAAACCCTCCTATATCTACTTCGAAGTAACTATCCCATACCAGTTTTGTCCGCAATGTTATCAGCGCTATCTTTAATTTCACTGAACCAATTTTGACTAAAATAATAATAGAACCTCTGCAACCACTTCCTGATCATAAAGCAAAAAGAAATCATTTAAATAGATGCCTTCGTTCTTGAGTAACCAAAGTACGTACATAAAAACATCGGTGAAATCTAGAACCTCCCTCTTTTAGAAGTCGGTTAAAAATAATTTTAGTTTCGGAATTTGCTACATCAAAAATTGGTATGAGCAGTTTTGGAAGAGATAAAAGTGATGTTTAAAATTTTGTCTCTATTATTTTTAAATGCCAAAGTTCTTTCTTACTTTTTACTTCCTTATGTGATGGCTGCCATTTTCTTTACTTTTACCACTATTCTACAATATTCCAGGTTTGGTGCTTACTTAGAGCAAGAGCGACCCTTTTAGAAATATATCACTCTGTTCGGTTTGGGGAACTCTCGAATAATTAGGCATATGGCCCCGAAAGTACCGATGAGCCCCAGAAAATCCCGATTATTAGAAACCAATTATAATATCATAAATATTATACATAACATCTGCATCGTAAGAAACTATCGACTGCAGAGATGATCCTTTTCGACCAGTACACAAAGGTTCGAATTGTAGAGCAAAAAATGCGTTTTTCTACAGCAGAGCGCGTAGCTATGCAAATCATCCCAGTGAGCAAAGTAAAATGCGCCCCCTTATACCTTATACATTTTTTAGCCCCATTTTGCTCACTTTTCGCAAGAAATCATTCGCTCAGATGTTGTCACTTCAACCAAGAAAACGAAACTCAACAAAGTTCGAGGATTACTCGGAAAAACGATTATATTGCAACTGGCTCAAAAATTAAAAAATTATATAGTTATCACGAATGAAATAGATGACTTCCTTAATTTTATTAAAGATGTCTGCTGCTAAAACTCACATTAGGGTTAGTAGTTTGTTGAGCATATATATAAAATTAAAACTGTGTAGATCTAATTACAAAGACAAATAAATGGTTAATTATAAGTACATGTTGTGCAAGCTCTTCAAAACAAACAGAAAATCGCGATCGTATAAAAATAATATAAATAGAAGGAAATTTAAGGCTTACAGGTTTTACATTATCACTCTTCTGTAGTAAATAAACCTTATGATTGTGTGTTTACTTTTAACAAGTTGATTTTCTTTGAATTTTTTTAAGCAAAATATTATTTTAAGAAGAGAACCAAAATGAAATTAAGGTAAGTAAGACTGTGATTAAATTTAATGTTTTGATAAGTCGATGCCTTTTTGTCAAAGGTCAACACATAACGAGAAAAATAACTTCTCGATTTGTTCGGAAAAAAGGTAAAAGATTTTATTTCAAAGAGTTTTGTCCGCAATTTCGTTAAAGGAAATTTTCCTTACACTTCTTTTGGTCTTTAAAATAAACACTATACGAGAATTGCGGAATCCTGATCTTCGAGAAAGACAAAAAATATCTCAGATTGGCACTAGAAAATTCCCCTGAAATAAAGGCATATTTTTAATAATTGTGTTTTTTAACATCGCTCTTAACTTCCAGACACTTTGGCTCGTTGTCTTATAATAACTTTATTAGAAAAATTCATTTCATTGGGGACCTATTTTATCCTATTTTAACTGATCATTGTGTCAAGTGACATACTCTGAGGTACTTTTTCGAACTTCTGCATAAAAGACAGTCAGATAGAGTCAAAAATGGCTAGAAAAAGTCCTTACCTTGTTTCTATTAGTCACAAAGAAACATTTTTCCTTTAAAAATATTCCTAATGAAACCAGCTGTAGGTTCAGTTAACTCAGAAACCCGTACAATCGATAAGCAATGCTGCAATTCTTTTTGTTTATCGGAGAATCGAGTGCATCTGTGAAAGAGTCGAAAACTTACAGATTAAAATATTTCAACAATATTACGAGATGATAAAAACATTTTTTTCAGAATTTCATGGTCTTTTCTTCCATGCTAAAAAATAAACAGGAATATACAGTATGACTAGTAAAGTCCGCATGATATGGGATTTTTTATTAATAGCTTTATTCGAAATTTGATTTTGGCATCAATTCCTGCTTCGATCAAGATGAAAATTAACAAAAAAAAATAGTAGTCACGTGATTAGCATTATTTCTTAGATTTCAATTTTTCTCCAAAAAAAATCAAAAGTGGGGTTATATCCAGGCGCGGATCTAAGGAGGGGGGCGGTGGGGGCGATCGGCCCCTGCAAGGACTTTGCGTTCAGGAAAATATACCCGACTTGGCCTCTTATACTATAGTTTATTCAAGAACTAAAGAGAGTAATCATTTTTTACCCTTTTTTTCTTCGCAAACTGCTTGTGTTCTTTAGTCCGGTGTCTTGGCACAGATCCTCATACTTTTGGCTTCTTTGTATATCTGGTATAAATCAATAATCCCTGAAGGGAATCGTTTGGCTTGTAAATCCTTATCAGAATACTGATTTATAGTATTTACTTAACTTAAATATATCACTTTTATTCATATTCCTCATATTTTTACTCTACTTTGAAACTAAATCTAGAATTGAAAAATTTGACATTAACATCGTTAATAGTAAATTGGTTTAATTCGTGACATCATTCGGTGCCATATTCTTAACTACTATAGCTTATAGTCGCTTGAAATGAGCCAAACGTGATTTTCAGCAAGATCGTGCGGTAATAATCGCTAATTCCGTGTATCCCTAATATCAACCTCTTGTACAATTGCGCTTAGATATTTCCTTTCATATTAATAAATTTTAGAAAAAAAAGTACACGGTGAACTGAATAATTGTATAAATATTAATAATTAGATCATCAGATTAGAGCAAATCTTAAAATTAAAAACGAAATTGTAGTAGAAAAGCCATTGAAACCTCACTAAGCCTCCCTCCTTCAAAATAATTATCAAAGCTAAAGCCATGGTAGGAACTCATTTTTAAAGAGAAACAGTATGATTACTTCGATAATTTAATTTTCCAATCTAAAATTTTTTACCTTTAATGCTGCAAATGAATTTATTTCAACAGAAAAATATTGCTTATGTTCATTTTCAAAATAGACATGAATATCTTCTTTCAACTGCTTATCGTCTGCAAAATGTTGTCTTCTAAGAATAAAAACTCCTGCTTGGTTAATTGTGGTCATGATCCTCCTAGCTGAAGATTGTATGCAAGCTCTATTTGGTGGCAGATCATCCTTATATACCCAGGACTCTAATTTTGTTGCTAGATCTCAATGACGTACCCAAATTTTGTCTCCTGCCGCTATCATCAATAAAAAGTCAGAGTCTGCATCCATACATAATTAATTGATATTAGTGGACCTTTTTACGAATTTGTGAGTGTTTCTTCATATGAGACAATTAATTAAATCCTGCAACCATGTATAGTTGATATCTTCACTTATATAAGGGGTACACTTGTTAACTTGATAAACAGACATAACCATGCAGAAGTATTTACAGATTTAAAAAATATTGGGAAATAAAAATTTATAGAAAAAGTATATGATAAAATTCAATATTAATTTTTTTTTCGTATCCCAAAAACTCGCCGAACCAGAACCGCCTTTCTACGATTTATATTTTTCGAGAATGTAATGATGTTCTATATTTAAGTGTCGCCGTTTTGGACATATTTACATTTTTACATCAAAAATGACGTTTGCAGTCAAAAATTTAACCATAAATTTTTCTTATAAGGAATGCTTTATTATTTAATTTGGGTTAGTTTTCTCGTAGTTGTCTTTTTATGAGATTGGGAAAATTATTAGTACAGAGTGGTCAAAAAAGAAGAATAAAAATTATATTTAAAAAATCGTCAAAAGTCAATTTTTTCAATTAGAAAGCACCTATTTTTATAATTTTATCCTAATAAGCATTGAAAATAAAAGTAACTTTGTATTAGGTTGTCTATTCCAAAAATTTGTGATTTTCAAAATATTGACAATTCAACATTTGTCCATTGTAAAAATGCTATACGGCTTTTAAGTTTTATTGGCCATGACGGCGAGGCGTAGCGAAAATATTTCTTGCCATTTGACATTCGTTAATAATAATCATACCGGGACTATTAAATTACACACACGAAATTGATTTAAACTTATTTATTTTCTATGGAGAATGTGATAGAGTTATTTTAAGAACATGCGTACATTCGCGATCCGATATCCGAAGAAACAGAAACCAACACTACCAACTGTTAAAATGGTTTTAAAAAACTTCAAGAACTTTGGATCTATAAAAGCCAAAAGAAATAGAAATAAACCAGTATAGAACATTATACATAAAATATGTCTACAATTTGGCGGCACTTCCGGTATAACCGCAAGTGCCGCCATCTTGAAAATATTTCAGCCGGCTGTCCTCCATACACGTTAGTACACTGTCAAATTTTCAGGTTCTTTCTAATTATAGTTTTCCCACAATTGATCGATAAATTTCTCGGAGAATTACTCTGTATATTTGCGTATATATATATATATATATATATATATATATATATATATATATATATATATATATATATATATATATATATATATATATATTGGCTGTATTAGTTAAAATAAAAGTAATACCTTTTAACCTATCAGAAATAAGATATATTGGGGGCCATTGAACTCATATTTCAAAGTAATTATTAAAAACACTTAGGTATCAACCTTTTTTTAAATTAAAAACTTGTTTTTCAACTCATTCTAGAACTTTGTTCTTTTAATTGAATTAACTGAAATTAATTCTGTTATATCCGTATAATAAAAATTTTATTTTGTAGCTATTATACAATTTTTTAAAATTTTTGACACTAATGGTAAGCAGAATATGAATTAATGTCAGAACTTTCCAGCTGTGTTATTTCATATTGTTTTATTTTATTTAAAATGTGCCGGTTTTGATTAAATTTTGTAATTTCTGATGTAATATGTAAAGTTAATTTACATGGTATATTTGGTTAAATAGTTTGATGCACAAAAGACTACCTTTGTAACTAACGGTAGTAAATACTTCTTTTTTTTTTGTTATAAATTAGAAACCAGCCGAAATAACTGCGTGTGTTCAAGTCAGTATACTAGGTTGAATTTTTTTTTCTTATGAAATATTGAAAAAATTTTATTATGACATAAATTTTATCATCTCAGAATCCGCTATTGCACTGAGAAAAAGTGTAAAACTAGAAATAGTACCGCTATTATACTTACAGTAATAAATAAAATTGGAATGCTACAAGATATGGATCTGCATTGACAAAATGTACAAATATAAGAAGAAATGGGTGTTCATGCTTACTTTTCTTTGTAAAAAGAGCCACAGTGGTTCTTTAAATAAAGAGAGAAAAAACGGATTCCATTTTAGCGCAACAAAGTGTTTTGTTGTCCTAAGGAAAATACTCATTGAAGAAAGCAAAATAGGTGATAAAAGTCAAGTACAGGAAAAAAAAGTTTGTCAAAATAAAGTTAGTTTATGAAATAATGAACAAATATAAAATATATTGCATACATTAATCTGAATTACATAAATAACCAAGAAAATATGTAAAAAATTACCCGAATAAGTTAAAATGATAAAAGCATTAAAACTGACAACAAAAACATTTTTAAATAAAGTAGGATGAGATTAATCTACGATGAATATTTACTACCGTTAGTTACATAGCGAAACATGTTGAATATTCTTTAATTCAAGTTTCAATTAAAGTGGAATTTTAAGAGAAAATCGAGTTTTACTACGTTATCTCTTATAATATTTACATTCTTTAATTTAAAAGATCCTGTTAACACCTTTCGAGCAAAAAACCAGGTCTGTGGAAAATTACTAGAACTTATGGCCGAAGAATTTGGCCATTTCATAAAATTACTCTCCCACAAGGATTGTCCTTAGAACACCCAGAAATCTTTTTCTAAACTAAATATTTCTCATTTTCAGTGATTAATGATTTCTTCTTATGGAAGTAATTGATTTTTTTTATAGATTGTGGCGTGGGAATTGGAAGACGAAGTTTCTGAGACTTTTTTGCGATATATGGCATTGTTTGAGAAAAACAGTCCTTGTTTTTATATACAATTTATGCCGTTTCTCAAATAAAACTTTAAGCAAGAGTCATTTTGTCATGAGCTTTAAATATCAGTCTACAGTGATCCCTTTGTTTCGCCTCAGAAAGATATTTTTAGAGTGAATACCACAATAAATAGGTTGTGATTACATAAATCCCAAAACAAATCCCATAAGGTAGAAGTGAATCTATAATGACAAAGTATACTGTCTTGTGTTCGTGTGTAGACACTACATGGAATAATCAGCAAAAGGATCTATGATAATTATTTTCTGAAATAATAAAAAAAAAATTGCATCGAGAAGGGATCGAACCCTCAGCTCTTGGTGAAAGTTGCACTACGATGGCTAATGTGAAAGAGCTTCTAAAAGAGTATCAAATTTGTCAGCATATAACACGCCCGACTTCAAGAATTTTTTCGCAAAAATCAAATGAGCGAGGGCACGAACGCTGTTGGGGATTTCTTTAGATAACCTTAGCCGGTACAATTATTAAGTCTCATCAAAATCGGCGGTGACAAGATTGTGATCTTTCCCTGTTAGACGAACTTGTGGTAAAAGATAAAGTAAAGTCAAATGTTTTTGAAGTATCTTCACAACTGGTAAGAAATGAAAATAGTTTTGATCCCGCCGATGAAAATCAAATGCTATCCTATCCTACAGAGAGGGGTTATATGAAAACATTGTTAAAAGTGACGCAATAAAAAATTTATTTTATATTATGGGATTTGAAGACTAAAATCATTGATTTTTCAAAAATTAATGGTAGGTTATTTTCTGCTATCTATTATATCTCTAAATCCAAATACGAGTTAATTGTTGACCGTAAGTGGTTGTGTAACTGAAAACCTTGCTGATAGAAGCAATCACCAATCACCATTTTAAGTTTAGTTGGGTCCATGGAATATCTAAATAGAAAACTCTAAGCCAAAAAATTGTAAAACATGAAAGTGGCGTTATACACATTGCGGCTTGTATAACTCACGATACCTGGAAACTTAAACATCTGAATCTTAATCAAAATTTTGAAAAAAAAATATAAAGGTCATAATTTTTGGCGACAAGTCTTGCACAGAGTTTTAGATGTTACTTTGACATTGTCTCAATGTAGTCTACTTAAGCCCAACCATACAAAATGATTTTATTCATATGTTCGGAACCGACGTAGAAAATAAAATGGAAATTCGGGAAGCTCCATTTTATACAATGATTTTAAATCTTGGAAAGGATGTAAAATAAGACAATTGAGTGTCATTTTGCGCTATATTCTTTTTTATAAAAATAATAATACCGAAATCATACAGGTTAAATGTAAAGAATCGTTTACTGGATTTTACCCCATAACACATGGTGGAAGCACCGAAGGTTTAAAAAATTCATTATCAATTTATTTAAAGAGGAAAATATCTCTATTAAAAAATATAAAAGACAGGGCTACGACGGTGCTGCTGTTATGAGCGGCGCTTATAACAGCTTTCAGTCTAAATTTCTCGAGTTAGAAATAAATGCTCAATACGTTCATAACGTAAATTTAGTTATAAATAATGCTCTCAATGAAGTTCCAGGGGCATAAAATTTTTTCGATATTGTTGGTTACCCATATAATTTTTTTTCGAATAGTATTTAAACGGTGGGAGTTACTTCAGTAAGTAAACTTCCCTTAAAAAGATTGAATCCTACTAGATGGTCTTCTAGGGATGATTCGTTGGACGCACTTCGATTTAATTTTAATAATATTTTAAACGCTTTAACAGAAATTTCATTAAAAAGTTAAAATACTGGAGAAAAGTTTGAAGCAATCCGACTTAAAAAAAAGTTTGAAAATTTGAATTCTTATTTTTTATTGTATTGTTTTTCAAAATTCTTCATTCTATAAACATAGTTTCTAAAGTTCTTCAAAGTAAAAAGTGTATTATTGTACAGGCTTTCAATTTATTTAAAAATGCTTACGAAGCGCTTTGTAAATTGCGTTACATATTAAAGTTTTTTTTACTGAAAAGCGACAAAAATTATCCAAAAAACTTTTTCAACAATTTATCTCCGATTCAAAATTCACAGCAAAAGAAAAATAAAAAGAAATACATTTAAGAATATTTTGGATATTGCATCATGTAAGTTAAAAAATTAACTATTTGGTTTTCAAAAAGTTGTTGATAGATTTAAATTCTCTGGCCCCCCATTTATGACCACCGATACTGATACTGACTTACACAAGCAGGCTGAAATTTTGCGAAATAAATATGATGACCACTTTTCTGATAATTTTCATCTCATCAAATTTTCCCACTCTGTGTACCGCACTAATAATATTTTTAACTCTTCCTGTAACTTCCGTTTTTGATGAGCGATCATTTTCCAAATTGAACCTAATTAAGAATTTTTTAAGAAATAGTATTTGTCAGAAACGTTTAAGTAGTCGGGCTATTCTAAGCATAGAAAATTAATGAGTAAAAGAAATTAACTTTGATAAAGTAATTGAGGTTTTTGCAAGCATTAAGAAACGCAAAAAGCATTTCTAATATATTTTACGTTTTAAGAAATGTCAGTTTTTAGTAAATATTAGTACGCGCTACAAAGACACAGAATACGCATGTAGAAGACAAGTGGCAAGATTTAAAAGAGGCCCTAATAAAACTTGCCCAGAGTATTCTTACCAGAGAGAAACAGAAAAAAGGACAAGGGTAGATAACAAAAAAAATCTTAGCACTCATGGAAGAGCGAAGACAGTGCAAGAAAAAATGCATACAAAAATATAATGAAGTACACAAACAAATCAGAAACGAAATAAGGATAGCAAAAGAAACTTTTTATGGAAGAAAATGCGAGGAAATTGAAGAATTGCAACTAAAACATGACACTTTTAATTTACATAAAAAGATAAAGGAATTGGCAGGTATACAAAAACGGAAACATCCCAATCTATTATGCAACGCAAATGGAGAAATAATAACTGCAAGCTTATGACTTGGAGGAATTATGTAGAAGAATTGTTCGACGATGAAGACAAGAACCTAATATAGATAACATACAAGGCGACGAAGGACCAGACATAACTAAAGAAGAAATACTATACGCTATAAAAACAATGAAGAATGGTAAATCACCGGATCCAGATAGGATTAATCGGAACTTCTCAAGCTTGTGGAAGGTGAATCAGTGAATATTCTTGTCGACCTTCTTAACTACATTTACAAAAGAGGAGAAATACCAAAAGAATGGCTCCTGTCAACTTTTGTCACCATACCAAAAAAGGCAAACGCAAAACAGTGCACTGACCATCGCACAATAAGCCTAATGGGACACATATTAAAAGTATTCCTCAAAGTGATTCACACAAGAATTCACAGAAAACTAGATGTGGATATTGGTGATACTCAATTAGGATTTCGGAACGGGCTTGGAATAAGAGAAGCACTATTTGCACTTAACGACATGTGCCAAAGATGTCTAGGTATGAACCAAGATATGTATATGTGCTTCATTGACTACAATAAAGCGTTCGATAAAGTACGTTACGATCATCTAATGAGACTGCTGGTGGAAAAAAACTTGGATAAAAGAGACATCAGGATTATTTCTAAGATTTACTATAACCATACAGTGAATATTCGAATAGAGCAAGAGACATCAGAGGAACACCAATCTTATTCAACCTATACTCAGAAGACATCGTAAACAGAGCACTTTCAGAGCAAAATATAGGCATTAAAATAAATGATATCCCAATAAAAAACTTGAGATATGCCGATGACACGGTTGTAATTGCAGAAACTTCGGAGGATCTTCAGATACTAATTAACAGAACAGTAGAATGCAGTGAGAAATATGGATTATCACTTAACATCAGTAAAACAAAAATAATTGTGTTATCTAAATCACCACAAAACTTCCCTGACATAACCGTGCATGATCAAAGAATTGAACGTGTGAGAAAATATAATTACCTGGGAACTGTTATCAACGAATATAACGTTAGCTCTGAAGAAATCAGAATCAGAGTGGAAAAAGCTAGAACTACGTTTATTAAAATGAAGAAGATGTTCTGCGGACGAGATTTAAGCCTTAAACTTAAAATTCGCCTTGTGAGATGTTACGTGCTGTCAGTTCTTTACTACGGAATGGAAGCGTGGACATTGAAGAAGATTGATACCAAGAGGATGGAAGCATTTGAGATGTGGATGTACCGTAGAATATTAAGAATATCGTGGACAGAGAGAGTAACAAATGTGGAGGTTTTGCGAAGAATGCGGAAAGAAAAAGAATTAGTACTTACTATTAAAGAACGCAATCTGCAATACTTGGGACATGTTATGAGGGGAGATAAATACCAGTTGCTGCAATTAATTATCCAGGGACAAATAATAGGCAAAAGATCCATAGGAAGAAGAAGGCATTCATGGTTAAATAACTTAAGAGAATGGTACAATTGTAACAACTGCCAACTGTTTAGATCTGCAGTGTCAAAGATACGCATAGCTTTGATGATAGCCAAACTTCGGAACGAGGACGGCACCTAAAGAAAAAGAAGTACGTGCAAGGCCATGTCCAAAATGGGTGATTTATAACAAGTTGGTATATTTTTTTTATATCTAAATAAAAAAAAATTAGTTATTTGTACCGCATAGCGATTTTTCTCAAGACAAGGTCCCAACGAAACTCTTGCCAACCGGCGCCGTCAGATCTAGCTACGCCACTGTTAAGTTCAATCCAATGGGAATCCGGATAGAACATTGCTTATGGCAATAATCTTTTTTGTCACATTTGATTAAAGTGAAATTATTTTTGTCTTCCTAATTTAAACTTTCTCTCCGTGTAGTAGTAAATAGTGGAGAAAGCAAGGTCCTGAAATCTGGTTTTGACAGGAATGCCTTATACCAAATCTGTTAGGTGTCATAACCTGTGTTATGAAGAAAATATAATGTAACAACTTATACCTTTAGAATTAATTTTATATATAACGGTAAAATAAAATGATTAAAACAGAAAAAAACGTTTACAGCGAGATTCACTAAAAAAGTTTAAGTTTAAGACCTAAAGTAGTGGTTATGGATCGTCTTGTTGGTCAGTTTCGTCTTGCATAAACAATTATATGTTACTATATCAATAAGTAAGCCAGGGCAAAAACATCAAGATTAACTTTGAAATAGGAAAAAAATAAAAAATTTGGACTGGTTGGTCGGTATGGCAATAGAACTTTTTTACTTTTAGAAGTAAGCTTCAAAACTAGGGTGAAAAATTGGTACAATTTAAACCCTGTAGCTCCGCCGATAAAAAAATAATTGTCTCTTATTATTGTATCATCTATAACATATTATATTTTTATCAAAATCGGAGCTCGACCTTGCTAGTAAGTAGAGACAAGTAGATACATAGATTTCATAAGCGATGTACCGAAATAATTAGCCCCCTTTATAAAAACTCCATTTAATTTAATTAACATTTTAGTAAAACAAAAAATACCTTCACAGCATTTTTCTTCTGTGAAAAATACAGCTGTTAAGTTTCATCCAATTTTCGCTTGCAAGGGAAAGCAGGATTAACCAAACAACTGCAGTGTTACAAAGGATAATCTTCTTTGTTATCTGACCAGGTTTGCTCGCGTGAAAAGTACTTAAAAACGTTAAACACTTTAATGGGACCTAATAAATATATATTTTTTACTTCAAACATAAATCTTTTATATTTTTTAAAAATTATCTTGCACTGATTGAAATCAGCTTTAAATATTTTTATGAAAGCTTCTTGTAAACAATTTAAACAAAAATATCTCCAGATAAGTAACTTAAAAATATTTAAAAACCTGAAATATTTTAACTTTTATTGTAATATTTGAAATTATATTCAAAAGTGGCGCTGCTAGACGAGATCACAATGGAAATAGCAGTGTTCTCCTATCGACTCATGAAGGCTGATACGAGAAATAAATTACTTCTCGCATCAGTCGTCCAACTTCTTGTCTAGTCTGAAATTAGTCGATAACAATATCACAGCTTTCCCCTATTTAAAAATTAAAATGACTTATAAAGAAATCTTGGCGGTTGTAGAATTAATTTAGTTAGCTACCGTTTTTCTCCTTCAGGCCGTTAAAGAAAAAAGACAGACAGTTTATTTCGTACAAATCTAACTCTGGTTCTCTCTTCATACGCGTTTCGACGACCCAACGGCCTTGTAAGTAAAGTTATAGTGAACCAAGAGCAAAATTCACAGAAAACAACAATCTTATCAAATCTGAATTCCTAGACTACTCGACAGGAGCTGCAACGGTCCTTCGAGCCGGATCAACGTTAGCTTTCACTAGCTAATATAGAATCAACCCTCTATATTTATGCATAGTAGAGTCGTTGTACTAACCAATTGTTTTTAGTGATAGTTGCTAATAGTGATAAGATTGTTATTACATAGGTTGAAATATGGTGAATTTGGCGAGTAAAGAAACTTTTACTTAATTTTGTTTAATACTCACCAAAGTCACCATATTACAACCTATGTAGTAGCAATCATAGGCGTTGTTATCACAACTACCTTTAAAGTAATTGGTTAGTATAAACACTCTACTACACATAGACGGTTGTTGCCAACATTAAATAGTATAGCTAACATTGGTCCTTCGAGTCGGATAATTAGTTCTTCGAGCAAAACAAGAGAAGGAGACCAAGATCATTGACTGTTGATATTTTATAACCTGGCATTGTCTGTAGATTTATCATCCCGCCAATATGTCACGGAAATTTGATTTTATTTAGACAGTTGTTTTTTAGGAATTGTGTGGTAACAATTTGTGAGCATGTAATTCTTGGTTGTAGAAACTATTTTTTTTTCAATCGAGTATTTTTTTTTTATTTATTAAATACCCTATAGTAGTTATTAGTGTTAAAATCTGATCAAAAATTTGATTAATAAATAATTTTATTCTTAAGTTATTTAATTTTTCTACGGTTCTTAACTAAGGTTGAACTCACTAGTCTATCCCAGGCTCAATTTAATTTGCTTTACACTGACATTTCACTGAACTAGCTCAAATGGTTTAATCCTTTTGAATCATTTTATTATATTGATATTGTCAAGAAGCTGGATTGCCTCAACTTTCACTGTGATGAAGAAGCTGTTGTTTGTGATTTCTAGCCAACCTGAAGATAGTCTGATCCAGTGTCCCAATGAAGGTCACTATGACAAAATTATCTAGGTACATCAACAATATTCCATAAAACTTTGTTCTGAAACATTCTAATATCTTAATGCTGCCTTTATTAACGCAGTGCCAGGGTTAGATGCCTTATATCTAGATAGGTTTCAAGATTAGTTTGAAGAACAACAGTTTCTGTATGTTGATAGCTTGTCGTTTCTCCCAAAAAAAACGATAGGTTTTTTTATATCCCCCCTCCCCAAGTCTTTTCTCTTCTCTTTTACATGGACTTTCCAGACATGTGTGATCTGAGCATCGTTCATTTTAAATTGACATGTGTTGTTTCTTCTTGTTGGCGAAGTCTAAATTTATAGATTTTCTTTCGTTTAGTTTGATGTCCAAGACTTGCGGTATTATCGGCAAAGACTGCAGTGTCATTAGAGAGTATCGAATCTAATTCGCTATCGTGTGATAAACCTCTTTCAGCTTCATTCTGAAGTATCTTTTGATAAATAGAGCTTCAAAAGTTAAAAATATTGTCGTGGTAGGAGTTTGTCCAATTTGTGAAATAACTTTTTCTAAATTGATGGTTAAGAATCAGTTTCTTTTCTTCTATTATTAGTTTTAGTCTCTTAAAATACAGATTTTCATAAAGTTTCAAGACTACACATAGCAATGAACAGGCCTATAACCTAAGACTTCATGGGGCGAATTTCCTAGTTTAGCAGCCTGCGTTTCTAATTGGTGAATTTTGCAATACAGGTCTTTTTATTCTCCTGATAGCTTTCCATAGCGAGTAGTATGTTTTGTTTGTGATTTGTAAGTTCAGTTGAAAATTCCACAATTGACTCATTTTTGGCACATAATTTATTCTATGTCCCGCTTTAGTTGCCGGGTATTGAAAGTTCTTTTATCTATAGGGGAGTTGCTTTGTTGCTACTTTCTTCAAGGGTTCCTATTTTCAGTCACCAACTATCTATGTCCATAAGGTAGTTGTAGTCTTTTGTTTCCAAGCTGTTTGTTGTTTTTGGTGACCAGTTTCACTTCATTATCTAACTATTGTTCTGTCGGTAGAGGAACTCATAGATCAACTGAGCTTTCTAATTTGAGTAGGGGAATGGTCTAAATTCATTTCCCATGTTTCCTTAACGTGCAAGTTTTTGATGATACATTCCTGACCACAAAGAAATCTGCGATGTCTAGCGGTTTTGTTCGGATCTCTGGGCCAACAAGTTGACTTACAAGTAGGCAGTTTTTTGCATTTTAGTTGATTAGCTGCTGCTTAGAGTTCTTTACCTCCAGTTTAGGTTATTGCATTGCAGTAATAAATCTTTTAAGGTTAAATTTAAGAGAAAAGAAGCCTTTGACGTAATCCCTTGCTGCAGGAAGCTAATGCCAGACTGTCGCTCCGTCTGTCTCGCTGACTCTCTCTTCATTACGGAGGTTTCAACAAATCACAATAGCGACTTAAAATAAGAGTATATATTATTATATTAAAGAAAAAACTGCATTCATCAATATGTCAATAAAATGATATAAGCAACTTTTACCATATAAATATTAACCGTACTGTGAAACTAGGCATATCTTTAAATATCCACACATGTAAAATTAAGAATAATTTTAATAATGCACCATTTTGCTTCCTTTATAAGTGTAAAATATTACAATAAAAGGATTATATTTTATTCAGAATCGGATAGACGCTCTATACCTTTTGAGCTACTATCAGAATCTGAATAACTTTCTCATTCACCTTTATTTGATGACTCTGTATTCGCGACAAATGTTTAAGAATCTAAATTTTTATCGAATTTATGGTCTGTCTTAATTATTTCGGTTTCATGTCTTATAATATGATTGGCCATATTGGTGGATTTTTCGGTCCCAATTTTTGAAAATTTTTCCTTGTCAAAATTTTGAGATCAGCCAACTTAGAGGCGATATATCCGCAGGCAACTTAATTTTTAACAGTAATCCAATTTATTTATATCGGATTAAGTTCTGAATACAGCGACAAGCTTAAAATAAAATATCCATGCTCTTGCATAAACTCATCTTTTTTATATTTCACTGAAAATTATTTTTTCTTTTCTTTAATTATTTTATATAGTTATGCAAGTGTTTATCGAACTAAATATTTTTTCCTCGTCCACTGCACCGCTGCTTGTTTATCAATCACAAAGATTTTATTGTTTTTTATGGAGCCATTTTGATAGGAAGCGTTATTCATTACTATATTAATTCTAGAGGTAAGTTAGGAACCAATTTTCTTTTTGCCAAGTGATTAAATTTTTGTGGTTCATATCTACATGGAAATAATATATTCTTAATTTGTGTTACTGGTATATTTACTATCAACAATGCGATTGTTTAATTATTTAATTTCAAATATAAATTTTTGCATTATATAACAAATAATTAAAAACAATTTCACGCCACAGGAAAATCCCTCATAATATGTACAATATTATGGCAAAAAAATATAAAAATATTAAATTAAAAACTTTATAAAATATAATCTTGATTATTTTTAATAATGCCTCTTCAGAACGAGATATAGGCAAATCTCTGTCAATAAATCCATTCTCCCAACTAGCTTGGATGATAATAAGCCTTTGTCCTTTCAGAACAGGCTTCCGCAATCCTTTGGAGCTTTGATCAAACAACAGTGGTCAAGCCATCCCTTTTCTGCACTGTGGTTCTTATGTATATTTGTTTCCCCACATAAATATTTCTAGGTTCGTTTGTGTATGTTAACATTCTTTTAAGAAACCTATTTTTATCCTACTGTCTTATGATTAGCATCAGCTTTTGCAAATAATATATTTTACACACTTGCAGACCCATTCTGACAATGAAACAATGCATTTTTAAGATGTTCTCTTCTTATAGTTTTCAAAATTTTAAAATACTACGTAAATGATTTGCTGTAATTATTTAATCTGTTTTGTTTTTAAATATGCCTATTGGAGTTGAATTTAACATAAAAGAAATTCCTTGAAAAATATTATTTCTCTTTATATTTCCAACAAAATAATACTAAAAAAGGAAATTTTGTCAAAATATATTTTAAAAAACAAAAAGTAAACTGCCTTTCTTTTGAGGAGTGAAACAATGGTTCACCTAAATAAAACAATAATTTACTAAATAATAAGAACAATTTTCTTCATCAAATGTAGTTGTTAGTTTAGAGCTAGTTTTAACAAGGAGTGCATAAATGAACATTTTCGGTATTTTTTACTTTTTAATTTCCGCAAAAGAAAGAAAGCTGCTGAGGCTCACAAAGAGATATGTGAAGTTTATGGCTTATAGTGTTTATTGTATAAAAAAGCGCATCTGTCAGAAATGATTGAAAAAATTCCGTTCTGGAGTTTTTTTACTCAAATATGACCAATGTTTTGATCGACCTACTGAAACTGATGATAATTAATTTGAGCCATAGTTGAGAAGAATTGTAGTGTAACTGTTCAAGAGATTACAGAGAGGTTATATGTATCGCACACGATAATTGAAAATCACTTAAAATGCCTTGGACTCGGTAAGAAGCTCAGTATACATATGTATCTCGTGTCCAATGGAACGAGCCCTATTTTTTGAAAAGAATCAGCATTGGTGACGATGGGTCATTTACAGTTCCATCATTCCAAAAAGAGATTATGATTTTAGCACAATCAACATGTAAAACTAAATTTTACCCAAAAAAAGTTATGCCGTCTATTTGATAGGACTACAAAGGTGTGTATTTTGAGCTACTTGCATCGATTCCGATGTTTACTATCAACAACGAATGAGACCAATCTAACAAAAATAGCCAGAATTGGCAAATTCCAAAGAAAGTGTGCTCACTCATTTTTGGCAATTTTGGAAATTATTGGAGCTTATTTTGGTAGTGATGTCACATCTCCCATACAGCCCTGACATGGCACTATCTGGTTATAATTTATTTCGAAGTTGTCAAAAATTTTTGGATGGTAAAGGTTTATAAAAAAATGATGATTTTAAGTCACATTTGATTCAGTTCTTTGCAGATAAGGACCAAAATTTTGGCAAGAAGGCAAAAAATCGTTGCATAAAATGGAGAATATATAATTGATTAAAATTTATTCTTCGTATAAGAAAAACGAGTTTAGTTTCACGTTACAAAACCGAAATTTCTTTCTTGCCGACTTGATACAAGACTCGAATAATTTCATCTTTCTTTTGGTCCTATATATATTTCCATAATGTATTCGATTACTTATTATACAGATATACTTATTATACAGATATAAAATTCTGGAATTCTGTTTTACTAATTGATGTAAGCATAGGCAAAGGATAATCAATATTATTTATGCAGTATCGTTTTTGATGTATTATTTTTAATATTAACAACCATAATATAAACGTAAATGCCACCCTAGTATTATCTAGTTATTTATTAAGTAAATTTATTTTAAGTCGTAATAATAATAGCTTGCAAAATTTCAGTTAAATTATGTTTCCTGTCGAACTTTGCTAATTAGTGCTTAGTTAAAATATATATTTTGTTTTATTGGTTGCTGAAATATTTGTGCTTCTGATTATTGTTATCTATTAAATATTATTCATAGAATATTTTAAAACTGCAGATTCTGTACTCATAAATTCCCACTCCTTTGACAGTTCATATATATTTAATACTTTAGCAATAGAAGGCGAATTCCAAAAATCATTTTTTCGACTTTTCTACAGCTTGAATTGATTGCACCTGAAGTGTCTCTGCAAATTGGGTTATCTTCAATCAATTCACAACTCCATCGACATAGTATGGACCAGTATTTTATTTTAATTTATGATGAAGCCTCTACTTTATTTAATTTTGCACGTGCCTAAATTATCTTTTGAGGAATCTGCTAGAGTGAATTTGTCTCGAACAATCATACATAAGACCCCAGCACAAGTGTGCAATCATATGAATATTCCACCTGGCGTTAAGATCTCCTATGTTATGTTCAAAGCGCTCTATATGACTGCGGAGGTAGAGTACTTTTATCCTCATATTACAGCCTAAATTTTTAAAATGATGAGACATTCAATCAACTAACTCTCCATAGTTTTCAAGCCTTGTTTTCGAAAAAATTGTTTGTAACCGCTACAAAAGATTTCCAAACAAGTCTTTTAACCCCAATTATTGATGTCTAAAAATTTGTGGAGTCTTTAATTAACTGACATATCTAGGGCCCATCTAAAATTGCTGCTTTTCATTAGACAGTATTTAAACCAAGAATAATGCGTTAATATACTACTTCATTACTCAATTTTATAGACAAGGATAATTCTTTTTCTGAAAACGAAAGGCTCTTTAATATCACATTTCTTTCACAAAAAATCAAATCGTCTCTCTTTTTTCAATCTTTTTAGATCCACTGTCTTTATTTGGATCAACTGTTTCAAAGACAAATAAAACATGGGTTTTTTATAGATCCACTATGTTAATCCAACAATAAGTTAATCATCTTCAAGTCAACACATATCACCCATTTATGATCAATATATTTTATTTTCCGTAGAAGTACTGAAATCTCTTCATATCTTGCTTTCATACTAGTAGAGTGAGCAATTGAAATGGAAGCACATTTTTCGCTATTATGTTGACGAACAGCTTTTAGACTCGATTTGCTAATGTCAATAAATTACTTGCTTGATATATCTCGAAGCCTATTATAGTCAGTAAGTCGCTCACATCATAACGGTATTTTAAAGTTGCATCAGTAAAATTTGCAGTAAATCTCGTTCTCTTATTCGATACAAAGGCATTTTTATATCAGAAGATTCCTATCTTCTTCCTTTTCCTCTAATTTTGATAATTACAACTTGGCATGCTCATTTGAAAGGTCTCTGATATCACCAAGCTTATTCTGTAAAATTGGTCTAGAATTAATTTGAAGCTTCACCACACTATTTAAACTCGTCGCTCACTTGAGAAGCTCTAGGATTTTTGAATTTCTTCCCCTTGAGAGTATGCCAGCTGATGAAAACCTGGTACTGAAACATTTTCTTAATGGGACATTGATCTTCTTGCTGAAAGAACATTCGGATATTTCCATTATGGCGATTATTTTTGTTGATGCCCCTCTATATTTTTCATACAGAAGTAACAGTTGCCCTTATGATTTTTTTGTTTTTAAATTATAGGTACCCCAAATTTCAAAAACTTTCATGTACCTTTCTCCCACTGTCACAGCTGTTCAAAGCACATTTTACGTACTGAATTTTAAAACTGAATTAAGCTAAATTCAAGCGGATCACAGTATTTGATATAATTTCAGCTGATCTTTCATAATGTATTCTCCATACACCTAACAAAACTTGTCAGGGTCATTAAAACAACGTTTCAACATATTAGCCATCATAAAATAATAACAATTTTATCAATGTTGTTGCAAAACTTGATATTTCGACATTAGACTACTAAAAGTATGTGGTAAACTGGTTCTGACATGTTCGAATAACAAGCCGGAATTAAAATTGACACATAAATAGAAAAAAATTCGCGCTATTGAACAGTACTAGACAATGCACAGTCAATTGTTTTTATCAAGGTTATCTACCTAATCCTAATTCGGCATTTCTCGTAAAATGTTGTCTCATCAAGATTAAGTGACAAACAAAAAAATGTAACTCTCTTGGTAATAAGATTACGTTCAACAACTAAAATTATCCATGAAAAGCCAAATATATATCTTTTGATGTGGATAGATAATTTTTTATAAAAAAAAATATAAATACGAGTTTCTGTATATTAAAGGAAATAAAACCTCTAATGTTCCTAAATTGTTAGGTCATATTCTCTACAAGATAAAATATTTTGATATAACCTAACCCCTTGTAGTTCATATTATAGTAAAAATCATATATCTGAAGTATTTTGTGAAAAACGTAAACAAGGAGTGTTAAATAGTATATTGTATGTGAAATATTATATTAACATTATAAATATGTTTGTCAACAACACAGAGGATATCCTAATAGAAAGGGGAAAATTGTTACAGTATATCCAATTTCTAAAGGTTAAAAGTAAATATCAAAGGTATTTTTGAGAGTGAGAAAGCATTCGTCCTGATTTGTGATTAAAGTACATAGTTATCTTTTAATTAAGTTTGTTGACGCCATAAAGTTGTTAAACTATACACAATACTAGAAAGGGCACTTTTTAATTGCTAGATAAATAAAATTATAAAATGTGTTTCCTTTAGAAAGAAAACTACTTTTTTTACTGGTACCTAGCACTTTATACTTTGAGATTGAGATCTTAATGGTTAATAGGGCTGTTACAGCCCGATTTACTAAAAGAATTTATATCTTGAACCCAATCTGACTGTCACGGAAGTTATACATATCATTAGGTGAACTTCAATTTGGGAAAATTAAAGATAAGGGTAAAAAAGCAAGGCTTTGAATCCAGTCAATATAATTTTTCTAATCTTATAATACGGTGTGTCCACAAATGAAGTACCGCACTCTAGTAAACTTCAATATTTCTAATTTCTCGAGGAAAAGTCGTTCCTCATAAAAAGTTTTTCTTTCCTTCCAATTTCAAAAACAGTCAGCACAGTCGTGGAAGGTGGTCAAAACACTGAAAATTGTAGAATTAATCCTAAATAAAATACTGATATTTGTAAATTTTTAATTTTTTTTAACCAAGTTGTTCCAGAATAGAAAAGAAAACCTAAATACGAAGTATAACAAAAGCTTTTAGATGATATTTCTATGAAGAACATTTATGTCATATTCAGGTAGTTCTTTTTACACTGCCCTTCCCTCTCTGATTGTCCCGATCGGCTTCGATACTTCCGTGATATGACGTCAATCTGTAAAGATGGATTACCTTCATTTTTTTCTTGGAATTTCGGTGGATTGCATAAATATTATAATTATAGTTATTTTCAAGTGAGATTATTTTCAAATGAGTCAGCTTCAAATTGGTATTTAGGCATTATCCAAGATGCCTGGGGGGGGGGGGGTTTGACGTTCCATCTGATGATTATTACTTTACCAGAAAAGCCATGCTTCTTTATTGTATAGACTTCTGTCTAATGCGCCTTCATTTTAGATTCTGTGATACTATTTACTTCTTGGCGTAATTTTAATTCAATACTATTTATTTCTTGGTGTACTTTTAATTCAATAATATTTACTTCTTAGTATACTTCTGATTTTATTCCGTGTACGATCTCTTTAACTTCTTATCGCACTTCCCTTCTATCTTGTCGTACTTCATCTGTCTCTTTGTTAAACTTTTGCATTTGTCCCAGTATAATTTTATCGAAATTTTGCTGTCTTCTACTGTCTTAGTCCATTGAGTGTCGAACACTTTCTGATAATATGATTAATAGTTTTATCCTTTTCTAGACATCATCAGCGTACTGATCTTATGAAGATGGCCTCGCAAGTGACAACGTCTTGTCGGTAATCGTACTACGATTCGTATTTCCTTCCTCTTTAGAGGAAGAAACTCTCTAGTATTTCGAGCATTAGGTTCAACTACATGTTGCCAGAGACCGGGAGTCACAAATAACTTTAATTACTTTAATTCTGAAATTATGTAAGGAATTTTTATGATAAAATGCAGGGATCACAATAAGCGCCATCAATACGAAATAAAGGATAATATTTTTAGTATAATTGAATATATCCGCCTCCTAGATGAATAATATCGGCACATAGAATGAATGGATTTCCGCTGTGAAGATTGTCACACGTTGTCTCAGAGGGTAGTACAATCTGATTCCTGTGATCCTGCCGAACACTCCAACTCCAGCTCTTTCATCTTGTCGAAATCCATCAGTATGCCACCAGGATCTAGTTCTCAGAAGATTTTGATCTTCCTTCTAATATCTCCAGAGAGAGGTAGGGTTTTAAAAGCGGCGTCATGTCATCTGTCTGCATGGAGAGTGATGAACACATCTCCACCGCGCTTTCCCAGACACCTGAGTAGCCGCTCGTTCCAATTCCAAGATACCCTAGGCAGAGACGATAAACAGTTTGCAGGGCCTCGTTCTCTAAGTATAAGTGAAGACGAGGCAGGTTCATCAAGACTTTAAGAGCCCTAGTGGGAGCTGTCCTCATCGTACTCAATATTCCTACATAAGCCATTCTTTGAACTTTGCCACGTTGAAGACTGTGTTTGCACTTTGTTGTACTACGCCACTATTCAGTAGCTTCGTACGTTATAATGGGGCGGATCACCATAGTGTATTTCCAAAATAGCACTTTAGATATCAGCCTCCATGTGCACCCAAAGGCTTTTTAACAAGCCCAGAAAGCACATATGGCTTTCTTGGTTTGAGTCTCAATATGATCATTCCAGCTCAGTCATAAGTCCAGAACTACTTCCAGGTATTTAACCTTCCCCTTATATTGAAGAGTCCTCGGGACATATATTTAAACTAGGGCTAATTTATAATTATTCTCAAACAATAGATATTAAAAATATGTTCACGAATTTCGCTCATGAGTCTAAAAGGATTCTAAGCTTGGTGTTTTTATTGTTGCACCTATGAATTTAAATTGCGTGCTGCCAAATTAAACTGAACTGTAAGTTGACATATGGGGGTGCATTAGAAGATATATCTTTTGTTTACCGTAATATTTAACTCAAATAAAAACCCTAAATTTAAATCTATTAACACTAATGTTTAACAATAACTGAAAAACTCTTGCTAACAGTGCATATAATATAAAATATGTACGTGAAAAAGAATATATTTTACAAAAAAAATAAGGAAATAAATTACACCGCAAAATGAAAACATGAAAAAAGCTGCAAAAATAAATCTGGCTCCTGCACGCGGCTTTGTGCATTTAAATTCCTTATAAATAACAAAAGAGTCATGCTTGAAAAGTTATAAAACAGTAATTATGTTCAGTGGAAAATTGAAAATAGAGATTCTGCATTGTATTCGGCCCACGGATACAAAGAAGAATATTATAATAAATATTATATATTAATCAGGCCGAAGAAATTTTTTTAGTCAATATATAATTTTAAAGATTTGTAGAGATATACATAATATACAGTAGGGATTCCCAAACTTTTTCAGTTGCGGCGCACTTAGGGGTTTAGTATTTTGTCATGGCGCCCTAGTGGAAATATTTGTGCAGTCAACAAAGTGTCGTACAAAGTTTTAATATACATAGTAGTAAACCACGACAGTTTATTGAACACGACTGTACATTGACACTAATGATGAAGCACAGAAATTAAACCAACCACAATCTGAGGCTCATATGTAAGCATATATGCAAGTGATACACAAGAATACCAAGATATATTATTATTAAAAAAAAAATGAGAAAAAGTCAATGAAACTGTGAACTTGATCATCTTATCCACACATTTTTTCTAAGCAAGATCTTGAGTTTTGAATTGTGGATTTATCGAAGAATCCTACGAATCTCCTGGGCTAACGAGGAGGTTCTCGGAAGAATAAACTGCCAATTGGTTCTTATGCACACTATAAAATAACAAAAAATGGAGTACTTGGACCATGTCATGAGAAACCCTGTCAAATACGGCTTGTTGCAACTATTGCTGCAAGATAAACTGGAAAGAAGAAAGGGGCCGGAGAGTAGGAGAATCTCCTGGTTCATTAACTTATGGAAGTGGTTTGGCGTGACTTCCACTGAACTGTTCCACGCTGCAGCCAATAAAGCACGCATAGCCATGATGATAGCTAACATCTGGAACGATAAGGCCGAAGAAGATAGTTTCAATATTGCACCATAGTATAAATATATATATATATATATATATATATATATATATATATATATATATATATATATATATATATATATATTTATATATATATATATATATATATATATATATATATATATATATATATATATATATATTTATATATATATATATATATATATATATATATATATATATATATATATATATATTTATACTATGGTATATATATATATATATATATATATATATATATATATATTTATATATATATATATATATATATATATATATATATATATATATATATATATATATTATTTATTTTGTTTAATGGTATAAATTCTACGAATAAGTACGGTCAAGAATCTTATCTGAAAAATGATATTTTTTATGGAATGGGTGGCGAAAAAAATTAATATTGTCTGTGATTTTCCAAAGAAGTTTCATTTTTAACCAACTTCTAAAAGAAGAAGGTTCTCAATCGTCGCGTATATATTTTTTTATGTATGTACACCGATTACTCCTGGGTAGCTATTCTCGAGAGAACGAGAAAAGCTACCCAGAATACGGTTTCATACTTTTTCGTGAGAACCACGCCCACTTTCCATCAAGTGATCGTTCTCTCAAGAACGAGAATAGGTACCCGGAACGGCTGCACCGATTTGAATGAAATTTTTTACGTTACATTCAGAAAGTTGCTGCGGTGGTCCCATATTATTTTAGATGAAATTGGTGCAGTAAAATCCAATATGGCGCTTACAATATGGCGGCCAAAAAATTAATTTTCTCCGATTTTCTCCAAAATTGGCATGGGAATTTTCGGTATTGTATCCAATGAATCTGAAGTTATTTTTAACAAATTCAAAATGGGGGATCTAATATGGCGGACAAAAACTTTTATTTTGTACAATTTTCTCCAAAATTGGTACGGAAGAGTTCTCGGTGTGGCACATAACAAATCTTAAATTATTTTTAAAAAATTCAATATGACAGATTCAATATGGCGGATAAAAAAATTTAATTTTGTTCGATTTTCTCCAAAATTGGTATGGGGAAGTTTTTGAGGTCGCACATAACGTTTTCAAAATATTTTTAAAAATTCAATATGGCGGATCCAATATGGCGGACAAAAAATCAATTTTTTCCGATTTTCTCCAAAATTGTTACGGGGTCGCACATGACGAATCTAAAATTATTTTAAAAAAATTCAATATGGCGTATCCAACATGGTGAATAAAAAATGAATTTTGTCCCATTTTTTTCAAAATTGATAGGGGGGAGTTTCTGGGATAGCACATTTAAGATGGCGAATTAAATATACTACATCTCTCGATTTTGTCTAAAGTTAGTATTGGGGGATTTTTGTTAGTGTTAATTACGAAATTAAAATAATTTTTGAAAAAATGTGACGCCCTAAGAATTTTACATTTTTTGATTCTGTTCAAATGTGGAACTGAATCGTTTTTGAGGATGTAAATAGCGAATATAAAATAATTTTAAGAAAATCTAATACGTCAGATGCAATATGACCGTTTAGAAATTTAAAATTTCTGGATTACATCTAAAATTGGTTCTTGGGGCTTTGAAGGGTTTAGATTTAGATTATATTAAGACATTAAAATTATTTTTTTGAAATTCAATATGGCGGATTCAAAATGGTAGGAAGAAAATTTTACCTTATTCGCAGTTTTTCAAATATGGTATTAGGGGGTGGTGTATTACGAATATAAAGTTAATTTTTTAAAACTATTAGGTTAATAAGATACAATATGAGGGACTAAACATTTTACATTTTCCGGTTTTATATAAAATTGATATTGCGGGGTTCTTGGGGCGTATACAAACTCAATATATAATATAATATATATCGGGCTAAGAAATTTACGTCTCAAATTCTTTAAATATCGATTTTGGAAGGTTTTGGGGCCTATATTACCAATCTAAAATTAATTTGAAAATTGAGATAGTGGATTTATTATGACAGACTAAATATTTGTTTGACACAATTCCATTGGTATTTGGACAACTCTAAGAATCAAAGAATTTTTATTAGTTCATTTTAGGGCGAGTTACAGTTCTGGATAAAATGGGTACTTTTTGTCACCTTGGAGTAACTGCGAGGTATACTAATCTCGGTTAGCATTTAATTCAAATAATTTATGAATATCATAATGAATTCAAAACTAAAAATCGAAAAATAACATTTTTATAAAAAAATTGAACTGACTTCTAAAAGTGCGCTAAAAAGTGAAAAATAACTATAAATTTTTATATGAAATTGAAATTTTTGAAGTCAGCGCCAAATTATTTCTAAATGAAATAAATAACTACTAATATATGCAAATTATGTTAAGAAAGCAATTACAAATAAAGTATTTTTAATCTGTTTATGCGAATCACATTTTGTCAGGTATTAGTTTGGCGCCGACTTCAAAAATTTCAATTTCATATAAAAATTTATAGTTATTTTTCACTTTTTAGCACACTTTTAGAAGTCGGTTCAATTTTTTTATAATTTTTTTTTTTATATTCATATTACGTAATTTTAGCAAAATAAATTTAAATTTGCCATTTAAAACACCTATATTTGTGTCTCTTTTTGCCTATTACAAGATAAATTAAAGTAAAACATCAACATTGTGAACGCCAGTGATTTTTGCAAAACCATTAAAAGTTAATAAAATATGTTATCAGTTTTAGGCAAAGCTCCCTTCCAGCATGAAGGTTTAATACGCTCGTTTATTATTTTACTAATTAAAATATGCATTATATGCATTGAAAGTTATAGTTCGCAGTGAAATCGATAAAGTTTAAGGAATAGTTTAACCATAGTTCTTGGTTTATGAGGGTTTCATTTTCGAACTATTTTATATTCATTAATGGTTATTTCTACTAAAATAATAATGTTTCAGGTCCCGCAACTAATATAAGTTTCTTAGTTTATTGCTTGTAAAACTAGAACTAAAATTTATTTATAATTTTTGAAAGTACCTAATTAAATCAAACTTTTACAATCATAAAGTTACTTAATCCTGTCTGCTTCGAGTTTAAAGTTTTTGCGAAATATATTTTCAAAAATTTAGATTTAGTTTGGTTAACTTTATTTTTTTATAATGTAGGTCACATCCGTATTCAGAACTTTCGGGAAAAAGAAGAGATAAATCTTTACAACAAATCCAACTTTGATTTGTTACGTGACATATTTAGATTTTATTCAAAATATAATATAAAATATACACAAAAAGAATAATTTGACCGAAATAAACTCCTAGCTGCTGTATTATAATGAAATGTTTACATTTTTTGCTACAAGGAAAAATTATATGCAATATTTCACTGCTAACTATACACTACCGTTCAAAAGTTTGGTAACACCCTATTTTTAGTCGACATAAAAAAAATACTGCAATAGATCTTTATATAAACATGTTGTTATTGGAGTTCACTATTTTTACGACCATGCTTATAATAATAATGAACAAACTTACTAATTTCTTATCAATTGTCCCTTATTTTGAAAAAAGACCGACACACGTATTTTATGACCACAGTGGTTGCTACACTGCCAGTTGTCGATTTCTTAGAATTGGCGGCTTCAGTCATTGTTTTTGTATTGAATAGAGTCCAGTTTTTTAATTATGGGAATATAATTTCAAAAATTATCAGTTTAAAGTTCCATATTACGTGTGATATTCTTGTGATAGTTACAACAGTTGATAAGTGCATAAAATGGCAAAAACGAAATAGATTTATCTTAAACAACGGAGTGTTATCTACACTTTGAGCAAGGAAGGATATTCTATACATCAAATTGCAAGAAAGGTCGGTATTTCATGTAAAGGAGTACATTATATTCTTCTACGAAAAGCGGCTACTGGAGGAAATCAAGACTGAAAAGAATCTGGACGTCCCAAGCCTACAACAAAGCTGGAATGTTCGCTGTAACGTTATCAAAACCTATTCGAGGTTTAACTGCGCCTCAAATTGCAACTACATTAAATGAAACACAAGAAAAGCCAGTTTCAATAGCAATTATAAAAATACGTTTATTGTCTGCTGGGCTAAGAGGATGCGTAGCAACTAAAAAACCGAAATTAACAAATATTCATAACAAAAATGGACTGGAGTGGGCTAAAATAAATAAAAACTATACAGAAGAAACTGGGAAAAAGTTCCTTGAACGATTGAGTCCAAATTTCAGCTTTCTGGATCGAATAGACGTGTTTTTGTACGCTGATCAAAAAACGAAAGCGCTTCAGAAGCGTGTATTGTGCAGACTGTTAAGCATGGTGGTAATGGCGTAACGGTAAACTGAATAAAGAAGGCTATCTGGAAATAATTCAAGAAAATGCGATTCCCTCTGGAATGAATCTAATTGGCCGAAATTTTGTTTTTAAACAAAACAATGACCCTAAATATTCATCTAAATTATGTCAAGAGTTCTTAGAGCAAAAACGAATCGAAAAAGTTCTGCAAATTGTGAAATGGACATCATAATCGCCAGACATTTCTTCTATTGAATTAGCATAGGATGAACTTGACCGAAAAGTGAAGAATTGTTGTTCGTCCAGCTCAGCCCAGTTGCGAAAATATTTACAAAGTCAATGGAAGTCACTAGACTACAAATAATTCGGTTAATTAATTAAAATAATGAGTAAAATTTGTATACAAATAATTAAGAATAAAGGTGAGTATTTTGACGAAGCCAAAGTTTAATGAAAAATGTTCTATTTTTTTAAATTTTTATTATTATACTTTTAACTAAATGTTAGTGTAAGGTTTAATTAAGATTTAAGTGTAGCAAAGCATAACTTACATATTTTATTGTGGTTTCTATTAAAATTGCTTTAGGGTTTCCTAACTTTTGAACGATAGTGTACGTATTCTTTCCCGATAAGTTTTTAATTTTTCTGTATTGGTTATCCCGGCTTTTTAAATCATATTTTTGATTTTAATAATGTTATATTTTCTGTCTCCTTCCTTTTCTAATGATGTTCCGCTTCAACTCTTTTAGCTCGACTCTCGAGAGCAAAGGGCAGCAAGTATTTTTATTAACTCGCTTTCTTCTCTCTGTTTATTTGTCTATCCGGCACAAATTTTGCCATTGATCTTAAACTAATTTCCCGATGAGCTAGAGACTTGAAAATTTAAATATAAGTCAGAATAGATGACAATGTAATATTTTGACTTTGGAAGGGTCCTTGAACGTCTATTCCATGAACATTTTAAGGTCAACTTTAGTTCCAATTATACGTCTCCTTTTACTTAAACGAAGTAGTATTGGATATAACTAAGTTGACTTAAATCGACCTATTTTGACGTCAAGAGTCTGTCATCAAACGTTGTATATGCATTTTTCGGATACCCTGTATAAATCCAATAACAATGCAATATTGTGACCTTAAAACTGACGTAAAAAGTATATTTCAAAAATCAACTTTAAACTAACTTCCTGATAAGCTAGAGAGGTCTGTGTGTTTGTTTGTTTGTCCGTTCGGTACAAATTTCTTAGTCAATTTTTGTCTGTTTGATACAAATTTTGCAATCGATTTTAAACTAAAAATTAAGGAGCAGAAATTTAGTGTTTAAATAGAAAAAAAAAATGAAACAGAAAGTAATATAAAATTTGTTACATTTTCCTGAATGTCTGTAACTGTGAATTTTTAATACACTGTAAAAAAACATTACATTAAATTTAAGGTAAATGTGCTGGAAGCAAATTTCATAAACGTTTATGCGTTTAATGTAATGCATTAAAGTTAATAATTTACATTAATCTAAATTAATTTATTCCATTAAGTCTAGGGTAATCGTGCATTAAATTTAAAGTTTTGATAACTAATTTTAAGGTGACTATGTACATTAAATATACAGCCAGTGTTTATTGAATTTAAGATATGTTCATGTATCATACATTTAATACACCAACATTAATATGAGGTAAAAAAATACTACTATCAGGAAAAGGTGAAAATTTTTCCTAGAGGTAGTGTACCGTCCTCTGTAGACCGATTTCGTATTCCTAGATTTCCGTCAGTCCTGGCAAACATGTACACCTCGTCATAAGGAAATTGAGTCATTTAAGCAATTTATATCATATTAAATAAAAGTTCAATGCAAGTTGCGCCATTTCCCGGAATCTCATGCAGTGTGCCATGAATATTAATGTAAATTCCTTTAATATTAAGGTACATCTGAATTAATTTTTATGTACAGAAAGTTGAAATATCTTTTCAGTTACTATATTAAAATTTAAGATACGATTTGATGAAATTTAATGTAAAACGAACTGATATTTGAATGAATTGCTTTAAATTTAAATTAATGGAAATTTTTCACGATTTTAAGTACAAAATTACTAAAATTTAATGTAGAGTGGACATTAAATTTGCATTAAATTTAAGGTTAATTTTAACAGTGTAGCTATGAAATTATTTGTAAGGTTTAAAAGGGAAAACGTCGAGTGCAATATACAATAATTCTTGTGTGAGTTTTCTCAACGACACTTATTATCTGCACTCCCTCACATTTTTCATTTTAAATCTTACAATTATTTTCATAGCTGTTAAAGATTTACAAATTTTTAAAACAATGTGATAAATGATTTTGTTTTTTAGTCCGTTTTAAAAGTGTGGTATTTAGAAAAGTATTTTATTTTTATATTTAAATTTCGTTTCTTTATTTTATAATAAGAAATTAAAAAAATAGCGATTAGTGAATCAAATGTAACATTTTTATAAAAATGCCATTGATTTTGTAAAGTTTTGATTTAATGGATATTTTTCCTTGGAAATAAGATCTATGATATTGATTAAAAAGGAAAAAAATTAATTATTAAATACAATCATTGTGCAAACTTAAAAAAAAAAACTAAAATTAACCGAATAGAGGCAAAACGAAACCACCCGTAAATAAACTCCTGCATAATTTTTCATTATTTTGTTAAAGTTTCTGATACATTTTATTATTGAAAGTACATAGCATTTGTTTTATTATGCTTTTGGGATATGTGTTTTATTCTATGTTGGTTTATTATATTAAATAACAATAAATTTGAATTTAGAGGTGATTTGCAGAGATTTCGTATTTAATTTTGAAAAATTACGGTTCATATAGTATAAAAAACAAAATATTACAAATAGATATATAGATATATAAATTTAACTAGTATTACTTTACGTAAATATAAGGATATTATTGATCATAAGTTGCTTGCTTCTCAGGCTCAGATGTAATACCGACAATAATATTGATTAGGACTGTTACTTTAATGTTTTTAACTTTAAGAAAGGTGTCTGTAATTAGCTTAACTGCTGTAGATGCTGTACTCAATAAATAAATAAATAAATAAATATTTCTAGTAATTCATTTTGCTACCATATAATACATTTTAGGTAACATATCAGGATAAACATTGAAAATGAATTTATTATTTTCCAAAATATTCTTAATGATGATCAAAATGCAGTTTTACATACATTTAGATCTATCTGAAAAGCATTCTTGCCACTGAGAAAATGCTGTCCCCAAAACGTGACTTTTCGATGCATCAATCGCTCTATCTGGTATAAAAAATTGTTTATCACGCAGTTTATTCTTCATATACGGAAAAGAAATCCTTGGATGCATAATCAGTGCTGTATAACATATGACTCATCAATTCCACCTTTAAGCCGATGTGTGAGAACATTGTCATTGTGGAAGATGATCCGTCGTATTTGATTTGTTGTCCTCAGTTCACCGGATACTTTTGGCAAACCTATATTTTTGTACCAATAAAATTGACTATTCTGAAATTCTCGACCATCGAAAGACTCAGCACCTATTACGATTCTATAAATGCGGTTGTCAAATTATGAGGGCTTCCAACTAAAACATAGCTTTTCTCTCACGGTATCACGGTCACATGACGATCTTGCATTATAAGTTCGTACAATGCATCTAAATTTTTTTGGACCACAACCGGAGTGATTTTTGTAGATTCTTCTTCATCATATAAAGAACTAAATTCACCAATGCACTCTCGTTGAGACAATCCATGTTGAAATTTGTAAAAAATAATCGCATGAAACTGTTTACAAGTTATTTCCATTTTTTATCGAAATGGAATTTTGACATTACTGCAAATCATACAAATAGCGCCCGTATGTCAAAAGGTTATGAGCATGTATACCATCTAAAATGTCAAATTTGAGAACTGATATGTCAGATGGTACCTAGTAACGCCTGTGCTGCCAAACTGTAAACGGCCACTCTTGAAGCAGGTTAAAAATGTCAGTTAAAAAGATTTTCATGAGACTACTGCTATATTTTTCAAAAAAGTTGAGAAAAGATACGAATCTGGTTTCTATCTATTTACTGTCTTCTTATCTATACTTCAAGAGTCAAGAGTAAATGCTGCCGAGATGAAATTAAGCCTAAACGAGACAATACCAGGCCAGATGAGCCAAATTTGAAAATTTTGTCTTATCGCGCTGATTCAAACTTCCTTACTCAAACCAAATTACAGCAGAAAATGCAATATGCTTATAAACGTTTTTTAGTAGATTAAATTAGTGGTGCCAAAAAAGTTTTCTGTTATATTTTAAACTTTAAAACCACAAACAAAAATATATTGTTTTTACTTCAAAGCTGATTTGTTTATCCCAAATTTTATTAATGCCAAACAATATTTTCCACTTCGCATCTTATTTACTTAAGAAATTTTAGATCTTTATAAGAAATAAAACATTTCAACCCTATCTTTCCTTAGATTTTTCTTAAAGTTTCTTCTGCTTTTGACAAGGAAGAGATAAATCTTATAAAATTATTAAATGCTTTTATTTATTTCTAAGATATCCTCGCTTCCACTTTGGGTAAAAGACTCATCCGATAAACTTCGCTTTCCTTCCTGTGTGTTTAGGATTAACTTTTGTCATATAACCCTTGTAATGTCTAAAAGGGTTTAAAGAGCTTGACTCACATTCCTTATGTGAAAGCGTATCTGTAATATTTTTTTTGATAACATAATGTGCTAAAAAAATATAAGCACACAAGATAGTATTATTTTATTATTACACTGTGACTTCAGGAAGCAAAAGATGTTTTGCGTTTACAGTAAGTGTACGACAAACTTAATTTTATGCTATGGCAGGCAGATTTCATATGGCACTCAAAATTACGTGACTTAAAATTTTTTCGAAAATCTGGCTATAAAATTGCTTAAATAGGTCCAAATAAGGGCTACAATGAACGGTCTTGAACTCTACTTTATAAAATTTTAGAGCAAAATTGATTTTATTTCAAATTCACATCAAATATGGCTACCGTAAAACCACATGACATCGAATTAGTAATCCTAAAAAAATGACATTAGTAAAATTTAATCAAACAACGTTCTAAATAATAGATTAGAGGGATGAACTTTTAAATGATCGAACCTCAGATCTAAAAGGTCACTTCATCTGATTCTGAATGTGTTCATTGGCACAACTTTATAAAGTTGTCGTAATTTGGCCAGAAATAAATAGTTATTTTATGTGCGTAGAGCTGAGGTCTGTACAATGCGATCTGGCAGATCTATTGCTCCCCTCTACTGCTACCAAGTCGTAAAAGTTAACCCATCGCCTAGAGCAGGTCTTCCAGTCCTATTTCCCTCGGGAACCTTACGATGTTGAACAGCTTCTAGGGGTGTAGCTTCCCTTCTTCGATTTGGTGTGTTTCCAAGAACCGCATCCTAGAGTTTTCTAGAGCGCTGCACTCTGAAAGGATATGAACCCTTCTCCTTCTACCAGTTTCTTGAGGTCTCCCTTTGGGTCGCAATGTCCTGTCAAAAGTCTGAGTTGGTTTTTACTCAAGCTTATGCATTCTTTGAGTCTCTTCTGCTCATAGTTCCCAAGAAGTATCTTCGTTTGTCTCAATCCTTGCCACTCCGTTCAATAATTGGATCTTCTTCTATCTTTGGTTCTCCCAGCATTACACTGCCATTGATTCCACAGAAAAGCTCAGACCCTAGAAATCGTCTCAATCCCTTTCCTCGCGAGCCTGTCTACTATTTTATTCCCCTCCATCCCGATGCGGTACCCACATGAGGGTGATTATATTATTCTCACTCAAATTTATAATTCCTCTAGGCATTCCCAGACCATCTCGAAGCCGATAACTTGAGAGCTTAGAGCACTGATGGCTGCTTGACTATCCGATATGATGATAACCTCTAGGCCGTGATAGATTTCTTCTTTGTTGAATTGAATACATATCTTAATGGCCTGCAGTTGTGCCTGGAAAACGCTCTGAAGAAAAATACCATTTCTTCATAAACTCAAACTCAAAATTAAAAGCTCTCTCTAACTAACCTCGATATAAGAAGATATTTTTAAAATATGCACCTTCTATATATATATATATATATATATATATATATATATATATATATATATATATATATATATATATAGATATATATATATATATATATATATATATATATATATATATATATATATATATATATATATATGTTTTTCTCCGTAAGTAATATTTTATAAGATATCTAACCATTACGCAGCAAATGGGCTGTATGCATTTTTAAAATTAGCTCATAGTTTTTTTTATAAAATTTAAAGTTATGAATAATTAGATATCATGATAAGTGTCATTTTGATATTAAAAACTTCAAATGGTTGCTTCTAGTTTAAATTACAATGTCACTGTAAGTAATCAAAATATATAGAACATTAAGCTGCTTCGGTATTAAATAAATTTAGCCTCAAGACTTAAATAATATTACATATTCAGTAAATATAATTTGTGAAATTATGTTCATTTTTTTACCGACGTGTCAAATCAAAGAAATATTTTCTTAAAATGGTTTCTTTTATTAAAGTATACGTACACATGCTACCATAAAAATCACTTACTGTTATAATAAAAACATAAAAGCCGTCTGTCTGACAAAGCCTTAAACCAGATCTTTTATCTTTTCACTGACATATCTCTATCTTACCGTAACATCTGCTATGATATATAGAGTACTTTACCTTACGATGCCAAGCTGTCTTCTTATTTTTCTCTCAAAGACATCAATAAAAGGGACTACGTACAAGTTATAAATAAAGCGCTTCTTTTAAAGCAGTCTTCAGACATTTTAAGAGTGAACAGAAATATGAGCAGAGGTAAAATGTTTTTAGTATATTTTAAAAAATGTATTAAAACTTTTTCTAAACTAAGCAATATATGAGGTGGTTAAGTAAAAAAATCAGAACTATTTTTTTTATTGAAAGTCAAAAACATGTCCAGAAATTTCATTCATATGCTTTTGAGGGAGATTCTGCATGGATAAACATTATATAATTTCATGTGAACGCATATTCACAAATACATCATAAGTAATGTGATCGTTTTTATTTTTATATATAAGTGGGACAATATCAAAATTATGGTGATAAATAGAGAATCTAATTAAAAACGAATTTTTTATGTTGAGAATAAACATCTATATAATAACACTTACAATCGAATGTCAATCGAAACTTAATTGTTGGTCTAATGGAATTTAGATGTATCAAGAAATTATAACTAATCTTAGAACCAAAACCACTGGACCAAAAGAAATCCATAACCTCAGAGAAAATAAGGAGATTTGTTAACAGTTACAGCAGCTTATTTGACAAAAATAAAACCAAAATCTGCCGATAAGAAGAAATGTGTTTACAAAATTTCATATAAGTGTAGTAAAATGTATAATGGAGAAACCAAGCGTCCGCTAGGAATTAAAATTAAGAAACGTTAAACTCCGGAATAAAAAAAACCACACTCAATATGAAAGAGTGATAATTTATAAAAACAGCTTTTATTAAAAATAACAATGAAATCTTCAGTAAAGCCACTCTTGAGATACTAAAATCAACATCATATCATTAACATGTGTACAATGAAGCAATAATGGGCACAGTATATAAAAAAGCTCGTCTTAAGACCACAAAATCAGTTTGTACTTGATAATGATTAGAGATCTAAACTAATTAAAATGCCGTACAAAAAAAAATAGAAACAAAAGCAATACAAATCCAAAAACATAATTTTGTTTAATCTTTTTTCAATACTTTTGTTGTATTGCCTCAATGTCTGTGACAAATATTTTCTAAAAATTTGAAATTTCAAGCCAACTTTAAAGACGGGCTTAATAAATATATAACCCTACAACTATTAAAGTAATTTGAATATTACAGAGCTTTTAATTAATTTTTCTTTTTAATTTAATTTTTTTGAGGTTGGCTAAGTGAGAAAATAAATTATTTATTGTTTTTTATTTAGAATTTATTATTCATTGGTAGTAATATAACACCAATTTCCGAAAAACATTCAATGAACAGAAAAAAGTGGAGGGAATATCTTGAGAGAAGATAAAAGAACGTTGGCTCAAAAAGGGCACGACGATATTCACCAAACAATTTTTTTCTGTCTTTAAAAATTTTGGGCGAAATTGGTGCAATAATATCCAAGATGGCGCTGACAATATGGCGGTCAAAAAAATTAATTTTGTTTGATTTTCTCCAAAATTGGTATTGGGAATTTTTGGGGTCGTACACAACCAATGTGAAATTATTTTTAAAAAATTCAATATGGCGGATCCAATATGGTGGACAAAAAAATTTAATTTTGTCCGATTTTCTCCAAAATCAGTGTGGGGAAGTTTTCGGGGTCGCACAAAATGGATCCAAAATATTTTTTAAAAATTCAATATAGCGGATCCAATATGGCGGACGAAAAAATCAATTTTGTCCGATTTTCTTTGATACGGGGGAGTTTTCGGGGTCACACATAACGAATCTGAAATTATTTTGAAAAAATTCAATATGGCGGATTCAAGATGGCGCATTAAAAATTCTACATCTCCCGATTTTGTCTAAAATCAATATTGGGATATTTTTATTAGTGTTTATTATGAATTTAAAATATTTTTAAAAAACTCAATTTGGCAGATTCAATATGGTGTCCTAAAAATTTTACATTTTCTCCCAAACTGATATAGGGGTATAAATTATGGATTTAAAAGGGTTTTTTCAGGATTCAATTTGGCAAATCCAAGATAGCGGACTCAAAATTTTACCTTTTTCGATTTGGTTCAAAGGTGGGATTAAATCGTTTTTGAGGATGTAAATAGCGAATATAAGTCTAGAAATTTAAAATTTCCGGGTTTCATCCAAAATTGGTACTTTGAAAGGTTTAGATTTAGATTAAATTAAGACTTAAAATAATTTTTTTCAAATTCAATATAGCGGATGCAATATGGTGGGTTGAAAATTTTACATTATTCGCATTTCTTCAGATTTGGTAATAGAGGGTTTTCGGGGTCATGTATTACGAATATGAAATTAATTTTTTACAACTATGAGGTTGATAAGATACAATATGAGGGACAGAAAATTTTACATATTCTGATTTTGTCTAAAATTGATTTTGTGGGGTTCTTGAGGCGTATAGAAACTCAATATGCAGTATAAAATATATTGAGCTAAGAAATTTACATCTCAGGTTCTTCAGATATTGAAAATTAATATTGTGGGGTTCTTGAGGCGTATACAAACTCAATATGCAATATGAAATATATCGAGCTAACAAATTTACAACTCAGGTTCTTTAAATATCAATATTGGAAGGTTTTGGGGTCTATATTACCAATCTCAAATTAATTTGAAATTTAAGATAGTGGATTTACTATGATAGATTAAATATTTGTTTGACACAATTTTACTGGTATTTGGGAAACTCTAAGAACCAAAGAATTTTTAGTGTTTCTTTTTAGGGTGATTTACAACTTTGGATAAATTTTGTACTTTTTTACCACCTTAGAGTCATTGCGAGGTACATTAATCTCGATTAGAACTTAGTTCAAATAATTTATATATATCATTATGAATTCGAAAACTAAAAATAGAAAAATAAAATTTTTATAAAAAAATTGAATCGACTTCTAAAAGTGCGTCAAAAAGTTAAAAATAACTATAAATTTTTATATGAAATTAAACTTTTTGAAGTTGGCACCAAATTATTTGTAAATGAAATAAATAACTGTCTATTCAAATCATGGTAAGAAAGCAATTCCAAATAAAGTATTTTGAATCTGTTTATGCAAATCACATTTTGTCAGGTATAAGTTTGGCGCCAACTTCAAAAATTACAATTTCATATAGAAATTTTTAGTTATTTTTCACTTTTTAGCGCACTTTTAGGATCCGGTTCAATTTTTTTTATAAAAATTTTATTTTTACTTAATAAATAAGAAAATGCTCTGCAAACTTCACTTACAGGATCGTGTGTGAGTGAAATATCCACTTTACCCCATCTGAGACCTCCTCCCTACACATGGCAATGATTTAGACTGAAGAGGACTTTAGATTTCTATAGGCAGCTCATTGAGAGAAGTTTTATTATTATGGCTCTGCACCTTATTTAGAAAACTTGCCTAACTTCGATAATCTCTATGCAATCATTTTGCCCACAGGCCAGTTCGAAGGAGTTTCCTCTAGCAGAAGACCAACAAAATATTTTAAAAATGTTATTCTAAGCACTATTTGGATATCAACCCTGGCAATATGGGGGTCGTTGTTTTTACTAGAAAAAGAAGTTAGAACCAATAAGAGAACCTGCTCTTTGTAGTACAGGGGCTAAGCTTTGCATGTGAGGTAAAATATCTATCAAGCAAACTTAACCTTAAGCCTCAAATGAGATCGAATCTATGAAAAGCATTTAATTTTTTATGAAGAGTGCCGCAGAAAAAAAAACTTGAGAAATCAAATCCAGGATACTAATATGGATATTTATTGTTATCTTAGACAAGATAAAATGTCACAGCTAGTCTTAAAGTTACAAGGAAGGTACCTCAGCCCTAAATTCTGGATATGTTGTATATCATGGAAAATAAGAAACACCTATATTTTTGTTTGGCTCTAAAGATTGTCTAGAGGATGAAAATCATCCGCAGAATTTATCCGATCTATTTTCAGCTACTGTGGTTATACCCCTTCTTCCTTGTTTTCAAAAATCTATTTTTCTAGAATCATTTTTATTATTAGAATTACAAAACCAGCTAAAAATATTCAGAAAGTGTATTTTTCTTAATTAAGTTAAAAAAAAAAAGAACATTCGTCCTTAAGTAACTGTACTCACCTCTTTAACTCTTTTGTGACCTCAATGAGCTGAGTAGTTTCCCAGGGAAGATGCATCTATTTCAAATTGTATCTAGAATCGCTGATTACCAATCTGCATCATATTTGCTAAGTTTGTTTAAATATGTTGTCTAGGTAGAGTGAACCATTTTAATCAATGCACACAAATATTTCTCTGGAATACATTTTCTAGGAAAGTGATCTAGACAGAAGTTATAGCTCTCGAAGAAGGATATTAAACAGTGACCTTGAATTGATCTTGAGACTGATTTACCACATAATTTGAAATTTCAGGTTGTTTTTCAAATAGACTCCCATTTTTAATTGCTGAAATGGAAAGTGCGAAATCAAATAAATATCATGAGGGCGAAATGTCATCTGGAGGTATTTTTTCCATAAACCAGTTTTAAGATCAGCCGATAACATGAAAACTAAGAACCTTTGTTTAATCTGTTAAGAAGAAAAATTGTGGACTAACTTCGGCATCAATTTGAACAAGTTTAAAAGCTTAACTTTTTCAATGAATCTGGCTGTGAAATTTTAGAATTTATTTTTCCGTGATACTAAATCATGTAACTTTTTCCCCCCACTTAACGAGAAACAAATACGTAACATCTTGCATACAACTTTACATTTATAAAACTTTTCTCTGGAGCTCCTATACTACAACAAAAGCCCTAATTTAAATTCGCATTGCAGGCAGTCTAGCCAAGTAAAAACAAAAATCCACTTGCTGAATTGCGAGATTTTAATTCATCATCCTTTCGGTAGGGTCATACATGTTTTATAAAACTGTCAGAGTCAGCAGCCTTTATTTTCTAAAACAAATGTGTATGTTTTTTTACGAGGTTTACTTCAATTTGTCCTAAAAATAACCCTAATTAATTTTAATTAAGTCATAAAAGTGACATTTAAGCTAACCTAGATTAAAGATAACAAATCTAAATACTTATGAGTTTAAACAATGAGAGTTTAAAAGAATTGTTTTTTGTGAGAACTGAAGTTGGAAGCTATTTGTATTTTAATTATCTTATCACTAAAGTAAACAGAAACAGCACGAGACTTTGCCCCTTTCTGGGCCCCTATCCTCGAAAGTGTGATGTGAAAGCTGATGTGAATGGCGATGTGAACTTTTTGACAGTAAAAGCCGTATTCTTGAAAAGCCAATGTTGCCATATATGAACGTGCTAAAACCCGAGAATTTCAAAAAACGAAATGAATGACAGATTGAATTGAGCTGTAAGACTGAAAATGTCCGTAGTATATTTTGTTGCCATTTTAGGCAAAAAGTAGTTTTGGTACTTTAAATTAATCGTCAAAAATACAAAAATATAGTGCTGTTTTTGTCATTTTTGTGAAGTTATTAATTGTCATTACTATATCTGTATTTTGCATGGATTAAATTTATCTTAAATTGACCCTCAGAACTGTTAAACAAAAATACATACAAAGAGCCAAGTACTTAAGATTCTAATATATTAAAAAAAGGATATCAAGAAAAACAGTAATCATATATACAAAGAAATATATTGACAGTAATTGCAGAAAGCCAGCACTGATAAACCTTCAAACGGTGGAAATTACAACTCTACATAGTATGACTAAAAGCCATCATCCCAATCCACTACGGAAACTATCCAGTCAGTTATTTATTGTATGAATTCACAAATTATCCAGCCTCTTACTGCAAGACGTTCTGTCCTGACAACTAAATTTGAAAGAAAACCTGAAACTTGAACAATGATAGAGAAACTGTTTATGACCAGGGACCAAAACCAAAGGCCAGACAGCTTTTAATATTTTTTTTATATATATTTAAAGATTTGTAGAAGCTTGAAGATCAAATGTACCATAAATAAGATTTTTATGCTGGAGGACCTCATTTGTTGGTCTGTAGGGTTCATATTTATATGTCCCAATATATTATAATTATAAAATTTATTTAATTAAAGTGTCGTATAATGTTTAACATAGTCTAATTAGGTTAAGTGATGTAGTTAACATAATTTAAATATAAAATTTGTGGCTTATTTAAATAAAAGTTTCAGATAGCTTACAAATTGTGATTTCTCAAATTTATTATAAGTTGCGTCGTGAAAAGAATTATGTTAGATTTAACTGTTTAAAACTAAGATACTCGGCTGTTATGGACACAAGTATATATGTTAAATCCATAAGCAGAACTGGCCCTAGAAAAACATTTTTAAATAGCACGCTCATACAATTGAGTTATGAACAGAATCTCTTGTAATAATTTTATATGTCTGTAATCTCAAATTTACTTAATATTTGCGACACATATTCAACTTTTTAAGCATATTTTATTAAAAAATTTGAAAATATTAAAAATATCGGAGTTCCACCTAATTACCCTTTCAACTGTTTATTCAAAAAATAAAACGTCTTAAAGAAACGTTTCGTCAACATATTATTTTTTTTAATGACGAGTTATTCTGAAGAACTAAAAATAAAATAAAAATTTTTAATTCTATTTTATTTTTTGAAATCCGTGAGTTAAATATGTCATTTAGCGGCTGACATTTTATTTGCGCATGTTTCACCGTTCGCTTGCGTTCCACCGGGCGAACGAGGATAGGGCCCCTGGTGGGATATTACTACTTTTCAAAGTTTGTTTATAAAATTCTTGATTTTTTTTTGTCATACTTTTTATATTTCTTTTTCAATATAGAGGATGTCCGGTAAGTACCTTGTAATTTTTCTGGAGCATACGGGGTAGATCAAAATAACCCTAATTTGTCATAGAAAAGAAATTCCTGTAGATTCCCTTAACGGACACTCAGAACCCTAAAGGGATACCCAGCGGTTTACTTTATCGGCTCTAAGTTTTGAACCGACATGTATAATTTAATCATATTTTAAAATTTTACAGAGGCCATAAAGACTCATTAAACCATACTACAGTAGATGGTTCAGATCATTAGAGAAGTCAGAAACGGACTTGCATCCACACTTGTTGGGCCTTTTACAGAGCTGAAAACTGATTCTTTAAATATTTTGGTCATTCCTCTTCAAAAAAGGTTGTCATAATTTATTTCGATTTCGATAAAACGGCTTTCGAGATAAATAGGCTTGTATGCGAAAAACTCAAAAGCTACTAATACTAAATGCAAATAAGTAAAAATCAGATTATTATTGCTAATACTTACATAATGAATTACTATTGACAGAACTTGTCAAAACTTCCTTCAAGTACAAACAATTTAAATATACGGAAGAATATTCTTACGCAGAATATGCTGATATGCATTTAATTTATGGTGAAGCGCTATCAAATTCTTCGAAGGCAAGAAGACATGATGCAGAAAGATTTCCAGCTCGAACATTGCCCAACCATGTCCAAAAATCTTTCAAAGAGTTAATCGATGCTCAAGGGAAACAGGTAAAAAATTATTAGAAAATAATTATTAGAGTTAACAAATTAATTTTTTAAGTGTTTTATTCAGGATCATTTTTGCCGCAATGTGACTGTGAGGGCCCTCCAGGAGAGCACGAGACCCAGACCCTCACATAGAGGATAAATTATGCAAGATATTGCTGAGAAATCTTGAAACAGCATAAGAAGCTTCGCAACACAAAGCAATGTGACAAAATGGATTATCCATGAAACTCTAACAGAACAGTTACTTCATCTCTACCACCTTGAAAATGTACACGTGTCTTCGGATAATTATCTCGCAAGACTTTAGTACTCCAATTGATTTATACAGCAATATAACCTCAATATACATTTTTCTAACCTTATTTTGTTAACCAATGAGGCAGGTTTTACAAGAAATGGGATAATAAACGCACACAATTTACATTTTTGGGCTGATGAAAACCCGCACATTATAATTCAATACAAACACCAACAAAGGTGTGGGCTGGCATAATTGGAAATAATCTTATAGGTCCATTTATTTTGGAAGGAAAACTCATTGGTAAGATTTATTTTCAATTTTTGCAGCATAATTCAAATAATTTATTAGAAGACGTACCTCTTGATAGAAGAATGTAAATATGGTCTATGCATGATGGTTTTCCGCCTCATTTTAACCGTATAATACGTAGATACTTAACTAATGTTTTTAGACCTCGATGGATAGGTGGAGGTGGTCCTGTTTTCTGGCCACCAAGGTCTTCAGACCTATATCCCTTAGACTTTTACTTCTAGAGACATCTAAAAAATCTAGTATATCCAACACCAGTAAATATTAAAGAAGAACTACTAGCAAAAATAACATAGAATCCTAACATAATAATACCGGAATATTATTTGCAGTGCAGCAGGAAAATATTCGAAGAATAAGAAAATGTATTGAAATACTTGGAGCCCATACTGAACATTTTCCAAAAAAAAACATTTAAAAGTTTTCACTATTTTTGCATTTTAATAACATTGTAAATTAATTGGGCCCCGATCAGTCCTTTGATAGGTTTCTAGATTTGACAATGTCTGAGTCTGTCTTTCAGCATAACATCGTCTTACCATCAAAGATTGAGACAGCGCTTCTCTATAAGTTGAAGCACATCAGTACACCCTGCATATTTTATTTTACCTGTTTGTTTATCATTAGTTACTTTTGAATGTTTCGCAGAAAAAACAATTTATCTCGAAAACTGCCAATTTTATTGAAATAAGTTAACAGTACCTGTTTTGAACAGATAATTGACCAAAGTATTTAAAAAAACTCTGTAAAATGACACGTATCAAAAATTAGACCCTACGAGTGTGGCTGCAATCCATTTCTGACTTCTGAAACATCTGTGGTATGGTTTAAAGAATTTTTATGGCCTGTATGAAGTATTAAGATTTTATTAACTTATACAAGTCAGTTCAAAAGCTAGAGCTGATAGGGTAAATTGCTGAGTATCCCTCCAGGGCTCTGTATCTCCGTTAAGGAATTTTTTCCTATGAAAAATTAAAGTTATTTTGACCTCCCCTGTCTGCTCCCGAGAAATTAGGAGGTACTTACCTAGATTTGAGAGACACACCCAAAAGGAGTTAATAAGTAGAATTATTATTGTTGTTTTTAAAGAATTATATTCTTTATCTTACCACATGTATATGCTTTTAAATGTGTATATTTGAGGAAATTGGAGTAAAATTATGAAAATTTGATGCTTTACTCTAGCTTTTTTGAGCTTCTGTATTTAGGATCAACAATGCTTATAGTATTAAGTCATAGAACTTATGTAATTATTCGGTTTTTCTCTTTAATATGAAACAACATGTTCTTTAAAATTTATATTTTTGTTTTATATTATTATTTATACCCAAAAAGGCTTTATTTATTATAAATATTTCTTGTGTTTTTTTGAAAACACTTATTTTTTGTTTAATATATACCATATCATTTTAAATGTGGAGATTTTAGGAAATTAGGGCAAAGTTGTGAATAACTCTGCTTTGCTCTGACTTTTTTGCATTTCTGTATTTACGACTCGATACTTCATATAATGTGATGTTTCTTATTTGAAGCATATTGTTATTTTTGTTAGTTATTAAGAAAAACATATTTGTAGAAAATTGTTTTACTTTCCTCCCAATTTACCTTGGTTATATGTTTTTGTTTTTTTTTTCTGTTTACGATATCACATTGTGTGTAAATTTTAAGTTTTATGAACTTTAGCAAAATACGACGTTATGATAATCTTTACACTTTCAAACTATTGATTTCATCAAATTTAAATAGTTTTAATATTACCATGGTTTTGGAATCCTCAATATAATTCCTAATTTTCTGTAATTTCATAAAACAAGAATATATGAAATCAAAATCAATTGAAGAGGGAGTTTGTCAGAATGCAAATAGCAAAAATATTTTATTCGTAATAACTGAAATTTTCATTTTTACAAGTTTTGACCGATTTATTAGGACTGTTATTTATTAATATTCAGAAAATAAAAATATAATAAAAAACTAATTTGTTTTATTTTGCTAAGATATATATTTTTTATGTGATATATTAATATTTTAACGTTTTATGCTTTCATTATAAAAAAGTTTATTACCAAAATAAAGTAAAAAACGTTAAAATATTTTTATTCGTTAAAAAATAAATAAAAATTTCCCTGGTATGCATTAGTTATAGCACCACTGTTGGGGCCGACACCATCGATTTTTACGTCATAGCCGTTTCGACCAATTAGCACGTACATAACCTTTCTTCTTTTTCGTGTTTTGTGGTTTCCATTAGTCAAGTTCTATTTCCGCTTTCTTAAGAGTTGGAAGTTCTTTATCGTTCTCGGTTTAATCCACATATTACTATTCTAAAACCCTCAGTCCAGTTCTACTTCTGACTTGGGTTAGAGAATTTGCTCGTTTTCTGTGCAATCCACAGTATCACAGTTCTTTCTTAATCAAGTATACTTCTACTTTTAATAAAGTGAGATTATATAAAAACTTATCCCCAACTCAAGAAGTTTGGTAAAAATATTGAATACTAGATGTTAAGAAAATAACAATATTTGTGCATAAAAAAATATAAAAAAGGACAATATTAAGAATTTAAAAAATGTAACCGATAATAGATAACAGATTATATTGTTTTTTATTATCTACGGTCCTTCTGCGCATTATGAGTAATGCAACACCTTTTACAGCACATATCCCACTTATGATCTTTTATTTTTCATATCAAGTTTTTCCGAATCTCTTTCAAAATTTTAATCGATAAAGTTAATTTAATTTATACTAATCTCTAAACAAGGACTATGGAAGCAAAGACAAAATTAAGTTTGTCTGGTAATAATTACCCTCAATACCTAAGTTAGAAAAGGGTAGGGATAATAATAATGATAATAAATGTCTTTTATTAAACCACTAATATATTTTACATTTTTTCAAAAATAAAATATCGAAAATAAACACTATTAATGAAGGTGAAGTTTATGCTAAATCTACCACTTAGCCTAAAGTAATAATTCCATACATGGTAGGAAAGTCGATGTTTTCAAATTTTGTCAAAGCAAAAATCAACCTATAGGTAAAAATATCCCAAATCTGATTCACACCATTACCCTTAATAAATATAGAGCGCATCCAGCATACTAAGCTTAAGATCTCTTTGTTCAATTGACAACCAAAGGGGAAAGAGGGAAAGATTGCGTTTAAAAACCATAAATTTTTTTATTCGTATCTATTTATCACCGCTCCGATATAGATAGATGTTGGGTAAATATTTGTACACCATTCCTTAATAGTCTTAAAGAGAGAATGCCACCATGCAACGCACTTAAAACCGGAAAATTATTTATTTTCATATATAGAAGAAAGCCAAATATTTGTAAATAAGAATTAACAAAATTTTTTTTGTTTCAGGATCAAGTTGTGATATGGTAATAAATAGCGACACAAATAAAAATGGTACTATTATGAGTCCGATGTATCCTTCACCATACCCAACAAAAACCACATGTAGATACGAATTTCAAGGAAGAGGGAAGGAGCGGGTCCAAATAATTTTTCATGATTTTCATTTATATCAACAACAAGACAACATGAAAGAGTAAGTATAGAAATCAACAAAATCTGTGTTCTGCTTTTCTCATTTCTTTAAATGATATTTTTGCGAAGTCACAAATAGATAATATATTAATACTTGGCAATATTATATCTTATATTATAACTCTAAGTTTATATATCAGCTGTGTGCAAGCAATGGTTCTGCTCTGAACATCAAAATACACATAGAAAAAAATTGTATTATGCTCCCATATTTCTTCCTATATTGGTGTAATATTTAGATATAACAAAAACTATAGGAAATATATAAGAAACTTACTTTCAAAGTAAAACAACTCCCTTTTTCAAATCTTGAGATGACACAAAATAACTGATTTCAATATATCGATAAAATGCACGATCACGATGAGTCTATGTTCATTCGCTGCAGGATGTCAATCTTTTTCAGATAAACTGATTTCATTTCATCCTACTTTAATGTAATCTTATCAGGTCCTACGTACCTTTTAATGTCACCCCGTCAACCAGCATTGGGTCGTCCTATGTTTTTCCAAAGATCTTGACCCTTTGGGGTACGCTTTGTCCATTTTCTATCTAGCAGTCGTATTGTAGGTCCTACCCATTGCTGTTTGAGTTGAGACACTCTTTCTTCTATAATTTTTGTCTGTATTTGTATACAGGTTTTTTAGCTAGGAGTTCAATATATAATATTTGTCTCTCATGGGTTTTTTGAGTTCTTGCTAGTTCTCCCACTTTGGTCTTTCCTAGTATCCAAGTTACTGCGATATATATTATTAATATAATGGATATATACAATTAAATTAACATGTACCCCAATTTACCAAATACATACTATCTTAGTTGTATTCATTAATTGATTTCATTAGATACATTAGTTTCGGACCATGGTCTACTGGGTTAGAGTCTCATATCTCAGCTTGGAAAATCTACGGTAGCGCCATTTACGGATCTTCTACAAATACCCCATATAAATGTGACAGATAAGGATGTGTCTTCCAAATGTATGTTGATTTGTTTAGGAGTATTACGCATTAATTTTAATATTTGTTAATTTTAATTTTGATTTTTCTGTATGTGGTAATCGGTTTGTTCATTATATTTTACTGCTAGGTTGGATCTATGCTGAACAGTACCAGATCATCTGCATATCTTAAATGGTTGCTGCACGCAGTCCATTTTGTGAAATAAATCCTTCAGTTGTGAAGAATTTGAAGAGATTTTGTCTCTCTGCCTGGCACTGGACTTACCCATACACATTTTTCAGTTTTATAATTTTTTAAAATCTTTAATGGCCATATATATATATATATATATATATATATATATATATATATATATATATATATATATATAATTTCAGGTTATATTCATAATTATTTTTGATTATATGTCGCTTTGATTGTAAGTGTTAAATCCAGATCTAAAACCCGTTTGTTCTATGGCAGCACAATATTTTTTGCTAATCGGCTTATTATGACACAAAAGAATAATTTTTAAATTAGTGAAGATTTATTAGGCCTACGGTTACTAACATTAATGACGGCCCCTTTGTTAGAGGGTAAGATTACTTTCAGCATTTGTTAGAAATTTGGAATTCTACCTAATTTAATACACTTATTGAAAATTTTGCTACAAATTCTATGGAGTCTCTTCGTGCTTCTTTCAGCATTTTTTTATTTGTTGTATTCAAGCTGTGCTGATATCATCTGAGTAGAGCATTAAGATAATTCTCTTGGTCGTCTTTTCATTTTTTAAGCTGGTAGTATTCTGGATATCATGTGGTTCAAGGTCTTTCCATTTCTTCGGTTATACAATTTATGTTCATAAGAACTCCTCCGTGGATGTTTTATATTTTCAACTTTTCTGTTTTTTCAATGCTCAGCTTTTTGTTATTAGCTGTGAGGCCATTGTTTTCTTCAGTAGTTTTGAAAATTTATTTTATTTTCTTATATATTTTCTAATTACTTTGTTAGAGTGCATTCATTCCACTTTATTTTTTTTATCTGATTTCAGAATCATTGTTTATTTGAACAGTTTCTTCAATATATCGCTAAATCCTCATTTGTTTTGCTCTGTTTTTAATACGCCATAGGAAGCAGCTACAGTTATGATTCAGCCTAATATTTTGTTTGGCTTTGATTACTAATTTCTTTTTTTTTTTTTTGGAAAATTGGGACTTATCAATCCCCGTTGTTTTTTTAAAAGAATCTTTTAGTTTTGAGCTTCTTCAAATTAACACATAACTAAGCCTAAGTTTATTTGTGATTACTTCTTATTGTTACCCTGTTTAGAACGCTTACTTCTTGTAAGATTTTTATTGATAAAACTTATTAATTCAATTGTGTTTTTAATCTCACAATTGAGACTTTTCCATGTCCATTTTCTTCTCGATGATTTTTAGAAAAATATACTCATTATATACATGGCATTTTTCTTTGACTGAGTATTCTATTTCTTCTAGTTAAGTACCTACTTTAGCATTCAGATACCGAAAGACTACTGTTTAAGATGGCGAGTTTTTGTTAAGACAGAATCCAACTACAGAATATTGCAAAATATGTGCTTTCGCAATATGTGTAAAATTACGTCCAATATTTTTTATTTTGCATATTCATAGAGATTTATTTCTAAACAGTACTGGTATAAAAGTTTTAAGAGAAAATTTAATTTCCGAAGTTTCGAAAACAATTTAATTCAAATAAAAACATAATAAACATAACGTAAAAATATATTTTTATGCCTTGGCCATTTCCGACAGTCTGCTTTATATATTAACTACAGTTGTGAACACAATTTCAATCTACTAATGGTATCGTTGAGCATGTTCAGCTTTATTCTTTATATTGGACTGTAAATAATTTTTATTAATTTAGATTCTTTTTTTGTAATAATTCGGTTTCTTTTTACTTGACCTTGTTTTCCTTCTTTTAATTTTAATTTATAATTTTAAGATTATTATTATGTAGACTTTATTAAAAATTGAAATTAGTGAGATCATAGCTTCATATTTATCCATTACAATTTTAACAGCAACTATAATTTTAAAACCACTTTATCCGTTTCTAGGCATTTTCGTATAAGCAGCCTCTGAATTATTCATTTTAAAAGTTTTGTTTCCTTGTTCTCTTTAAATTCAGCTGCCTTGGCAGCTTCAACGGATAATATGTATAATGTGAATGTACTGAAATACTAGACAACATCCTTTACAACAAGTGCAGTGGAATAAAGATATAAGGGCTTTAAACGAACAAAAGCACAAATATTGTGTAAGATAAATAATACTGTAAGAGTAGATATACAGGGTGTAAAAAATATAATATACCAAATATCTAGGGTACATAGTACGATTTAAAGTAAATGGTCTTAAAACTGCAATTAAAGGAATCCCCTTTACAGATAAACGTAAAAGTGTTTTTTTTTACTATAGCTTGTAGTGAAACGCAATTTTCATAAAATTTTCCGAAACTTATTTTAAATTTTATAAATAATTTGAAGGCGATCATATGAAATTAATTAATCATGCATTAGAGGTAGTTTTGGTAGACGTGGAAAATATTTTGTATGATTTTTAATTTTTTCCTTTTTTAATAGTTCATCTCTAATCTCGAAAATAGAATTTTAGAGTAAGTTTATGACTTATGAGTAAAATTTCTTAATAAGCAATATTCATAACAATATACAGGGTGACCCGAAAGTCCCGGTAAGGTATTTTCTTAGCAAAGAATTTTCGAGAAAAATGTTTCAGGCAAAAGTTGTAGGAAATTTAACGCCGCATCTAACGGTAATCTTCATTTTGACCTGGATCCTAATTTTTAAGATGAGTCGAAGGTCATATTGATTGTTATAAATAGAAACAACTATTTTTACTGCAAAAACTAAAAGCGGGAAAAATTTCCTCTCTAATAGTATATAGAACGCAGGGATTAAATCACACCCAGAGGTCATTTGAAGGTCAACTGTCCTTACATTATGGATTAATGTTGACCATCCAATAACTGGAAGACTTAGAGTGCTGTAGACAAATGTTTTGGATAAAGGTGTAGAAAATTGAATAGCGCGTGTGTTGGTGACCCTGAATTTGGCATTGGCCTTCCAGGCCAATCGAAAATAGAGTTGATTTTTTCAAATGGAAACTCCTATTTTTTATTTTAATAATGAAAAGCGGGAAAAATTTCCTCTCCAATAGTATATAGAACGTAGGGGTTAAATCACACCCAGAGGTCATTTGAAGGTCAACTATCCTTACATTATGGATTAATGTTGATCATCCAATAACTGGAAGACTTGGAGTGCTGTAGCCAAATGTTTTGGATAAAGGTGTAGAAAATTGAATAGCGCGTGTGTTGGTGACCCTGAATTTGACCTTGGTCTTCCAGGCCAATCGAAAATAGAGTTGATTTTTTCAAATGGATACTCCTATTTTTTATTTTAATAATGAAAAGCGGGAAAAATTTCTTCTCTAACAGTATAAAGAACATAGGAGTCAAATTACATCCAGAAGTCATTTAAGGGTGAGGTATCTTTGCACAATGAATTGATTTACATCACGGAAAAATTCGAAGACAAGAAGTGCTGGAGAAAAATGTTTTTTACAATTGTTGTAGAAAATTAAATGGCGCGTCTTAATTTGACTTTGAGTTTTACCTTTACTTTGATCTAAAATGTTAAATGAAAATCATGAAAAATGTTTTAAATGGGACCCTAAATATTTTATCCCGGCAACAGAGAGAGCGGATAATTATACGTTTCGATATGACCTCAAAATGACCTTGAAAGTGAATGTCATTTCAAGGTCAAATATCAAAAAATTTTGAAATGGCAGGATATTTGGGAGTATTCAAGGGTCGCTTATTTTGGCGTCAGATTTTCAGGATTGAAAATGGCGGATCTAATATCCAGGGTCGAAAGGGTAGCCTCGAAGCTCATTTTTGAACAAAAAAAATTTTAGCTTTTATCCAAACCGCCAGTAGTCTATTTTTTCCTCTTGAATATTTCCAAATATCGTGCCATTTCTGGATTTTTTTATATTTCACCTTCAGATGACGTTCATCTTCAAGGTCATTTCGAGGTCATATCGGAACGTATAATTATCCGCTTTCCCTATTTCCGAGATTAATGTTTGGGATCCCATTTTAAAAAATCTCGTGGCCTTCAAGGTCATTGCCCAGGTAAAATTCAAGGTCAACTTAAAGCGCGTCGTTATTTTCCTACGAATAGGTTTTTTCACCGTACTCCTTGTCTTCGAGTTTTTGGCTGATTTACACCAATCCACGGTGCAAAGATATTTCACCCTCAAATGACCTCTGGATGTGATTTCACTCCTATATTCTTTATCCCGCTGGATATAAAATCTTTCCCGGTTTCCATTTTTTGTAATAAAAATTGAGGGTTTCTATTTAAAAGAATCAACTCGACCCTCGATTGACCTCGAAGATCAAGGTCAAGGTCAAATTCAGGATCACCATCACACTTGCTTTTCATTGCTTACAAATTTTGTAGAAAACAGTTTTCTACAGCACTTCTAGTCTTCGAGTTATTGAATAGTCAAGATCAATCCATGATGTAAGGACATCTGACCTTAAAATAACCTCTGGATGTGATTTGACCCCCTATATTCTTTATAACGTTGGATAGAAAAATTTTTTCGCTTTCCATTTCTCTAATAATAAAAAATGGGATTTCCATTTGAAAAAATTAACATAACCTTTGATTGACCTTAAAGGTCAAGGTTAAGGCCAAGGTAAAATTCACTAGGCGCACCCCGTTTATAGATTTAGAGATAACTGAGCTTAAGGAGAAAATCGCATTTTCTAGCACTTTTTCTCATCAGTTGTTTAAAGAAAACTCTAATACCTCGTATGAAGAAATTTAATCTTTTATAAAGACATGGTGTAATAATAATGATTCAACATAAAAATCACAAACTTCGAAAGAAAATTTTAAATCTGATCAAGCATATCCCATCTAAATCCTAATTAATTTTTGAGATATTTAAAAGCTTAATTTTTCTTTTTTATCTCTAATTACAATAATTGTAGAAAACAAGTGATAAAAATAATATAATAGACATACTGTCAAAATTTTAAACATATTAACACAAATAGAATATTTTTTGCCGCTTATCTCTCACTTTGGATACCAAATCTGACCGCCAAGAGGATGCGATTTAATCTGCTTGGATGTCTTCCTCCGAAGTTTTTCAAAAATCCGCCCCATCCCTCCGCATCGTCCATCACTTTCGTATCGACATTATTATGTTTGCAGCAAGTATTAATACTCCATGGAAAATAGACTCTCGTCAGTAACAAAAATGTAACATTGGTTTTTTTACTGGAGTGTATTTATTTCGGCATCCTATAAAACATATCTCGATGGTAACTCTGAAAGACCTGAGCAAAAAAAATGGCGGACCAAAAATGGCCACGATTTTCAGTTTTTTGAGTGTATCTCAAAAAGTAAAAATTGTATCGAAAAATGTTTCAAACAAAAGTTGTAGGGAATTAAGAAACCTATCGACTCATATAATGTAAGTTGTAGGTGGCGCCACTAGTTATCGAGATATATTTTTTTTTTCGATAGAATTTATGGTTTTGTTGTATTTTTTTAAGACATTTATTAACAAACTACCGATTTAAAATTTAAAGTAAATATAGGTATTATCATTCTAAAAAAGTATGTACAAACCCGGAATCTGGGAGTTTTTTATTTTCCGAAAAATTCGATGTCAAAGTTGAAAATTCGACTTCAATTTTCCGCTTTCCTCATTAAGATACAATGCTCATTTTTAATGGAAATTGTTTGTATTGTTTTATATTTTGAAGATCTATTAAACAATTTTTTTTTCAATCGTGGGCCGAGAAACTTTGCAAAAAAAAATTTTTGCACCAAAAAAATTGCGCTAACTTTTCACCGGATGGAGATAAAATTTTTTAATGCGTGCATTGGATTTAGATCTATCATTTTCGATCTCAAAAAAAAAATTAATTTTGGATAAAAAAAAAATATTTTTTTTCAAAAATTCATAATGGCGTGGCAAATGAATATTAAGAGCTCAAATTTGCAGAAGATGCTTCTTAATGTTTGTGCTTTACCTGTGAATTTTTCGGATCCAAGAAACACACTTCCATACGATCTGTGAGCCTTCGAAAATTGAGCCGAATTTAATCGAAAATAGCTGCAGCAGGCCGCTGTGGGCGGGTTACCATAGTTCAAACGCATTATTCGTCGGCACTTCAAGGGAACTTATGCATCACAAGTAATATTTATAATATTGATGTTGTTTTATTAATTTATATGATAGCAACAATTTCTTTAGTCATATTAATTATTAATTTGTTTATTAACAAAATTTTTACAAAAAATTATAGAGAAAATCATACAAATATTAAAAATTATATAAAATATATTATATTGTTTTTTCCTTTATATTATTATTACCTAATAGTTTATTAACAAAATTTTTACGAAAATTTCTATCAGCAAATAAAAATATAATAATAATTTATAATATGTCATATAAATATTTAATAATACATTAAAATTAGGTGCGAAAATCATACAAATACAAAATATCAATTATACATTCATCTTTCTTTTTTTTCTATTACTTCTATGCAATCGGCGTCCATTTCATCATCGCAATTATTAATCTCACTTACATCGCACATACCATTTACATCATTATTCTTAGTTTCATTGTACATATCATCGTCATCATTATTAACATTTTCATAGTCAAAATCATTCTTACACATATTAATTTCCTCTGAATTGTCATCATCGTTTTCTAAATCGCAGGAAATAAAATGTTCAAAGCAATTATTGCACTATCCATCACAGTGCTCACATAAATCTGTACATTTCAGAAATTTCCGAAAATTTCGTAAAAATTTTGTTAATAAACTATTAGGTGATAATAATATAAAGGGAAAACAGTATAATATGTAATATATAACTGAATATTTGTTTGATTTTGTCTATAATTTTTTGTAAAAATTTTGTAAATAAACCGTTAGATAATAATAATATAACGGAAAAAACAGTAAAATATGTAATATATAATTGAATACTTGTATGGTTTTCTCTATAATTTTTTGTAAAAATTTTGTTAATAAACAAATTAATAATTAATAATTAATATGACTAAACAAATTGTTACTATCATATAAATTATTAAAACAACATCAATATTATAAATATTACTTTTGATGCATAAGTTTCCTTGAAGCGCTGATGAATAATGCACTTGAATTATGGCAACCGCCCACAGCCGCCTGAAGCAGCTATTTCCGATTAGATTCGGCCCAATTTTCGAAGGTTCACAGATCGTATGGAAGTGTATTTCTTGGATCCAAAAAATTTACAGGTAAAGCACAAACATTAAAAAGCATCTTCTGCAAATATGAGCCCTTAATATTCATTTACCACGCCATTATGAATTTTTGAAAAATAAAACCTTTTTTTCATCCAAAATTATTTTTTTTTTGAGATCGCAAATAGTACATCTAAATCTAATGCACGCATTAAAAAAAATTTATCTCCATTCGGTGAAAAGTTATCGTAATTTTTTTGGTGCAACAATTGGTTTTTGCAAAATTTCTCGGTCCACGATTGAAAAAAAAAACAATAATAGATCTTCAAAGTATAAAACAATACAAACGATTTCCATTAAAATTGAGCATAGTATCTTAATTAGAAAAGCAGAAAATTGAGGCTGAATTTTCAAATTTGACATCGAATTTCTCGGAAAATAAAAGCTCATAGATTCCGGGTTTGACATACTTTTTTAGAATGATAATTAATGTTAATTTTAAATCGGTAGTTTGTGAACAAATGTCTTTTTTTAAAAAAAAAAAAACAAAACCATAAATTTTGTGGAAAAAATATCTCGATAACTAGTGGCGCCACCTATAACTTAAATTATATGAGTCAGTAGGTTTTTTTAATTCTCTACAACTTCTGTTTGAAACATTTTTCTAAACAATTTTTACTTTTCGAGATAAACTCAAAAAACCGAAAACCGTGGCCATTTTTGGTCCGCCATTTTTTGTGCTCAGGTCTTTCAGAGTTGCCATCAAGATATGTTTTATAGGAAGCCGAAATGAATACATTTCAGCAAAAAAAAAAACAATGTTACATTTTTGTTAACAAAACAGCTCTTTTTTGATCTAATTTCCATGGAGTACCATATAAATGTAAATTTTATTGCGTTTCCATCCAAGGTAAAAGAAGTCCAACATTTTTTTCTTTAAAATATTGTAGCTTTCCCAACTATAATTAAAGGAAAATGTTCTTACTATAATGAAGAAATTTATTTTACTTTATTTTCAAATGCTATATTACTTTTAAAGATTTAAAAAGTATTATCCAGCTAAAATTAATTTATTAATATTTTATGCGGATTTACTAATTTGCAAGTATTCGGATAATTATTAAAATTGGGACAATATAATTTAGTTATTTTATTATTTAAATTATCAGGTAATTTAAACAATGTAATATATTAATAATAATGCAGTGATGTATCTCCTGATTACCTTTTGTGGTAATCAGAATAATGGAATTACGATAATTGTGTATTTCTGTTACATTTTTTCTATGCTATAGATGGCTCTGTATTAACTGTCTTACTGGAAGACCTAAAAAGAAAGTAAGCAAAAACAATGTTAGGAAAGTGAAGAGGTTTAAAATAAGTGTTTTACTTATGTGACTTTTAGCCTCATTAACAAACAGGTTGATTTTTAGAATATTAAACTGAGTCAGTACCGGAAATATTAAGAATTATAACCAAGAAGTACAAGGAGTATAATATCAGTCTCTAATAGCCCTTATGAAAAGGCTTTCGATTCAGTGCAGTTATGAGAAGTACTGAACTTTTTCGTGAGCTGTAGAATGGACTGCTATATTTCCTTAATTAAACACATATATTAGAACTGAAAGATAAATATAAAGACAATTGAAGATTCAAAATTAATTTCAATCAGGGAGGAAGTACACCAGGGCGACAAAATATCGGCGCAACTGTTTATAACGGCCTCCAAGATGCATTTTGTCAACTGTATTACTAAATTAACAAATATAGATGCATGCTATCTTAAGTATCTGCAATTCGCGGATGGTAAGAGGAACTGCAGTCTATGATTGACCTGCTCAACGTCAATAAAAATCTTGACAAATAGTAATAATTCCTCCAATACTACCATGAAATGCCAATATATAAATAAATAAATAAATAAATAAATAAATAAATAAATAAATAAATAAATAAATATATATATATATATATATATATATATATATATATATATATATATATATATATATATTTAGAGTTTAAATCATATATAATAACGTATCGTTTTTATAAAGTTTATACTATGCCGTAATCAACACCAATGCAATGGAAGTAATGACAATTTGTTATGATTTATGATACCAAACACTGAAACCATAAATCACAAAGATCCATTAAAACGGACTAGCAAAACCATATAGCCAACAAATATATACAACATTATGGGGCAATAGGATGACCTACTATACAGGTTACTCTATATTAAATTTTTGATAGATCTTCAATAGCTAGGATGTTACAAATTTCTATATAATTAATATATCGATAAGAGATAAAAATTATATATATATATATATATATATATATATATATATATATATATATATATATATATATGATACTTATTAAATTGTTGGGCACCAGGCTATACCTATAACTATAACTATTCATAATAAGGTTAGTATATATCGTTTTATCAAATTATTTTCAGGCAAGTCACAAATTTCTATACTTTACACTTTAAAAAAATACCTTCTTAATCTTCAGAAATTTTTTATATCCACGTTTTAGATTTCTTCCTTCCTTTCTTTATATAAAGAAAAACTTAAAAATCCTTTCTCCTTTGCCAACTACTACAACAAATATTTTTCCCAGCTGCTTGCTTATTGACATAATTTATTTACTAATTTATTATACTTCTTTTCCTTCCTTAAAAATTGACTTTCAATCTCCAAATATTTTTATATCCAAGCTCTATGTTTCTTCCCTTTTTTTAAAATGTTAATGAATTAGACTGTATTATTATCTTTACCACAGATTAATCTGCACTGTCTTCCTTTAATTTGTTTTTATAAAATAACAGATGAAAAATTTTGAAGTTATGGTCTTGTTAATAAAAAGACTAGCTATTTTTACATTATAACCGATTAATATCCACTTCTTCTTTTACTTTTCAAAATAACAACTGAAAATTTTGAGGTTATGTTACTTTTTATGAACGATGTTTACTGTACAACTGATGAACATGTACTCTTTTTAAAAAAATGAATTTTATTTTTTAAAGCAGTGGTGATGTAGTATAATTTTTTTTAAATTTTTTTCTAATTGGTCGGCCATCTGACGTGAACTGGCAACTAGATGTAATTTTAATCTTTGAAATACAAAATCAAAATGGATTACTAATTGTCAATTTATGATAAAATTTTGATATTTTATAGATAAGTATTCTATTTGATGACAATAAATTATAATTTATGTAAATTTTGAACTTTTCCTGACAATTTGATATATCTACACTTTACTTTTGGTTATTATTTAGCACATAAAATTGATAAATAAAATTTGATTACATCTACAAAATTTTACATGTAGATTTAAATTTTAATTGTAACTTGCTAAAATTGATAATTCTTGTTTTGTAACAAGGTTTTACCTACACTTAGGTACTATTTTATTCTAGTTTCTTATTAAAATTAACTTATAATCTACATTTTATTATATTATTCTAACCCATTTACAATATTTTTAGCAAAATTTTAATAAATACTGTTGTTGTAATAAGTGGAAACTAATATATTATAAATAACTATTGATGAATAGTGTATATATTTCATTAAATGGTTATTATTTGACGCTTATTCTTACCAATATTCTCTTTATAAGCATTATTTATAGAATGGGTGATTCTCATTTTTGTGGATTTCACTTTATTGTTTTAAAGTTCCTTTTTTAGTCACTACCTCTGGTCAATAACACTTCACACCTTATTCAAAATATCACTTATTTATTAGTTTATAAGATTCATGTCTTTCAAAGTGAAATATGTTTATTATTCTTACTTTATATGCACTAATGTCCAACGCTTCACACTAATTTTTATACATTTTATCATGTCATTACACAAATGTAGTAATTTTATGTCCTTTTAAAACATGATTTAAATATAAATTCTAACATACTATTAACTAATATCTATTCTAAAATCTGCACGTACCACACAAAATGCATTAATTAACTATTTAAGTCCTTGTTTGTTTGACATTTTCATAATTAAAAGTTATCACGCCTGAGAATAGGTGACTACCTATACAATATATATATATATATATATATATATATATATATATATATATATATATATATATATATATATATATATATAAATATATATATATATATATATATATATATATATATATATATATATATATATAAATAAATAAATATGAAGACAGTTATTAAAAACATGAACAACAAAGGATACCTGAAGGTATTATGCAATAACAATTATAATTTTAAGTCTACACGGACCCCCTCAATACAATGCCAACTTTGGGACATCACCAGAAAACTGTTATTATTTAGTCAACAGATGAACAGGTTATCTTATGAGCAACTTATCTGCTATCTGGCTCCGATCACCGTAATATGGTCAAGTAGAGCAGCACCGGTGGCGCAAGCTGTGAGAAAACCAACCGACCAGTAACTGCTTATCTAGCAGTCCAGAATAGTCAAACTAACAATGACGAAATACATGCTGTCGATCCACGTGTTCAAAAGGAAGGTGGGTCTTAAAATAAAGTATCATTTACGGCCTCGGACGTATCGAGTGCTGTATTGCATACACAGACCCGACGAACCGTGAAATATTTAATTCATGTTGGTAAAGATCAGGACAAATCGGACTGAACTCTAATCAAAACTAAAAGCTCTTCCTTATTTTTCTGATTTTTACTGATGCCGTTTGAACTCTCAAACATCAGAGAAAACAACTTGATGTATTCGATCTATTTTTCCAGAGGCAACATGTCCAAGGCTTAAGGCTAGGTTGTTAAGTTTGGCGGTATGAAGTTTTATTCAAAGAAGTTTCCTGATTCAAGCATCTGGCCCAATGATGTGAAAATTAAAAAGTATTTTAATGCGAGAGACAATTAGTTCTTATTCACTACCTACTAACTTTCCCTCTGTGTATTATCTGGTGTCCATAGACGATCGGAATTATATATATTTTTTGGCCTATTTTATTAATTTTCTATACAACGCCTGATATTAGTGACATAATCGGGGTTGTTAGTAAATTTTCTAATCAAATGCAAACAGTACAGATTTTTATATGAGATATTTAACCCTCTAGTATATCATAGCATTTTTCTTTTTCGATTATCTAATAGGGATAACTTCATTAAATATATCAAATACACTGTCACTAAATATACTTATAGAATCCTTTAAGCTCAGAACAGTCCCCAATATGCAACCACACCCAATTGATAAAACCTTTTGTAATTATATGCACTAATAAAATTCTATTGTACTTGTAGCTAGATTCAAATAAAACTGAACAAGTCAAAATACCACAAATAATAGCATCATAGTCAGACAAAGCCGCATTAACCACTATACATTCAACACTGCCATCATTTAAATTTGACCATATATAGTCCATCATTGTAGAAGAGTATTGGGTAATGCGAATCTTCGGTATATTTTCCAGTCTTAGAGTGTCCTAAAATTAGAATTTTTTTTGCGCCTAAAAAATGTGCGATACTAATTTTGAAACAGCATATGGAAGCTTTTATTTAGGTATATATCTCGAAATAATGATAACTTAAACTTATAGTATATAGATAAGAATTTTTTTTCATGATTAAAAAAAAGACACTTAAAAATGATTAAATGCATTGCTTCGTACTTTGTAACAGATATCTACACCTCCTCTCCTTGACATCCAAGAATATTCTGCTAGCACAGCAGCTTTAGGTTCATCAATATTTTCCAATATCTTCCAATTGAAGGTACTCTCCGTATTCCATATTTTGGTGACAAAAATCTAAATGTCCAGAGAAATTTTACATCCACGAGCTTACAAGTTCTGAATCATATGATTTACGATCGTTTCATAGTTTTCTGTTCTTTTCTTCCCGAAAAAGTTTAAGAAACCCTGTATCATTCTTTTAGCTTTAAAGGTATTATCTTTTCACAATTCTTCTTTTTATTTGGGGTCTTATAATAAACCCCTCTTTATACTTTGCATCTGTCATTTTTGGAAATTTTTCTTTGAGAATTGAAAAGCGTCACTTTCACGTCTAACTAATTTCATTATTCGTAAGTTAATATGCAGGGGTGGCACAATAATATTTTTTTGTTTTGTACTAATGGTGCCCGAGATATACTCTTTGTCTCTGGCATTAAATTCTGCCTTAAAGGCGCGAGTTTTTTTACAATGGTTGTCGTAAAGACATAAAGCAACAGTACTTGATTTAGGTCTGTTGCAGTATCAAATTAATTGCAAAATAATTTTATCGTCTGAGCAATTTTTCTATATTTATCTCTTATGTTTTATTTTTGAGGTGAAATTTGCAGATTCTCAAAATTTTTATCGGTATTTATTGTCACGAAAAGATATTTATTAGCATTGTGTGAAAGTATCGTAATTTTGAATAATCTATGAAGAGTTTCATGCCTGAGAATCATGTTTAATGTCGAAAGACGATTTCGGTGCGTATGCATAATTGCATGTGCATTTACCTACAGTAATTCGCAAAGAACTCTGAATCAGTTTTTAACCGACTTCTAAAAGAAGGAGATTCTCAATTCGTCGACTATATATGTTTATTTTTATGTGTGGACACCGATTACTCCGAAACGGCGACACCGATTTGAATGAAATTTTTTACGTTATATTTAGGAGGTTACCGTGGTGGTCCCATATGTTTTTGGATGAAATTGGTGCAGTAAAATTCAAGATGGCGCTGACAATATGGCTGCCAAAAAAATTAATTTTGTCGGATTTTCTCCAAAATTGGTATGAGGAATTTTTCAGGGTTGCACCCAGCGAATCTAAAATTATTTTTAGAAAATTCAATATGGCGGATCCAATATGGCGGACGAAAACATAAATTTTGTTCTATTTTCTCCAAAATGGCGTATCCAATATGGGGGATAAAAAATAAATTTCATCCGATTTTTTTCAAAATTGACATGGGGGAGTTTTTGGGGTCGCACATTACAAATCTGGTATTATTTAAAAAAAAAATATGGCGGATCCAAGATGGCGGATTAAAGGTTCTACGTCTCCCGATTTTGTCTAAAATCAGTATTAGAAGATTTTTGTTAATGTTAATTACGAATTTAAAATACTTTTTGAAGAACTCAACCTGGCAGATTAAACACGACATCCTAAAAATTTTATATTTTTCGAATTTCTCCAAAACTAATATAGGGGATTCTTGAGGGTGTAAGTTACGAATTTAATAGATTTTGTTGAAATGTGGGACTGAATCGTTTTTAAGGATGTAAATAGCTAGTATAAAATTATTTAAAGAAAATCCAATATGTCACAGCCAATGGGACGATCTAGAAATTTTAAATTTCTGGATTTCATCTAAAATTGGTACTAGGCGCTTTCAAGGGTTAAGCATTAGATTACATGAAGACGTTAAAATTATTTTCTTGAAACTCAATATATCTAATATAGCGAGTTGAAAATTTTACCTTATTCACATTTTATCAGATTTGGTATTAAGGTGTTTTCGAGGTCGTGTATTACGAATATGAACTTAATTTTTTAGGATATTAGGTTGACAAGATACAATATGAGGGAGTGAAAATTCTTGGAGCGTATACAAACTCAATATGCAGTATAAAATATATCGAGCTAAGAAATCTACGTTCCAAGTTCTTCAAATATCGATATTGGAAGGTTTTGGGGCCTATATTACCAATTTAAAATTAATTTAAAATTTAAGATAGTGGATTTACTATGACGAACTAAATATTGATTTTATACAATTTCACTGGTATTTGTAGAACTCTATGAGTCAAAGAATTTTTAGTGGTTCATTTTAAGGTAATTACAACTATGGATAAAATGGGTATTTTTTTGCCACCTTGTAGTCATTGGAGGTACACTAATCTCGATTAGTATTTAGTTCAAATAATTTATGGATAAAATGGATACTTTTTCGCCACCTTGTACTCATTGCGAGGTATGCTAATCTTGATTAGTACTTAGTTCAAACAATTTATGGATATCATAATGAACTCAGAACTAAAAATCCAAAAATAAAATTTTTATAAAAAAATTGAGCAGGCTTCCAAAAGTGGGCTAGAAAGTGAAAAATAACTATAAATTTCTGTATGAAATTGAAATTTTTGAAGTCGGCGCCAAGTTATTTCTAAAGTAAACAAATAACTACCAATATATACAAATTATGCCAAGAAAGCAATTACAAATAAAGTATTGCTAATCTGTTTATGCAAATCTCATGTTGTCAGGTATTAGTTTGGCGCCTACTTCAAAAATTTCAATTTCTTATAAAAATTTATAGTTACTTTTCACTTTTTAGCGCACTTTTAGAAGTCGGTTCATTTTTTTAATAAAAATTATTACACCATGACTTAAGTTAAACTCGTAATGATGCTCATTCATTATTAATTATTTTCAGCGTATTTTCACAAATATTACTTATCATTGTTCACACTAGAGATAAACTATTTTATTTCAAAATAGAAAAATTACATAAATAAAGTAGCAAAATGTCGCCTTTTAAATTCAAGACACGGACATGCTTAAAATATTTCTCCATGTTGAGTTGGAATTCTGGACCTGCCTTCAGACTCACTTGCATCATCACGGGCTCATTTTTCGAGATGAGATATCATGCGAAGAACGGATAACTTTCACAGGCCCAACATCATTCATACTGACTGGAAGATAAGATCTGATCGATCACTAAATCAGCTAGAAAACTTTCTTTGGTATACAGTCGAGTCCAAAACTGACCACACTCAGACTGCACAGTGAGTCACTGGAGCATCATTCCACGGGTATTCCAGGCAGAAATATATCCTGCTGTCTTTGAGAGAATCTGACGAGAAGTTACAGGACTGGACTTTTAATTTTCTCCCATAGTCAGGCAGGGATGAAAGCACCCACATATCATCAAATATCATCATAATAGGTCAAGGATTATCTTCAAAACCTTATTGTTCTGGCCAAACCCAACAAGATTCTTCTTGCGTGGGTACCAGGATACAAGGGTATTCTAGGCAATGAAAAAGTGAACAAACTTGCACGACAAGTGTTTGCTACCACATTTATTTGACCGGAACCAGTATTTGACATTTGTAAGGCTGCTATCTTGGTGGATAAATCTTCAGCATCATACCCACGGAAAATAGATTAGGCTAATGACAGGACTAATAACCGCCCACAGCAGCTTAAGGAAACATCTATATACAATGGGGATCTATAATGATGAACAAACATGTAGACTATTTTTTCTTGTCACGTACGTTTTTGACATCACTATTTTCACTGGTATTACTAACTGTTGCTACAAATATAGGCGTCGGTTTGTATAGATGGTAGACTGAATCTTCCTTAGATGAAACATTTTAATAAATAAAGATATAACTAATGATTATAAAAATATTTAGTAACTAAGAAATGGTAGCGAAAACCAGAGAACCCTTATCTCTAGAACCGACAATGCCGCAATATTTACAAAAACCGCTAAACAAAAGCGTTAAATTACAAACCAAAATTTATTCTAATTATACATGATAAACGTTGTTTTGTTGCTAAGATACGTTAATTTGTTCATGTAGACATATTTTTTGATTAACTTATGGTGGAGAAATAAAGCATTTTTTTGATATAAATCAAACCTGGTTTTACTTCTAAAACCTCATATTTTCATAAAGTGTTATTGGAATGTTTTTTTTTTATAAAAACATACCATGTGTCAGTTCTTTCATAATTACACTTTAAAATGTTATACAGCGATATATAAGCTAGTTATAATATTAATTAGGCATGCTAGTTGTATTTACAGAATATACAAAAGTAATTAAAACAATATATTCATAATATCAGTATTTAGATTTACCACGTCTTACAGCCAGAAGTATTTCAACAATTATTTATTATTACTAGATAACTTTTCTTTTTTTAGATGACTGTGATATTTCAACATCTTTAACATCAAAATAATTAAACAATCAATTTATGCTCTCAGAGTAATCTCTGTCTAACAACTCCTGCACAACTACGGTATTATACGTGTTCGTACAGTCCTCCCCTTGGTAATGCGCACACTATCTTGAACATTTAAATCACATTTTCGACACCCACAAGATCTTTGGAAGCCTTTTTTACACCGACAGTATTTTTTTTGGGAATTGATTAAAAATTTATTCCTTTTGTTTTAAGTTTGTGGAAAATTTCCAGCTTTCAGAATATAGAAACTAAAATATCACACAAGCAATAGTTGAGAATACAGTTCCGATTGTTAATAAGGAAAAAATAACCATTTTTTTTGACATTAACAATGGTTCGTTTTTATAAAAGGCTCAACTAGCTAATAATATTTTATGAGAATATTGCAACAAGAAAACAATTCTCGTCAACGTATAAATACTAATTTTCCCTTTTAAGGGAATTAAACCAAGGAAAAGTTTATTTTTGCAGTAACAATTTTACAAACAAAAAAGTACGTTATTATATTTTTTTTTTCGCTTTTTTGTCGTAATAAAATTGGTCGCACCATAGCTCAAATTGTCAGCTTTTTATATACAACTTACTATTTAAACTTTTTGTCTATAACACAGCACGAGGAGGATTCTATATACACAGATTTCTCAAAGGCATTCGATCGTGTTAACCACAGTCTACTGGTAAATAAATTACAACAGTATGGTATTTCTGGAAGTCTGTTAAGTTGGTTCCAAAGTTATCTGTCAAATCGAAGACAAATAGTTAAGATTAACGGTTACACTTCTGAGGTTCCCATCTAGCTCCACTCCTCTTTAATTTGTATATTAATGACATAGGTAATTTTATTACTGATTCTAAGTTTTTATTATATGCTGGTAATCTTAAAATTTATAGAGTGATTAATAAGTTAAGTGACTGCGAGGAATTGTAAGAGGATCTAAGGAGATTGAATGAATGATGCAGAATGAATGGTATGGAGCTGAATACGGATAAGTGTAAAGTAATGAAGTTCTACAGGAAGAAAAATTTTATGCAATATGACTACATGATCGGTGACAGTCTTTTGGAGCATATGAATTTCATAAAGGATCTTGGAGTATTATTTGATAAAGATTTGAAATTTAATTATCGCGTTAATTGCGCAACTAACAAAGCTTTGAAACTGTTAGGCTTCATTAAGAGATTACTGACTGATTTTTCTAATGTCGAGTGTTTTAAAGTGTTGTATTGCGCATATATAAGATTAATTCTCGAATATGCTTATCCCATTTGGTCCCCATATTACAAAACTTATATTGATCAAATTGAAAAAGTTCAGAGAAAGTTTCTGAGGTTTGTAGGCTATAGGTTGGGTATTTTGAGTGAGGATATTGTTTATGATGAGATATTGCAACTCCCAAGACTTCCTTCTTTACAGAATAGAAGAAGCTTTATTGATGTTTGTACATTGTTTAAGGTAATAAATTGCCATATTGATTGTTCCAAATTACTGAATGCAATCTCCGCCTAGAGTTCTGAGTGGCGGTGATCTGTTCCGTTCCATAGAACAAATTACAGTGTTTGGTTTGCTGTCACTAGATGTTGCATTAACGCTAACAAAGTGGCTAGGGAGACTGACATTGATCTCTTTTTTGATGGGTTGTGGTCTTTTAAGGGAAAGGTCAAAGAATATCTGTTTTAGCATTCTCATCGGTCGTTTAAAAATTGTGTTAGGGCTTAAGTGGTTATATATAGATTTACTTCTAATTTTTATTTTTATTATACCGATTAACGTTGGTAGTGTACACATTGATTTCTATTATTTTAAGTAATTTTACTGTTTTTCATGTAATTTTAATTATGTGTAAAATGGCTGGTCCGTTAATATACATTTTTAAATTTGTACATTGAGAAAAAATTAGATACATAGTATCTTTAAGTACTAGTCTTACCCTTTCAAATGCCGTTGAGTTTGTATAATTTTTTTTTACAAAATATTAAATTTTAAAAATTTAAAATTGCAGGAATTTTTCAAGTTTTGGAAACTTTTACCTTTAGTGACCGATAAGCTTATAAGCGGTAATTCTGATAAGTTATAGTTGTTTTAAGGCTATCAAACCATCGCTCAATCCAAATTTGTCATTAGTTTTGCCCAATTAATTTTTTTAAACAATTTATTTAAAGAAATTATTGCATAATTAATTTTTTTTAATAAATATTTTCATTGCATGTTACAAAAATAAATCCGTTTAAACTATATTCTACAAATACAAAGGCTTACTGTTAAAGAATTTATATTTAAATTACAAAATTATAAAGTTCGTTTCAATCCAATAGAAACCCATAGAGAAATTTGGCACAAACCCATTTTATAGTATCTGGTTTAAAAGAAATAATCTGTAACGGTTATTCTTTCTAATTTTGATAATTTCTCCCAGTATAAGATAATGGGTTGTGCGGCAAATAAGGTCACGAAATATTATTTTGGTGGGAATAACTTAAAATAAATAGAGCTTGCTCAATAAGTTTTTGCAGTAAAAATAGAACGTACTACACTTATTATTATTCGACAATATAAGGGTAAGTCAACAATTGGTTGTAGAAAGTATAGTCACTACAATATAGAATTAATAAATGCACAGGTCTTAAGATTCTTTGGAGACAGATATACACAAGGTCTTCTACATAACCTAACAATAAGTTTTAATGGGGTCTGGCAGAAGATGTTGGTAATCACTTAATATAACTTCCTTACCAATATTTGTGAATAGCATTAATCCAGAATTAGTCATTATATTTATAAAATATACCTGCTTGGTACTTTTTTTATGCTAGTTAGTAAATAATTATAAAGGTTTTAAATGAAAAAATTGTGACGCGTTTTTGTATAAGGGAGCAGAAAGCAGGTTGTGCTCTACGGATCTACTTCGTTCACGGCAGCGGAACATCGGTCAGTGGATATTTCTCGTGCAGACAGTCATCGGTCAAATGCTCAGCGCAGGGGTATCGGGGCGGCGGTATCTACGTATATTCGGGATTTCCCTGCTCTCTCAACTGATCAACGGTTTGACTGCTTGAAGGTCAAAACGTCCACTCGGTGGTCGGTTCTCGGGCGCCACCCTCCGGATTAATGTGGTCGAGGGCCCACTTATGCACCGGGCAGCTTGTTACAGTGGAGAAACGGTAAGCCAGGGGTCAATTGCGTGTATTAGTGCTGGTTGCCGGCTGCCAATTATTATCTGTAATGTTAAAAATGGGCCTAGGTAATGAAACAAGCGATTATAAAACATCCTGTATCCTGTATCCTGTATTCCATTCTTTTATACAAAGACATGGCCTAAAACTAACTTACAATCTAAGATGGACAATAATATAAACAAATAAAACGGTCTGGTGGGCAAGAGTATGTTTTGAGAGCTGTTTACGATAGCTCGTACTGAAGACGGTAACCCGGCGGTATCACTCACGCAAATTATCTCGCCTTGTATCTAAAATCCGCGTTCACGGTTCACGGCGCTTCGTATTACAATTCAACCGACGGCGGTATACGCGGTATGTAACAATAACACGGCATCGAGCGATAGGCGGCATCTCTACAGGGCGACGGTGATCTCTATTCGCGGCGGCGGCGACAAGCGTCGGGGCGGCAGTTGTTTAGCGCCCTTGTCAACGGACATCGAAGGGCACCTGGCGGTAAAACACATTCCTGGTCAATACGGAAACAAAGATAATATTGACGGCATTTAGTGCGTCTGTGTATCGGTGACGGTAGGAAGGAACGAAAGGAACTGACGCTGCCCGTTCTTATAAGAGTCCTCGACAGCGTCAGCAGGATGGAACGACATTGCCCGTTCTTATAAGGGTCCTCGACAGTGTCGACCAATAGCGGTATGAAATTAGGAAAGGAACCTACACTGCCCGTTCTTATAAGGGTCCTCGGCAGTGACGGTAGGATGACACAACATTGCCTGTTCATATAAGGGTCCTAGGCAATGCTGGCCATTAAAAGGGTAGGACATAAAGAAGGAAGTGTATGGTAAAACACCATATACACACAAGCCTAGCCTCACCTACATTGTTAGACCAGGAAGGCGCGGTCCGGCAGGCAACCCAGTTCAGTCCGTTTGGACTGTTGACCCGGGTGGAGAACGTGTAGTTCTCCGCGAAATAATGGTCTGCTCAGGCTTAAATAGACGGCCCGAACTCCCACTACGCTGACGTGTGACGGCGTGTGGTGATCTCGCATACAATACTGCTGTATGCGGCGCGCGATTACTATGGTCGAACGCTCTGAAAATCTCGGAAAATGATATTTCCCGGCTTAGCGCGGTAAATCTAATTATATTCCGGTAATATTGAAACTTTAAGCAATCTTTTCCCGCAAGAAACAGATTTTTCGAATGTAAAATAAATAAATTAAATCCCGGCGAACATACTCATGCCCAAAAAATTAGTAACTTCGTTACAAAATCTTCATAACGTTTTATTATTGTATTCATATTATTCGTTGCTATAATAAATTACTAAAAATTATTCAATTTATTAAAAACATAGTTTCAGAAACACCTTAAGCAACAACTGGGTAGATAATCGATACACAAAATTCATAAAATACCATAAAATACATAACAGTAAAATCGAAAACAGAAAAAACATATTTATGTCAAAGGAGAGACTGCATATCTTGGAAGATATGTTCTAAATACTTCGAAGAGAAAACAAAGTAAAAGAAGAAAAATTAAACCTTTTAAGATTTGTGAATGGAGAAGTAAAGAAGAACTAAGGAGATCGGTTTAAAGATGAGAATAATAAACCATATTGTGGGCGCTCTTGAAGAACACCATGACAAATTCTTATTAGGAAGCGGAAAACATCGAGCTTCAATATCCCACACCTAATCGTAAAACATGACTAAGATCTAAAGTAACAGAGGTCATTCAGCGGATTTTTAGACTCTGATCTGGTTTGACTGGACACGACAAATTGTCGAATGGAGACTAAGAGACCATAAAAATACCCGATCGACTGACGATATGAAACAAATAGCGGAAAATAACTTGTCGCAGAGAACAAATGGCAGGAATGGAAAATTTCTTAAAAAAATATTTTCACTAGTTAATAATTTACAATATAAAAAAAATTATTAAGTTTACCATTATGTCGGGATTGATAAACATCTGACACTTGTATAATTTACCCAAAAAATGATAACAACAATTTATATTCAGTCGCCCTCTTACTAAATAGTAATCAATAATAATGAAAATGGTATTTAACAACTTTAAATATGAATTAATTAATAAATAATTGAAATGATCTGTAATCAACAACGCAACACAATTTTACTGACTGTGGTAATTACTAATGTACAAATATAAATAATTTACAGAGCATGGATTAATTATATAAATTCTCATAATGATCGGCAAATAATTTGTTTAATCTATCTGTATTGAATAACATAACGGAATTATAACAAAATTAAAATGGAATTAGGTGGAACTATATTCACAGGTTTCTAAATATATCAGACAATCATGTGTAATTAGATCGAAAAACTTTCTGGTAAGGAGAGACAATAAGATTTTGGGACAACGAGGGGATGTATATGGATGAGACTACTTGCCATTCCCACGCTGTTAGAAAATGCATGAATAGGGAGAGAAAATTATGTGTTGGTAAAATATCATTCGGGAATTACCTACATATATATATATATATATATATATATATATATATATATATATATATATATATATATATATATATATAATAAAATAGAATAAAATATTGGGGAAGCGGACGTAAAAATTTGTCAATCTACATGATTCTCGTGTTAAAAAGTGCGGAGCACTCCAAAATATGGAAAAACTCCGGGTCCGACAGATGGCGACAGCGCTGTTTCGTCCTAATATGGAACTCGTCAGGCCACCGCATTCGGTACAAACCATCATCTCGCCTTTGCATCCTATAAAGCTGAAATTAAAATCAAAAAACAGCAAACAAGACGACAAAGGCGACATCTCGATGGTCCACTTGATAATATAAGAACCACACAGATTAACAAAGTTTGTAAAAGAACCGTCATATGATGGCGCGACGGTGAATTAAAACAGAAATATGTAAAATCGAGTACACGAAACGCGCTGCCCAAAGGATAGGGGTCGCATTTTTCGATACTGGCACGCAAGCCTACCGCTCGTCGTCTTGTTTGCTGTTTTTTGATTTTAAACTCAGCTTTATAAGATGCAAAGGCGAGATGATGGTTTGTACCGAATGCGGTGGCCTGACGAGTCCCATATTAGGACGAAACAGCGCTGTCGCCATTTGTCGGACCCGGAGTTTTTCCATATTTTGGAGTGCTCCGCACTTTTTAACACGAGAATCATGTAGATTGACAAATTTTCACGTCCGCTTCGCCAAATATTTTAATCTATTTTATTTTAAATTACACGGACAAAAACTTATCTACATATTTATATATATATATATATATATATATATATATATATATATATATATATATATATATATATTGCAATGAGCTTGTGATTCAATGTTTGAAAGTAGATAATGTTGAATCAGTTATTTAGTATCATGACTATAAAGAGTCTCTCTGAGGAAGGGGACAACTTAGAATGGCAAGATTTAAGTAGTGACACAGAGCAAGAAGTTTCGGACTCAAGAGAAACTAATATAGAAAAACGGCCTATGATTGTCGGAAAAGATAGCAGAACAGAATGGGAGAAACATGTTTCAAACATTAATGTAAGAACTAGTGTAACAAATTTAGAAAAACATCTTCCAGGAGTTAAAGGAGCTGCAGCAAATTAAAAAAAAAAATTGGAATTTGCAAGGTTTTTTTTTCAAATGAATTACTAAACTGGATCTTTCTATATACAAATAAACACATTCAGTCAACTAGGGCATGAAAGAGACAAAAAAAATACAGGCGTGTTGGAAATTTAAGCTCTTATTGGACTGATGTATTTAGCCGGGGTATTAAAATCGAATCGTCTAAATGTAGATGAGTTATGGAACAAAAATGGTACAAGAGTAGAACTATTTAGACTGATCATGTCTCAGTGTAGATTTCGATTCCCTTTGAAACATTTGAGATTCGACGATTTGGTAATTAGAGAGAAAAGAAAGCGAACGGACAAGCTAGCCGCTATTAGAGAAGTATTTGAAAGTGTGATTAATAATTTTAAAACAGCCCACATACCATTCGAATTTGTAACATTTGACAAAAAGTTAGAATGTTTCTGAGGGCGATGTAGTTTTAGACAATATATTCCTAGAAAATCAAATAAATATGAGATAAAAATATTTTGCTATGGCCGATTCAAAGATGTTTTATACCAGTAATATGGAGGTTTACGTAGGCGAGCAACCTAATAGGCCATTTAAATGCACCGATTCACCAACTGCAGTGGTTCAAAGATTATATCAACCAATTAAAAGGATCAGTCGTAACGTAACAGTTGACCACTGGTTTACCAATATGGACTTACCGAATTTCCTTCACAGAGGTTTTAAGCTGAGTATTTTGGGTACTGTGAGAAAAAATAAGAATGAATTGCCTCTACAGTTCTCTGCTCCAGTAGGCCTCCCAATTTCATCAAGTATGTCTGCCTTTCAGAAAAAGTTTACACTTGTTTGTTATATACCAAAAAGAAACAGAAATCTGTTGATTTGGTCAAGTAATAATACAAATAAACCAGATATGATTATGGATTATAATGCGACTAAGGGAGGAGTCGACTGTGTACACAAAATATGTACCGCTTATGATTTTAGTCACAAAATGAATTGATGGGCCATGGTCCTATTTTATTCGTTACTAAATGTATTAGTATAAACTCATTTGTGATTTTTTCTATGAATAACTTCACTGACCAACAAAGCAGAGTTTTTACGAATTTTATTTTTTCAGTTAGTGGAAAAACATATTCGCCAACGTGTCACTCAATCTATTCGCAGGGTTATGCAACAAAAAAAAGAAAAGTTATTGGAATAGACTCATCTATGTCTGAGCCAGTACCTAAGGGCCAGCGGGGACGTTGTTCGTATTTCGACCAAAAGAAAAATAGACCTATCCACTTTTCTTGTGTTTATTGCAATAAATTTTTGTGTTTGGAACATTCCATCAATATATGTCATGAATGTCACCAAGAATAAAAGTTTTTCTTATTTTATTTTGTATAGCTTAAGTCTGAATTTATCTCAGTTTTCTTTAGATCTTATGTTAGCGCTGTAAAACTACTGTCTTTTATAAATAAATATGTTATTTAAACTCAATAGATTTTCATTTTTCCTTTTTTTTATTAAAGATGGACCTAAGGTCATGGTCGCCATGTTGTAAACGAGACCGCCCCCCGTATCGAAGCGATCGGTTCGTCACAATCTAACTAAACCCTAAACCTGGTGTTTCGTCCTAGCTACCGACGGTAGACTCATCAGTGGGTCCGTCGGAGCTCTCCACAGACACCTTTGGTACACTTTCTACATCTACATACTCGTATTTAAACCTATCTGCGTCGGAACCTATAAACCAGATTCTGAGTGTACCGCCATCTGCGACACTATATATGCAGCCAGTGTTCATTAAATTTAAGATATGTAATCACATATTTAATGCCCCAATATTAATATAAGGTGAAAAAATTTTGCTCCCAGGAAAAGGTGGACATAATTCACGTAGGTAGTGTGCTGTCATCTTCAAATTGGTTTTGAACTCATTGGTTGCCGTCAGTATCGACAGACATGTACAAATCATCATAAGAAAATTGAATCCTTTAAATAACTTATATCATAGTAAACAAGAAGTTCAGTTCAAGTTGCGCCATCTCCCGGAATCTAATACAATGTACCATGAATATTAACGTGAATTCCTTTAATGTTGAAGTATATGTGAATTAATTTTAATGTACAGAAAGTTGAAACATCTTTTCAGTTACTCTATTGAAATTTAATCAAATTTAATGTAAAACGAACTGATATTAGAATGAATTGCTTTAGATTTAAAGTAAATGTAAATTATTTGCGATTTTAGGTACAAAATCGTTAAATTTAATGTAGAGTGGGCATTAAATTTGGAATAAATTTAAGGTTATTTTTAATAGTGTATATTTGTGCGATTCAACCATCTTCTACATATTGTTTTTTGATCTTTGTTAGTTTTCATTTTTAAGCTGTAAAAATTGAGAATATCTTTTAACCTTTTTCTACGAAAACATTTTCAAATGTCAGCAGATCATGTATCTTCAAATATGTGTTAGAAAAATAACCTTTCTGTTTTTTTTGCAGTTGTGATCATCAGGACTCGCTCAATGCCTTTGTACACATTGACGGACGTATGGAGAAAATCGACTCCTTTTGTGGAACGTCTGTACCTAAACCAGTAATGTCCAATGGCCCTAGATTGAAACTGGAGTTTCTAAGTTTATTTGCCTCGAGATACTCGAGGGGATTTAACGCTACATATAGTTTTACTGAAAGTAAGTTAATCGATACTTCTGCAGCAGAATTTTGGTAGTAGTTAGACTATTAAGCTAATCCGAAACTGAAACGTTAACATAAATTATACCAGATTTTTTAAATCTCTTTATTTAAAAATCCATTCAACGAATTTTTATAACTAAGCTAGTTCTTGGAATATCTACTTATTGAGTTTATGTCATTCCATTATCTTTCTAATCCTAATCACCCGGTGCACGTTGCAATCAAATATCTCGAACAGTTCTATCTTAGTTTTTTATTCTCGTTCCTATAATATCCACTCTCAGCTTAACAGGAAGTGATAAATTCCGAACTTCTGATTACTTCCGGTAAAATCGATTCAGTAATACTTGCAATGGATCATTAATGGCTCTTTCTAAATCTAGCTTAGTTTTAAAAATTTGTTGAGTAGTTTGAAATAGGGGTAAAATTTTGCTGTTAGCATTACCATTGTGCACTTATATATTAAGTAGAAAACTAATTTTATCTAAAGTTTGCACTATTTTCTAGATAAACGTATAGTATTTAAAACTTTACCTGTTATTTCACGTATAAATAATAAATTTCAATTAATACTAAATTGGCTAAAATAGAATGTTGGGTTAATTTCCGGGAAACTAAGATTTCCCTTACCGGTTCTAAAATTTTATTTCCTTTTTCCACCATTAAGATTTGTTTATAAAAATGTGTAAAAAAATTATAACAACATAAAAGTAGAAATAAAATAACTAAATATTTACTCGGCTTCTCACCAACCGAGGTTCTTTCTATGACCTTGAAATAGTGTAAACCTAATTATCTTGTTCAAACGGTTCCACCCATTTTTGTTTTGTTTTGCTTTTTTGGCGTACCTACTTCTAGCATCAGTTTATTTAAATTTGATTTTAATTAAAGTTTAAAGACAATTTAATTCGATTTAAATAAATTGACGGTAAAGACAGTCTGTCAACAAAGAAAAATATAAATTTTTGGATTGGGCATGGATGTAACTTGCCTGAAATAATTTTTTTGTATATATTTAGTAATAGTTATTACATCAAAACTTTCCAAATTTATAGAATTTATTGATGGAAAATTAGAGGGGGGAAAGCCACTTTGAATCCTCACATTGCCGAATAACGTGACTAAATATAAGATGAGGTATAAAACATATATATTGTATTTTTTAAGAAGTATCCAATTATGTTCCACTCGATGAGGTGAACAAAAAAAATGTTTTCACACCTGCCCCTCACACAGAGGGACGGCTTAATTTTTTTCCAATTGTGTCTCAGGTCTGATTTTGTATTAATAGAAAGCATGTGCCTGCAAAATCTTAGTGCAAAAAATTAAAAATTGACCAAGTTATAAAGCTGTGATATATAAACTGACAAACGGATATGACGAAACCATAAGGATTCCTGTTGAACCCAAAAAGAAGTTAATTATTTTTTTATGTTTAAATCTATTTCCATGTATATGTTTCCTAAATAGTTTTTTTTATTTTTAAATTAATTTTTGAAATAAAAAATGGGGCTAACAATCAGAGGCGCATCCAGCCTCTCCCTTTGGGTGTGAGGTGATATCACAAAAAGTATGGCAAGCCAAAGCAAGATGTCGGGGAAGGGGGGGGGGAGGTTGAACGCCAGAAACATACCCATTTCTAGTGTAAAAGACGGGTAGGGTCTATTTCTCTGAAATCGAAGCTTTTTGGGGGGAGGCGATCACAACAAAAAACAAGTTGCAAAGGAGGGGACGGTGCCAGCAGCATACACATTCCTAGAATAAGAGGCAGAATCGGGTCAATTTTCCTGAACTCAAAGCTCTTGAGGGGGGCGATTGCTTACCCCCCCCCGCCCCTCTGGATCCGCACTTGTTTACAATAGGGTGGTGCACTTCATTTCCATCGTCATATACAGAGAACGACAAAGTATTTTAAAAATATATATAATAATGTTAGATCTATTGGGACCACATTTTAAAGAAAACAGTTTCACACCAAAGTTGTCAAAATTATATATTATTACATGTTTTGATTGAGGGGGCCATATTTAACAATAACGATATTTAACTATTCTTGGAATAGTAAACCAAAATTTAATACACGTGTCTGCCTTGTCTATTCAAGCAAGCTAAATTGTATCGTTTTTTTTTTTAGTAAAATCGCAACAATTTATTTAAAATGAAAATAATCTAAAAAAATTATATAAAGGTTGATGAAAACTTATATTTGATTTTTATTATAATTTAAGCCAAATTATATTCTTTTTTTTTTAAATGGCACACTCTGTATTTAATATATAATTTATATTTTAATTTTAATCTTTCAAATTGTATTAACGTTCTCTTTTCCTATCTTTTATAGTTTTTATTAATTTAGATTTTTCAGGTTTAGACATAAATTTTTTGGCAATATTTTTTTAAAAAGTTGGTGTTGATGGAGTTGACGTTGTTAGTACTTGCATATATGATATGTAATCAATAATTAGTTAAAGAAAATAGGTATTACTTGGTTAAAAACAAATCAATATTTTTATTTGAGGGTTGAAGATTGACTAAAATATGGTTATCGGACCCGAATTGTCTTCATTTTTGTTTATTTTTACGACGTTCCGATTACGAAATGTCGTAAAAGGAAACAAAAACAAATACAATGCAAGCCCGACAACCATACTTTAGTCAAATATTTACTTTAATAATAGAAATAAATTTAAAAATTTTTTAAAACTAATGTTTTATTAAATGGTCAAACTGATGTCCAACTTTTTTAGTATATAAGCAAACGCATTTTTAAAATAACTGTTTAACTTTAATTAACGTATTTGTTGTTAAAAAGTGAAACGCTGTTTTTTCTTTCTTCCATATTTTCCGATGTCCTTGATGGTATACCATAAATACGGAGACCATGCTGGCTTGCATTGTTCCTCCTCCCCTATCCACCTATTAAGATTTTGGATACCTAACTCATTTTTGATGTTAATTTAGAAGTGCGCAAGAGCATCGTCCAGTTACAGTCATACTCTTTCTTAAATATGTAGTGAAAATACTCCGAAATTACAGGTAAATTGTGCCTAATAGATCTAAGAAATATGGCGCAGTTTCAGTGGCCATTGAAAAAGTATGCACCTATCATACGTTTTTCAATTATGCCACCTCGTACTCTGACAGATAATCTTTGCTCGACGGTTCTAAATAAATTGGCATTTTCATAACTGTAATAATGAAAATTATTTCTGTTGACTAATCCGTTATAATGGAAAGTGAATTCATTCGAAAAAAGGACAATATCAACGAAATTTTCATCAACCCCTAACATTTCTAGAATTCATACACAAAATTCGAGTCGTCGATCGCAATCCACTTCCAAAAGTTCCTGATGTAGTAGAGTGAAATATGGGTGAAGTTTGTGTTTTTCATTTTTCCTACTATGCTACAGCTACTTATTTCTGTAGTTTCATAAGTTTTTCAGCAACTTGTTTACGGATTTCTGAACTGAGGTCCCATAGCTAAAAATTAACGGACTGTTTTTTTTATAAGCCATACTTCCTGTTCTTCGAAAAACATGGAACAAGTTTATTAATGAACGTTTGTCGGAATAATATCTATTAGAAAATTTTAGAACATAAATCCTGGAAGCTAACAATAAATTGTCTTCACACTCCCCGATTACTAAAATGATATCAATCTTTTTTTGTTGGGGACAGTTATCATTTTAAATAATTAGGGTTTCCATATAACCTCGAACAAACATGATGTTTTAACTAAAAAACAGTGTCACTAAATTATCTGTCTAAAAATTTTGTGTTTATGATGAATTATGACTTCAGCTGAGTCAATTCTAACTTTTCAAAAATAAATTGCCAAAAATTTATTTGTAAAATTGATGATACTAAATTACTAAAAAAATATGAAAGATTGGTAAAAAACCGTACTACAATTTGATTTTCCGTTAAAATTAGATTATAAATTCGATATTATTATCGGTGTGTTCTCTTTAATACAAGAAAGTTATTTGGCTTTAACGATAATGAAAATCAAATGTAAATTTTTGTTAATTTAGTTTAATTTGTTGAGGTTACTTATTCTATAACAAATTCTAATGATTTTACTAAAAATCCAATATAATTTAAAACAACTAGCTTCAATAGGCAAGGTAGCCACGCCTCTTAAATTTACAGTTCAAGGAAGTTAAATATCTGAAGAACGGTTTCTCTTAAGTATATGATAAAAAACTGTTACTTACCTTTATTAGGCCCGCCTTATCAATATAAGCATTATTATATAGAACATTCCATTCCATTTAAATTTCGATAAGTTTGGTGTGAACCTTTTTTTTTGGTCCACTGTTATCTATATTTCTATATATATATATATATATATATATATATATATATATATATATATATATATATATATATATATATGTATGTATATATATATATATATATATATATATATATATATATATATATATATATATATATAATTATGAATTTCGTGTATTAAATTAATATTGTCTATCCAATATTACAGCAAACGCTCCTTTAGTGGTTATCTGTAGACATTAAGTAAAGGATCGTGAACTTAAACTAAAGTTTAGAAGTTTATTAACCTCACGACACCTAAGTACTTTACCTTAAATACCTAAAGTATAGTTCTACGTTAACTTTGGTAACCAAAGTTTAAATTGTGGTTAGATGTAATGTCATTAGAAATGTTAAGTAATAGGATAACGGAATAGTGTCCTTTTTACTTATCTCGTAAAATTTTAAAGTACAATACTATAGAAGAAAGAAAATTTGTATTAAGGGCTTTATTGTATATATTATTTTAGTAAATTTATTATGAAAAGTATAGTTGACAAAAATGTTATATTACTTATTTATAATTACCTACTTTTTGACATCTTGGTATATGGTTGTTTTAAAAAGAAATACAATATTTTAAGTCACTGGTGTGAGGTTAGATGAAGTTGATTGAGAAATTAAATAGTTTTTTTGTATAATCAAGAAAGTTATCACTATATTCCATATTAATTTCAATTGAATAAAGCAACTCAGAAATAAACAAATTACTGTATATATATATATATATATATATATATATATATATATATATATATATATATATATATATATATATATATATATATTTATATATATATATATATATATATATATATATATATATATATATATATATATATATAATGTTTAACCCTTTTATTAACCTTGATTAGCTAATACAATAAATAATTGAAAGATCATTATAATTTAATTAGAATTACAAAAATACAATTATGAACACTATGAGCCACGTTGCATATATAAAATCTGCGTATATGTTCCGAAGCTATCTTGTCCTACAACTCTCAAGAAAAAGTTGTAGATAACATTTTCCTATTATCACGATTTCTTCGATTATTCATGTTCAAAATAAATAAATTAGTTAAGAACTCGAAATTTTTAACTACATATTTATTAACATCTTAGTATATTACTGTAAAAATTTGATTTAAAAAGGAATAAAATATTGAAGCCATATTGTGAGGTTGGATAAGGTCAATTAGATCTTAGTTACCCTGTATAAATTGAATTTTAACTCTGAAAGCTGACACCTGTCAAAATGTTGAGCCCACGAGTTTGGTAGCGGGTCTGTTCCTGACATAATTAACATGCCAAAATTTCATTATAACATCAAAGTATTTTCAAAAGTTGCAGCCTAAAAGGTAAATCACTGTATAGTCCTTTTGGGTTCCATATCTCCGATATGGGGTACCTTAGGAATGAATTATACGAGAAACTATGATTATTTTGATTTGATGAGTTATACTTACCGGATACCTTGTATAAATGATTGATAAATAACTATAATCTAGTAATTGTTATGAAAAGATACAATTTCAAATACAATAAACCTTGCTCAGGTAAAATCCATGTATTCGTTCCGAAGATAAATTGTCCGCAACTTTCAAGAAAAAGGTTTTAAGTGGAAATTTTCTGATATAACGATTTTTCTGATTACTTCAGTGATTAAGTCTGGGCTATAAGGAAACAGTACTGTTATGTACAAAGGACTTCTGATTCTCAACGACTTCTGCAAGCCAATACATTAGCTGCATTAGATAGTTTTAAAGACAAAGTCGGGACCGATTTTTGCCATGTGACTCCTTTAGCATCCATCTACCTGACTTCTACTACTTTCAACTGGCAATATAGCTCATAGAAAGATTTAAAGAAAAAAGGTTTTGATCTAAAATATCAAAATAATCATTTGAAGATTTGGAAAACCTTTCCTACGACATACAAAAATTATTTTTTTTTTAATTTTCCACAAATAGTTTTTAAAAACCTGCACTTAAAAATCAGGCCTGTTTTAAAATTATTAAAAGGTAACTTTTATGTATTATGTTTCTGTGCCTCTAAAATCTAACAAACTGTTTAAAACATTCGATATATCTGTATCTTATGGAATATGTCATCAAAAAATCTCTATTTTCGGTCGTAAAATCTTTTACAACTTGTATTTTTGTGCTTATCTGACAGCGAAAATAAATCCTTTTATTGGAAATATTAAGCGAATGCCCGAAGCGAGTAATTTTTTCCAGCCATTTGCTAATTCGATTATTCTTCAATAAGATTTAGTAAAAATGAATTATTTCCGAATATTTTATCTTCGTCTGTATGTTATTGCTACATAAACGAATCAGTAACGATGAAATTCTTTAGATGCTACCAGCGTTAGCATTTTTATTAAAAGGATTAGATAATTGCAAGTAATATTAAAAAATTTATCAAAAGATATGTTAATCATCATTATAAAATATTAGACAACATTAGAAATAACAAATAAGTGGAAAATAACTGAATAACCAGACTCTTATGGATCTTGGATCTCACGAGTATCCACGCAACAGCATTAGAGATCTTACCTGTTCTAACTATACTGTGAAAGAAGAAATTAAGAGTATTACTTGAACGCAAGTTTAACGAATACTTGAGCAAAGATTTCCAGAATACGACGTACACCAAATACATGATTGTACTCTGTCTAACTGAATAAGGAAAAATAAAAACCGAATGGATGACTTGAACTAACACATATTACGAATGCTTGTACATTTAAACGATCTTCCAACTGAGCTACTAACTCAGGCATATATAGCCGGATTTACTAAGAAATTTTAAGATTTAAACCCGGTCTAGTTGCCATAAAATTTAAATCTTATAATTGGCCAGGTTTGTTTTGCTTATGGTATTGTCATAATTTATATTACATATGTCAACAAATCAATGCTTATATAGGGATGTAAAGGATAAGAACCTTTCAATAAAGCTTTACAATATGTAAAAGAAATAGTTATATCCCGAAAATAAATAAAGTTCTCCATTTTCACAGATTCAATATTAAAACATTTTATTCTTGTATTTATAGGGTTTAAAACTTGCTTAACTTATTGTTGCTCTTGTCATTTTAAGCCCTCTGCTGTCAATTTAGGGCGTTTTTAAATTTAAACCATGTTAGTGAATCCGGTTGATAATGTTCGAAATTCATATTAATGGGTGCTAAAAGTGGTACTGTTTCACTTTACCAATCGCATGCGGTCATTGAGAAATAGCAGCAACCTACTTGATTTCTCTCGACCTCTAAAACTACTCACAGACCCGCATAAATGCATTCTAGCTAGCTCCAATAACATAAGCTTGATGATTCTGTCAAACTTTAGTACAAATTTTAACTTTAAGAACGCGTCAATAAAGGAGAAATGTATATTAGGAGTATCGAGAGGAGAAGGTATCGATATACAGAAATATTTTAGTCCTAGCAGATCAGTTATAAAAGCGAATCATGCATGACCAAGCCTCATTCCTAAATAGGAGGGCATTACGATTCATAGTAATACTATTGACAGGACATCACCACCTGCAGAGCCATCTTCGTAAAATTTACATCACGTATGATCCAGTATAGAGTCGGCGTCTAAAGGAGGATAAGGCTATTGACCAAGAGCGCCTAACACTCAAAATGCTGAGATCCAGTTCTAAGAAACGCAGGTTCAGCTAATGAGGCTTTTTAGATTTGTAGGGCCCAAAGGGACTAAAATATTTGGTATTTAAAACTTAGTCACTCACTCATATATTTATGAAAAGATAATAAAACTTTTGCTCCCAACTTGACTAACAATGTTTCTTTAAATAAACTAATTAAAATTATTTTCTTACCGATATTTTGAATCAAATATTCAACCGTTTTTATTACGAAAAATATGTGCGAAACTTCCTCTAATTGAAAATGATTAGTACTTTCGCTGCTTTCTTGTTTCCTTTTCATGTTAATTAAAATGAAAGTATACTCTGAAAATTATTATGCAGGTATTGATGTATAATGTCAATAAATAAGAAATTTATCTTCGTAGAAATACTTTGCAGAAGGTGTTGTATTTGCTTGGAGTAATAATAAATCTGGCTACGGCCTTAGCATATATTTAGTACCGGTTCTCGCCAGATAACCGAAATTAAACTACGTTGATCCCGGTTAGTACTTGGATGACTGACCACTTGGAAACATCAAGTGCTGTAGCCAACGGTGGTTCGGAACGCACGTTAAACTGTAGGTCCAATCGCTAAATGATCTCCATTACCGATGCGACTTTAATCCAAAATCCAAGAAACTAACTACAAATAAACCTGATTTGAGAAAAACTGAAAAAGGTTTTTTCTTAATAAATGATGTCAAAAAACCCTCTTCCTAAAAGTAGCATTTTTAGAAACATGAGACTTAAGTTTGTTTCAAAACTTGACAAACGCAAGTCGAAATGCTATTTATTTGGGTTATTTAATTTACCTGTGTAAAGGCGATTGGAACTAGAACTGCCTTTGGCATACAGAGTTATGCTTCTCTATAATGTAAGGTTACAGTAGCATCAAGAATTAGATACTTTCTTGATGACGAAAGCTAGTTTTCTAAAAAGTATCAAGTAGTTACATTATTATTCCCGGTTTCATTTCCATCAAGTTTCGATATATATATATATATATATATATATATATATATATATATATATATATATATATATATATATATATATATATATGCAGCCGTCGAGGAAGCATCACTTAAAACTGCCAGCTGAGATTTTGGCGAAACGTCGTGAAGATATTTCTACTGACGAACGGATTGAAAACAGGAAAAGCACCAGTACACATTCCAGCATCCGTGGAAACCTACGATACAACATATATATATATATATATATATATATATATATATATATATATATATATATATATATATATATATATATATATATGCGATATATTTTGTTCTTGTATGCAGGTCTCTCGTGTACTAGTTGATTTTTGTTGTTTTCTTTCTTGATTTTTTATTAATGTTTTCTATGTAGTTGAAAAATTTGTAGCATCGTCTCGTTTATTAAGCTGTCCCGCTTTTTCGATTTCTAGGGCCTCTCTTATGACGCGTAACTTGTAGTTCTGTACTGGTGCTATCTCTTTTGTTTTTTCGAAGTCGATGGTATGTCGGGTTGTTTAGTGATGTTGAAATAGGGCTGAGGTTGTCTGTTTGTTTTTGAGGCTATTTTTATGTTCGTGGATTCTTGCTGATATACGCCTGTTTGTTTGTCCTCTATAAGTTTGATGGCAATCTGCACATGGAATGTTGTAAACGCTATGGTTTTCAAGGTTGGTTTTGTCTTTGGGATTTCCCAGGATATCGGTTACTGTTTTTTGTCGTTTAAATATGGGCTGTATTTTGTGTTTTCTTAAGACTCTTCTGATTTTGTCTATTATTCCTTTTATGTATAGTATTATGGCTTTGTTCCTAGTTTAGTCCTGGTCTTTGGTTTTTGTTGCAGTCTTCTCTTGTCTTTTTATGGCTTTCTTTTATCTGATTGTGAGAAACCATTCCGTTCTAGAGCTGTTGAAATGTGTCTTATTTCGTCTTGTTTTGTGTAAAGTACTGTTAGGCAGAGAGATCTTGATACTAGTTTGTTGACTACGGCTTTTGAGAGGGATGATGATGTGACGCTGCATTGAGACATCGGTCAGTATGTGTGGGTTTCCGATATACGCCAAAGGGTGTTGTTGAGTTTCTTAGTTAATAGCAGGTCCAAAAAAGGAAGTTTCTTTTCTTGTTAGATTTCTAGCGTGAATTGGATTTTGTGGTAGATATTGTTCAGGTATATGAGGAACGAACGGATTGAAATCCGGAATAACCAAACTATTCATTCTCCTATCCGTGAAAACCTACGATATAACATATATATATATATATATATATATATATATATATATATATATATATATAACATTTTTCTTTATTTTGTCTTTTCTTGGGTTTAGGTTCTATATTTAATAAAAAACACAAAACAATTAACGTCTCGCCGTTTATTTAAGGTATTTTCAAAACTTTTTCCTCCTTGACATTTTGTTACTCTATTACTACATTTTTTTTGTTTTTTTTTAGTATAATAGAATAACAAAATGTCAGGGAGGAAAAAGTTTTGAAAATGCCTTAAATAAAGGGCGAAACGACAATTGTTTTGTGTTTTTTATTTAATATAGAACCTAAACCCAAGAAAGGACAAAATAAAGAAAAATGATATAATCTATGGTTCAAGAATCAAGAAATCTATATATATATATATATATATATATATATATATATATATATATATATATATATATATATATATATATATAGCATTTAATAAGGATACTACGAAGTCGCTCTCTCTTTTAAAAGTGAATGTTTAGTTAGTCGTTCTTTTCAGTCATGTTATAATTCAAATTAAAAAAATTTTAGCCACCTAAAAAAGGCATTTGGTACAAGTTTGAATAAATAAAACGATTTCACAGTAATTTTAATTATTTATTAGCAATTCTTTAGATATAATTCCAACAACGTTTTTAAATTTTAGACCCTTCTTTGTGTCCACTTCGTCTTGTAGTTTTCTACATAAGCCTTCCTGTGATGTAGTACAACGTTTCCTTACCTGCCTATCAAGCTAATCCCAAAATAATTCTATAGAGTTCAAGTCCGGTGATTGCGGAGGCCATGTCATGATTTTCAACACCTGTTGTTGTTATTTTTCTTTGAAGAAACACCTGCACAGTTTGGTAGGTATTTAGGATCATTATCTTGTTGAAATATAAATCCTGAACCAATTTAATGGGCCCCAGAAAGCACTGCATTCTTCTCTAACAAGTTTTTGTAAACTTCTTTTTTTAAAATTACTTCTGCCTGCACAAGATCCAGGACAACGGAATCACCAAAACAGCCCCGAACCATTACCAGTTCTCCAACATTTTTAATTGAAATCACAGTACATGCCTTCTTCACCCTTTCGTTTAATTCTTAGTTTCGATCCATAAATTTCAAATTTCAATTCATCGGTCCAGAGGACTTTTCCCCAATCTGCACTTGTCCAATTCTTCTGTTCTCTAACCCAATTAAGTCACTCCTTAATTGTTTTAAGAAGAGGTTTGAATACTGCTATATGTCCTTTAAGACCTGCATCAAAAAGGCTCCTTTTAACTGGATACACTGACAGGTTTTTCATGGCCTACATTAAACTGTACTGCTATTTCTGGTACAGTTAAACATCTATCACGTTTATTTTTAACTACTATGCCTAAATCCTCACTAGAAGTTGTTACTCTTGGTCTGTTTGGATGACGATTATTGCAAATTGTCCCTTGAGACTGAAATTTCTTAACACTACCGTCAACATTTTGTCTTAGTATCCTTTGTATTCTTGACATCTCACCATTGCCTTTACCGGATTCATAAAGGCCGAAAATATTGGTTTCACCCATTTTGTTCAAAAAACAAAACGCTGAATTAAAAAAACAAGAAAATAATTTTATACTTAAAAAGTTGAGCTATGAAGTGTGTATTTTCTGGTCAAATAACATCAGATAACTAATGCAAAATATTTTAGTAGTTATTTATTTATGTTTATTAAGCAATAAGTTCATCAAAACTAAAGTGCCATTTGAAAGTTTCACTCCAAAGTAATTTCGACGATAACACTATTTTGGTTTTATTACCAGGGACCCTTTGTTATTAATTAAAATTTGAGATATTGTAAAATGAATGCACTTAAATTTTTAATAACCAAGTTTCTGTCCATTTTTTCTGGAAAACCCTTAATATTCGGAATAGGCAGGTCAAAATACATAAGAATAATCTTGTGTATTCAAACATTTTGAGTGACCACGAAAACCTTCTTAGGGTCTGGAATAACTGGTAAGCAAACATAATGTTAAAAACTTTTTTATCCTTGAAAAATTAATTAAGGCTTATTTTAACAAGATACCTTACAAGATAACTTATGGCAATTGTTTCCAAAGTTATGCTTTCATGTATTATAGATATTATTTAATAGTCTAACTTTCAATTTCTGGTATGTATACCTTCCTCGAGGCATACAATGCTTAATTAACAAATTCTCCCTTGTAATATATGGTTGTGGTAAAATTTGAAACTTTATAGAGTGAACATAATTTAAAATGTTTGGAATTTTACACAATTGTATTAAAATATTATCAAGAATTTTTAAGTTCAAGGAAATTGAAAAACGTTTCAAAACTTTGTCGTTCTCAGATCAATTTTTCATGAAATAAAATATTTTTTTGTCAACAAATGGAAATTCTATTATTTACGAAAACTACTCTATGAATAAATTCAATCATGGCGCTCAAAGACGAGTCGCGTTAAGGTACTCCAAAATAGATTGTACTGCAAGGAAACATCAATGTTGTGGATGAACTGATACTGCAAGATCGTCATGTACTCCATTCTTCCTATGAAAGAAGGCGAAAAAATTTATTGCAGATATCTGAAAGTTTTAAGTTGTAGGGGGCACCCAGTACATGATAAAAATGTAAAAAAGTACAGCTAGATCAGCCTTTTTTTTATAAACAACATCCAAAGTCGGAAAATTTGATTTTCTTTCCTTAGAATCTTAATTGTTTATCCCAGACACTAAATGTTCAAACAATTGTTTTTGCCAAGAGAATGATTCTACAGATATTTGCAAAAGCGAAATGGATTCTTTGAAGTTCAAACTACAATCAAGGATGAAAAAACGATGAATTTAAAAAAAAATTGTTGTTAAAAAAACCGTTTAAAGAAGGGGTACCTTTTTTACTTATAAACAATTGGAATAACTTTGTTAATTTCAATGATACAAGTTTGTGAATAAGTGGACTTGAAAGCTGGTGAACAAACACGAATTTAAAAAAAAGTCTCCTACAACCAATAGGAGTTAAGATAGCATTTTTTAAAATCATATCTCTTTTGTTTATAAACATTAAGAGTCGAAATTTTCACAGATTTTAAACGAAGACCTATATTTTATGATGCAATTGGTAAGTATGAAATTCATGCATCGTTAGTAAAGTTATAGCCCTTCGAAGTGAAGGTACTTTTGCAAGTGCATTGTAGCGAGTGGTGGAGGAAGCTCGTCTTTCTCGTGGTAGGCTTCTGAAATTCAAACTTCAAATTGGAGTGTACAACAAAATTGTACGATATCTCGGGTTCTAGATAACGTAGAGCCTTCATTTTTTTATAAATTGGGGTAACTCGACGAAATATTACGAACTGACTTATTTTCATTATCATAGGAAATCGGAAAATACCGGAAAATCGACATTTCATCGAAAAACACATTTTTTGGCAATTTTAACACTAATATTATTTCAAAAAACTTTACTAGCAATTTAATAATATATTTCTGTTCTTGCTCTTTTTTTTTTTTGTGGAGGCTCTTCTTCGTCATCATTTATCATTGCTCCGCGTTATTTTCATCTTCAATTATCACTGCAGCGGAGTTGTCGCATTTTTTTATCTCCCTCATCTTTGCAGTTTAAACAAAGGGTTGTGCACCCAGTAATGCACTTATATGTAATTAAAGTTAAAGTTTCGTCGTCGGGTATCAAATTTTTCAGATGTGTAAATTGGCTCGAACTATGGTTGTTTTGGCCAGCCATATTTTGTTGCGTCCATCTGATTTCCTAACCATATTTGCAATTGATAATAAACTCGGAGAACGTGTCCACTTATTCACAAACTTCTATCATTAAAATTAACAAAGTTATTCCAATTGTTTATACGTAAAAAAGGTACCCTTCTTTAAACAATTTTTTTAGCAACAATTTTTTTAAAAATCCATCGTTTTTTATCTTCGCTTGTAGTTTGAACTTCAAAGAATCCATTCCGCTTTTGCAAATATCTGTACAATCATCCTCTGGGCAAGGACAATTGTTTAAACATTCAGTGTCTGGGATAAACAATTAAGATTACTCATAAACTACCAAACCGATTTGACCCAGCTTTCGCAGAGTTATAAAGGCACATAATGGCCTTATCATCAAGGTGTTATACATTACTTTTGGCTTTTCTTACAAAAGTTATTAACATTTATAAAATAGTGCAAAATAGGTGGTTTTTCGCCATTATCTCAATAAATTATTTATCGATTTTGACGTGTGAAAATGAAATTAAAGGTCTTTTCAAAACTCACAACTTTCATTTAAACAAGTTTTTTCTAAAATATAGCCGAAAAATTCTACGGACAGAAAATCGAATTTTCCGAATTTGGATGTTGTTTATAAAAAAAGGCTGATCTAGCTGTACTTTTTTACATATTTATCATCCACTGGGTGCCCCCTACTACTGGAAATTTCCAGATATCTGCAATAAATTTTTAAATGAAATCGCTACAAATTCAATAGGAAAACTGGAGTAATGTGGCATACTGTTAGTACAAATTTTTCAGGCCTATAATGAATCAGTGCAGAGTTTAAATAAAAATTACGAGAAAATAAAACCAGCTATTCTGAATTCAGAGTTGAAAAACACGATCGAGAAGCTTATGCATAACAAGTCAAGTGGTATTGATGGCATTACGGATGAGTCTATTAAAAAAATAGGGGACATTGGAATTATCATCCATAAATTATGCACAAAACTTTGAAAACTCGATATAAGACACACGAACTGATCTAAAAGTTTTTATTCATTTATTCCCTGTCACAAGAGAAGTTCGTTTCTTGATTGCAACAATTATGAAATCATTGCACTCATGTTACACACAGATTTTTCCTCAATGTTATTAATGAAGAACTAAAAACTTGCCTTCTACCTCTGATATCTGAAGGACTAAAAAGAGCAAATTATAGATAAATCAAGATAAATTAACATAAACATCTATCAGTGTTGCTAGATCGGAGAACTAGAATTCTCTAGCTGAATTTTCAAAACCTTCTGGATTATCGCCTTTGATACTATTTTACCTCTAGGTACTAGTTTATAATTAATTTGTTAATTAATAATATTCAATATTTAGTAGTTATTAAAAATAAATTATTTCACGGTTTATGAATCTGAAAAAGTCACTTTATTGTTCTCTTGACTGAAGAAAGGGGACGGCCAGTATATTACCTGCGACTTCTACTCTGGTTTTCTCTCCATACTAGTTTCGACCACTTAATGGTGGAACGGTAATGAACCGAGAACAAAATGCAGAAAAAACGTTTGCATACTTAAAATTTCCAATTTGTAAAATATCAGCGGAATATTACCTGCAGAATATGATGCCAGACTGTTATCTTCAACAGTACAATCCAACATCTGAATATACTGAAATTACTTTTCTAAATACATAGATTGCAAAATTGTTGATTTTTAATAATTTTTATTTAAATAAAACTTAATTAATTAAATATTTTTTGTAATTTTTCCACTATAAATCCCTCTATAGGAGCACATCTTCCTCTAAAAATCACTCGGGAATTTTTACCTCTGTTTTCCCTCTAAGAAACTTCAAATCCCTCTATGTCTTGAGATAAACCGTGTAATTTGGCAACACTGCCACCTACATGTGCTATGTTTTTTTTTCAATTTTTCAATGGGACATCAGGTTACTTTCTATCTCTCTTTATATATATATATATATATATATATATATATATATATATATATATATATATATATATATATATATATATATATATGTTTATGCGGCTTTCACGGATTCCTCCGTGTGAGATGCAATAGCAGTGGTCATATCCACATTATGCCGTTGTAGTGCTGAAATCACATTCAGCAAACATACAACTAAATGCATCTCCGCATGTAAATGAAGTAAAATGCGAACAGTGATTGCAAACTTCGCTCCATCATATCCTTTCAGTGTTAGAGGTTGCACAGTTTGGATGAATTGCTACAAAACACAATTCACCCTATTACACCACCATCGGGATGGTGGCCTACCTGTACCACCACACCGAGAAGAAAGTAAAAACTTACCTCCTCTGATACAGTGATACGGCAGAGGTACATGTTTCGTCTCTTACTAGACTCATCAGGGTACCGACATGCACCTGTCTGTGCAAAGGACAGATCGGAAGGAAGCATTCAACACTGAACGCGGCTTCGCCGACCTCCCGCCGGATGGCGTATATACGTTTATGCGGCTTTCACGGATTCCTCCGTGTGAGATGCAATAGCAGTGGTCATATCCACATTATGCCGTTGTAGTGCTGAAATCACATTCAGCAAACATACAACTAAATGCATCTCCGCATGTAAATGAAGTAAAATGCGAACAGTGTTTGCAAACTTCGCTCCATCATATCCTTTCAGTGTTAGAGGTTGCACAGTTTGGATGAATTGCTACAAAACACAATTCACCCTATTACACCACCATCGAGATGGTGGCCTACCTGATGAGTCTAGTAAGAGACGAAACATGTACCTCTGCCGTATCACTGTATCAGAGGAGGTAAGTTTTTACTTTCTTCTCGGTGTGGTGGTACAGGTAGGCCACCATCCCGATGGTGGTGTAATAGGGTGAATTGTGTTTTGTAGCAATTCATCCAAACTGTGCAACCTCTAACACTGAAAGGATATGATGGAGCGAAGTTTGCAATCACTGTTCGCATTTTACTTCATTTACATGCGGAGATGCATTTAGTTGTATGTTTGCTGAATGTGATTTCAGCACTACAACGGCATAATGTGGATATGACCACTGCTATTGCATCTCACACGGAGGAATCCGTGAAAGCCGCATAAACGTATATACGCCATCCGGCGGGAGGTCGGCGAAGCCGCGTTCAGTGTTGCATGCTTCCTTCCGATCTGTCCTTTGCACAGACAGGTGCATGTCGGTACCCTGATGAGTCTAGTAAGAGACGAAACATGTACCTCTGCCGTATCACTGTATCAGAGGAGGTAAGTTTTTACTTTCTTCTCGGTGTGGTGGTACAGGTAGGCCACCATCCCGATGGTGGTGTAATAGGGTGAATTGTGTTTTGTAGCAATTCATCCAAACTGTGCAACCTCTAACACTGAAAGGATATGATGGAGCGAAGTTTGCAATCACTGTTCGCATTTTACTTCATTTACATGCGGAGATGCATTTAGTTGTATGTTTGCTGAATGTGATTTCAGCACTACAACGGCATAATGTGGATATGACCACTGCTATTGCATCTCACACGGAGGAATCCGTGAAAGCCGCATAAACGTATATACGCCATCCGGCGGGAGGTCGGCGAAGCCGCGTTCAGTGTTGCATGCTTCCTTCCGATCTGTCCTTTGCACAGACAGGTGCATGTCGGTACCCTGATGAGTCTAGTAAGAGACGAAACATGTACCTCTGCCGTATCACTGTATCAGAGGAGGTAAGTTTTTACTTTCTTCTCGGTGTGGTGGTACAGGTAGGCCACCATCCCGATGGTGGTGTAATAGGGTGAATTGTGTTTTGTAGCAATTCATCCAAACTGTGCAACCTCTAACACTGAAAGGATATGATGGAGCGAAGTTTGCAATCACTGTTCGCATTTTACTTCATTTACATGCGGAGATGCATTTAGTTGTATGTTTGCTGAATGTGATTTCAGCACTACAACGGCATAATGTGGATATGACCACTGCTATTGCATCTCACACGGAGGAATCCGTGAAAGCCGCATAAACGTATATACGCCATCCGGCGGGAGGTCGGCGAAGCCGCGTTCAGTGTTGCATGCTTCCTTCCGATCTGTCCTTTGCACAGACAGGTGCATGTCGGTACCCTGATGAGTCTAGTAAGAGACGAAACATGTACCTCTGCCGTATCACTGTATCAGAGGAGGTAAGTTTTTACTTTCTTCTCGGTGTGGTGGTACAGGTAGGCCACCATCCCGATGGTGGTGTAATAGGGTGAATTGTGTTTTGTAGCAATTCATCCAAACTGTGCAACCTCTAACACTGAAAGGATATGATGGAGCGAAGTTTGCAATCACTGTTCGCATTTTACTTCATTTACATGCGGAGATGCATTTAGTTGTATGTTTGCTGAATGTGATTTCAGCACTACAACGGCATAATGTGGATATGACCACTGCTATTGCATCTCACACGGAGGAATCCGTGAAAGCCGCATAAACGTATATACGCCATCCGGTGGGAGGTCGGCGAAGCCGCGTTCAGTGTTGCATGCTTCCTTCCGATCTGTCCTTTGCACAGACAGGTGCATGTCGGTACCCTGATGAGTCTAGTAAGAGACGAAACATGTACCTCTGCCGTATCACTGTATCAGAGGAGGTAAGTTTTTACTGTCTTCTCGGTGTGGTGGTACAGGTAGGCCACCATCCCGATGGTGGTGTAATAGGGTGAATTGTGTTTTGTAGCAATTCATCCAAACTGTGCAACCTTTAACACTGAAAGGATATGATGGAGCGAAGTTTGCAATCACTGTTCGCATTTTACTTCATATATATATATATATATATATATATATATATATATATATATATATATATATATATATATATATATATATATATATATATATATCTGTGTTCATAGAGTGTCTTTTGGCAAAAATTAAATGAGATTTAGAAGAAAAAACATTCCATGTTTCCATCTGTAAATATTTCACAGGATTTCTTTTTAACAGCTTAAATCATATGTATATAAGGTTGTTCATTTAAATGCTACTCAGCATATATAGAGAACTTTAATACCTATTGTGGAAAGTATGTATCCATTTTATGAAGTAACTTCCAAAATAAGAAAAAAAAAAACTGTAGCTCAACTCACGTATTTCATTGAAATACTAAAATGTCTAATATAAAATTCAAACATGGAAAATAGAATTTGCAGCGTGATTGGCGACAATCGAGAATTCAGAATATAATGTAAAATGTGGTATTGAGAACCGAGAATCAATATTAGATATGTCGACTCCGCAGGCGAAAAGCTTTTAACAGTATGAAACAATATTAAGATTTGATTTATTTTTAAATGGTTTAAATTGTCCGGAACGTATTGTGCTTCTTTTTACTGTATCCTCATGTTGAAGGTACTGTATATTTTGTAATAGAAATGTAATAATAGAGGAGGTATGAAAAATAGAGAATTTAGAACGGCTTCTGAGTGTATTATTCTTTGATAGTATCATTGCTTTTTATCTCCAGCTACTAATTATCAAATAATATGTTTATTACTTCCATAAAAAAATGATTACACTTCCTTAGCCTTACTAAAAATTTTGAAAATAAAAGGATGGTTTTCAGTTTCTTGCCAATTAGCAGAGACCGTTGGGGCCTACATAAATTAAGTTAATAATTTCTATAAAATAAAATTTATTATTTCTATAAAATCTGATTAGAAAAAATAAATATATATCGAATACAATATTTGGAAATGAAATATAAAAAAATAATAAAAATAAGAGGAATATAAAATTGCAAATAGTGAAATTAGAAAGTCAAGAAAGAGAAAATTAGAAAAAGACGAGAATTATGTCTGCACTTATTGGCAGATCACATATATTTTATTTAGAAATGAAGATTCCTCCATCTCCCTCTTTTGAAGGAGCTCAGTGATAACAAAAAATCAGTTATTTGGGATATGTTTATACGGAACGCTTTGAATGATTTTTTAAAAGCCCTTTCGTATTGTAAGCAGACATTTCTTACGTATAATTATATATATATATATATATATATATATATATATATATATATATATATATATATATATATATATGTCCGTCAAATATGTTGAAATTCTTTGATTATGTCTAATATCAAAAATAAAGCGTATACAATTATATGGCTTTTTCTGAATTCTTCGTCGATCAGTAAAGTCCAGAAATGGTTCATAAATAGATCGCACAAATTGAAATGAGAAAGTATTATAGAGTTACATACAACCTTTTTCTCCCGTGGTTAAAGTAATATCTGTAAAAATACAACATTTTCAGTACACGATAAGCCTTTTTGAGACATTGAATAACATGTTACCTATATTTGTTCTCCTTTCAGGCAGTTAAAGAGACGAATATATATAAATACAGAACCAAAGTTGTATTTTCAGGAAATAAACCCTTTATATACATTGTGTTCTTTAACTACCTGAAGGAAATAAATATAGGCAACTAGTTGAACAAGGCAGTAAAATATTTATTTATTTCTTACTAAAATTTTAATTTTTAAGTTTCATACTACTCCGGTGGATATAGAGATATCGAAAAATCCTGCAAATCTGTCTCGGAATTTATATTTTATACGAAGAGTTATTTCCTGTGAATGTTGCTCTTGGTCCGATACAGCTTCCCTAACGAGGCCATTAGATGATCGAAACGCGTGTGAAGAGAGAATCAGAGTTGTGTTTTCTTTAACTGCCTGGAAGGACAATAAATAAAATAAGTTAAACACAGCAGTAAAGGAGTTATTTATTTCTTAGTGAAATTTTTAAATTGAGTAACATAGATTCATCTTGACTTTCTATATTCTCGAAGGCAGCCAATCTGGTCACATAAAACAAATATAACAGGAAACATGAGTCAATCAATCAATGAATCAATCAATCAATCAAATCCTATAGCCCCATCAATTGAAATCAAAATCATTATTTCGTTATTTGTGGACCAGATGTTACACTTGTTTTAATGCCCATTGCAGAGTTCCACCAGTAGCACTTCTCCTATAACTAAAGCTTCTTAACTTTTTTGTGCCTAGGTGTATTAAATTTCTAATTAAAAAGTCTTATTCCATGACGTCTTTTATTCAAAAATGTTTTATAGCACTTTCCCTTAAAAATCCGGGGGTAAATTATCAGAAGCCGCCATATTGTTTATTTCCAAAAAAAAGCTACAATCAGATACTAGATTAACTACTAAACGAGGGATACTTTTGTCCGATTGATTTTACATGAACCTGTATAATTTTCCGTGCACCTATTGAAAGTTTAATATGTATTGGTGGTTAAAAAATAAGTTAATTCCATTAATTTTTAACCAGATGTAAATTGGTTAAATAAATATTCGTTCATTCCAACGCAAAAATTATTCGAATAAAAAATTTTTTCCGAAGCTGTATTTACTTTTATTATAAATGTAATTTGATATTTCTAACTTTTGATACTGAATACGAGTATTTGCCTTTTAAATATTCATGAGACGTGCAATGTTAAATTACGAAATTCCATTTAATACAGTGGACCGGTGCTTGCGATAAAAAAGCAATTCTAAATCTTTTTTTGTGTCTTACATTTTGTCAGGTATTAATTTGCCGTCATTTTGAAAAATTTCAATTTCATATAAAACGGTGTATCGTTATTTTTCGCATTTTAGGGCTTTTTTAGATGTTGGTTCAATTTTTTTGTGGTAATTTCTAGAAAATAAAATATATATAAATATAATACTCAGCAACAACTTCTTGAACGCTGTTAGTAGAATAAACTTATTTATATACTTAACGTACTAAGATAGATAAGCAAGGGCTTTCCGTAATAGGGATGTTGTTTTCTTCCTAGAATATTTTTCAAAATAACGTAACTCTCCATTTAGATTAAATCATGTTTTTCGCTTCAATCTTTTTTTTTTTTTGCTATATCTGTAGTGATTTCTAGTTTTGAGTTTTGTTGGTAATTAAATAAAAAATAAGTTTATTCATTAAGTTCGAATGTAAGCGTCATACCACCTTGTTGTGTTTTTCTTTATTTTTTAATGAAAAATTTTCTAAATTAAGATTACCTTTAATTTTTTTATTTTAACGTGGAGTGTGGTATATAGTTATTTGGAGAATAACAACCTTTAACTTGTCACATAAAAATGTATAGGGTGTCCCTTTTACAATGACCAAGTTACAATAGATAACTTTTCAATCACACCCGTATTAAAATTGTGATAATACCACTAGATTACACTTGAAATAACATAAAACAAATCTTTAATTACTTTTAAATCTCTTTTTTGATAATAAACTTACAGAACATTTTAGGAATTGGCAACGGTTATCTTAAAAATAAGAGAAAATTTTCCAGTTCTGTTTGTAACATTTTTAGTTTCTCCAAAAAACAGCTTAAAGTACACATTGTTTTTTTTTCTAACTTTAATAGTTAAAGAGAAATCCTATAAAAATATCGAATTTGAGATATCTTGTGCAAATCTTAAACCCATCGTGGAGGCTTTCACAACACTGAACCCTTTTCAGACTAGAAATAGGGTTAACCTTTTTCAGGTCCTCGAAAAGTTTAGCTGATGAGAAGCAAAGTGGACTTGCTAGTAATTTTGGATTTAGTTTGCTAAAACTATACCAAAGTATATGGACAAAGAGAGAGGCCAAGTTAAAGAAAATAAGCCACTACTAATGTAAATATCCACCTATCTGAGTCTCTATATTTAGATATACTCATTGATTCTGATCGTAAGGCAGAAATTGTAGGCAGTTTCCCCAAAAATTAACAATGATCTCGGTGAATCAGACAATAAGTAGAAATAATTCACTTCAATTAGTGTTTTAGGAATTTTTCCTTGAAATATATTGAAAGCAGGTTTTTCTATATTATTTTTAGTTTGTATATAGAATTTTAGTGTATTTAAAAATATATAAAAAAGGAAATATTACCCAACCACGCAAAAAAATGGGTCTTGAGCTAGAATGGGATTCACCATTTCCTATGGATTTTGACCCACTGACCATCAATCTGAAGGCCTTTTTATTATGTGGCCCGTAGTTTTCACATAACCTCAACATTTTCGAATTTGAAGAAAAAAGAATTTTTTTTTGAATAATGTAAATTTTTTTATTTAAAATGAGCTAAAAGTTTAGTTTAACGTGTTTATTGCTAAATTTCTCTGGACAACCATTTCCTAAGTTCAATAGTTACTGGAAATTTTGATGTTTATGTTTTTTCGAACTTCGAATTTAGAATTACTACTTTAGATTACGCAATATCTTGAAATTTCTGCCTTATCACTGACAACTGCAAAGGAATCTTATTCCCTATATTAATTGACCACTCACGCTTCTGTCCGAAGTTTAAAGGTCGTTAACTAGACAGTTCCATAATGCTTAGTCCTTGTGCGTTTACTAGCATGTTTCTACTTTTTACCGCAGTTTTACGATTAAGCAAGGAAGGCCCAATCTCTCATCCAGAAATCAACAAATCTGGGATATGCCCTAAAATAAAATGAAAAAAAAAATCAACTTTGTGAAGAACTTTAGCACAAAGTTGAGTCACAAAAGCGAATGAGACAGAAACACCATTATAAAACTCAGTAAAAAATCCACCATATGGTATGTAGATGGCTCCAAAACAATGGAGGGAACTGGAGTAGGAGTGTAACGATCCGGCACCACCCACTACGGGTAAGTCGCCAAGCATTTTCCAGGCATCAATATATGCCATTAGGATATATAATCAATTTAGCAAGGAGAAAAACTATCACGGCCAAGAGATTATCACCATGATGGATAGTCAAGCAGCCATCAGTGCGCTGAGCTCTCAAGTTAGTTCCAAGATGGTCTGGAAATGCCTAGAGGAACAGAATGATTTAAGTAAGAATAAAAAAGCCACCTTGATGTGGCTACCGGGACATACTGGGATAGAAGAGAATGAAATAGTAGACAAGTTCGCGAAGAAAGGGGCTGAGATACCATTTCTGGAACCAGAGCCTTTCTGGGGAATCAGTGGCAACGTAATGCTGGAAGAACTAAAGATAGAAGAGGAAAGCAGGAGATCCAATTATTGGACGGAGCTGCAAGGATTGAGACAAGCGAAGATACTTCTGGGGAACTACGACCAGAAGAGATTCAAAGATTGCATAAGCTTGAGTAAAAACCAGCTCAGAGTTCTCACAGGAGTCCTGACGAGGCATTGTCATTTGAAGGGACACCTCAAGAAACAGACTGGTAGAAAGAGAAGAGTGCAGATTCTGTGAGGAGCAACACGAAATCTCTATTCATATCCTTTCAGAGTGTAGCACTCTAGAAAATCCTAGGATGCGGTTCTTGGGAGCACACTAAACTAAAGAAGGAGAGCTATCCACCTTGAAGCCGTCCAACATCCTGAGATTCCTGAAGGAAATAGGACTGGAGAACCCGCTCTAGCCGATAAGGTAACTTTTACGACTGGGCAGCAGTAGGGGGTACAATAGATCTACCAGGTCGCAGTATACAGCAAGGCAACTTGCTGCTGTGATGAACATTGGAAGTGACGACAACTGGTTTTCAAGTGGATGCGTTTCGGTTCACCACAGTAATAAAGCCAGCAAAGGCCGCTGCCTGTGCAAGAGACATTAGGGTGTGAAAAGGAAGCCTTAGTATATCTTGCGATGAGTTGACATTATCCCTATCAAAGTCAGAAATGATCAGGCCATGGACTCTAGCATGCAAGTTTTTAAAAAAATTTGGATCACAAAAATCAACAAACAGTAAATGCCACAAAACTTATATTTCTCGAATGAACATCTCTAATATCACAAAATACTCTTATCTAATTTGTTACGTAAGTGGCAACTTTGAAGTTCAAAAAAATCGGCAGGATATGAATGATAAAATCAAGAATATATACGAACATTGGTGCAGTCTCAATATTCCGAAACAAGACATGACTTAGATACCACGCTCAATATAAGGTGCTTGTTATAAAATGTTTTTGTGGTGAAAAATAAAACAAAGAACGGAAACATCTTAAATATAACAACTCTACAATATGACAATAACGGAGAAGCAGAACTGACTGTCATTTTTACAACACAGATAACTGTTCTAGTTTCAATAGAAGGACGTCACCCAAAATTCGGTATACTAAAGTTTCGTCTACAGAAAACGTGTAACTATTCCTAAAAACCATGTACCTCGTGAAAAAAAAATGATGAACTGTGCAAGTGATGATGAGGTAGTTAGTGACGAAGGTGAAGAAGAAACTGATGATACTTCTTTTTCGAATGACAGAGAAACCTGAAGCGTTTGTACAGGGCGAACTGAATGATCTTCTCAGAGATCTTGGACTTTTAAAAGTCAGGATATCCAGCAGTAATATTGAAAAAAAAACTTTCTATTCAAAGGAGTAACTGCTTCCTTCTATCGTAAACGACATAAAGTTTTCGTAAGTCGATGTAAACTCTTCATTAGTTTACTGCCATAATATTAAGGGATTAATGCATGAGTTGAAGCCAAAATGTTATAAAAATGAAGAATGAAAACTTTTTATCGACTCATCTACGCTGGACTTAAAAGCAGTTTTATTTCACAACTTGTATGTTTGTGGTTCAGTTTCAGTTAGGCATTTTATCATGACGAAAAAAGAACACGATAATATCAGAATCTTGATAGAAAAAATAAAATATGCTGATCATCAGCAGAAAATTTGTGGCGATTTAAAGATTGCAACTATCATACTTGGGCAGCAACGAGGGTATTGATGGACAATCAAAAGAGACATGCCATCAAATAAACAAAAAAACAAGAGCGCCGATAAAAAGTAGTTTCGGAAGTAAAAATTCTCGCTGCTACAAGTAGTATTTTATATAAAGAAATACATTTTTAAATAAAGTTTTATTGTATTTATGACATACTGTTTTCATAAACAGTATCTACCTTGTAAAAAGCTATTTATCTAAACTGACTCTTGTTCTAAAAATTCAACACGAAACACGTCGAACTACACTTCTTTCCTATTTTTAATTAAAAAAAAATCATGTGATTAGAAAATTTTTTTTTCTCAAAATTCGAAAATTTTAAAGTTATGAAAACACTCGAGACAACACGAAAAAACAGTCTTTAGATTAGTAATCAGAGGGTAATAATTCAAAGGAAATGATGGATCTCATTTCTAGCTCAAAACACTATTTTTTTCTTTGCGGCTGTGTTTTTGGCAATACTAATCCTGACAAATGTTTTTTTTTTATTTTAAAAACAAAAAAATTAAGATCCATAGAATCTATAGGTTATTAATTATGTCTTAGTTCAGGCACTTTCCAATTTTTGGAAATATTAGTGGTTGTTATACCTTTAATTTGGTCTCTTTGGTTGCCAAAGCGCTATCAAAATTCTTTTAAAATAACTGAAATTTTGAGCACAACTTTTATTTAACCAAAAAATAAAAAAAAAGCACCGACTCTAAAATAAAAAGTATCGACCGATTTAATATCCTTGTTTAATATTTTTTCTTGCAATATGTTGTATTTAATTTATACAGAAAACGTGTATATAGAAGTCAATTAAAAAAGTTTTTGAATTTAAAAATCGATATCATTCTTAAAAAGGAAATAACAAGTGAAGTAGTTGTCTCATTGACACCCCGTCTATGACATTGAAATACTAAAACAGGTAATATAGAACTCCAAAATAAAATGTAGAACTGCGGTGTGATTGGTGACAATCGAAAATCCAGGATATAACCCGAGATGTGAGATTGAGAGGCGTGAATCCAATAATCGAAATACCGACTGTGTAGACGAAAAGCTTTTATTTGTATTTAACGACATTACTAGGGCTTGATTTGATTTTTGATGGCCTGTAAAACGAATCCAAAAGGCTTTGTAATAGTTTCCTTTTTACTTCTATATTAAAGGAAAGTATATAGTGTGAGAAAAAAAATCGCAGGTTAATTTCTGCATTTTTATTTATGATGACAATGAGCCGCTTAAACATGCAAATGACAATATAAAGTGATCTTATGTTTCAAAGTAGATTCACATATACTCGAGTAACCTGAAGGAACTTGTAAGGCAGAAGGTATCGTCTAGACTGGTGAGGAAATATCAGAATGAACTTACAACTTCGGCAATAACAATACAATTAAGCTACAGTGAGTTACAAGACATGAAAGCACATGCGGCAATGAAATAGGCAATGAGCTTGCCAGAAAATACTAGTTAACTGAGCATGGGCGAAAGGTGTGAAGATATGTATTGTAAAAATGGATCAAGGGAGGACACGAAAATAACAGAAAATTCAGATAAGAATTGGTTAATACAGGTAGCAAATTTTTTCTAGGTAATCCTATTTCCTAAGCTAACAAGAAGGCTGCTTTTAATGAACATACACAAAGTACGTTTGTTAAAAGCTACTTGAAAAAAACTTTTTTGAAAGGAACCTAAGCTTGAAATTCTGTATCAAGAAAGAGAAATGGAAATAACCATGTCATATGTTATTGGTATTTACTTATCCATTCAAACCAATTGTAAAAAAGCATTATTAGAAGTGTCAAAAGCTATAATAATAAGGAGAGATTGCCAATAATATCAGGTATGCCGATGACACGGACCTATTAGCGGGAAATAAAGATGAACATTTATTATCAATTATCTCAATAGCTAATGTAGCATTTTTGATTTAAAAACCGACCTCAAAGAAACCAAACTTATATTATTAAGAACCCACGACATTACAGCAAATATAAATATAGGCATTTACTGGTATAAATACTGGATGAAACACAGATAACACTAACCAAACAAAAAACATTAGAACCAGTATAAAAATTTCTAACAGAATTTTTAACAAAATAAAGTAACTTTTCTGCAATGGAGATATTATTGTTAAACTGCGGATACCAATTTTACGTTGCAATGTCTTCTCAGCTCTCCTAAATGGAGTCGAGGCCTGAAGATTAAAACACAATAACATCAAAAATATAAAAGCTTTCGAGATATGATGTTACTGACGGATTCCAAAATAACATGCCTTGACTTGGTGACAAACGAAACTCTTCTCCAATGATTAGACAAAGAATATGAATTAATAAACATCATAACTAGGAACTCTCAAATTAAGAACTACTGAGAAAATGTTCGAAAACTCTTTAATAGAGTTTTAAGTTACCGAACTAAAATAAATTAACAAGGAAGTCACAATAGAATGTGTGGAAGAAATACTGCGAGAGCATAAAAAGATGTCATCGGCTTCCACCTCTATAAGATACTATCTAGAGATCCTGGTGCCGAGATTAGTAGCACTGGCTCTTCCTGAAGGAAGAGTATTCTAGAGGAGCTACTTTCCAGACTCAAATCAACATGAGGGTAAATTTGAAGAATAACAGAAATCTCTTTTAGCACATCATAACTACAAACGGATGACAGAAACTCCTTCAAGTCACCTAGTAAGAATGGCATATTTCAAGCAATTCTTCTAATAACATTATTCCGTTCGTGCCTGAACTTGGTGTATAAAACGTAGAGGTAGTCTTTAGTTTCAATGTATGAAAAACAGACTACACAAGCCCTAAGTCTTTCTATTCTATTAAACTGACCAGTTTGTTATTAAAGGCCCTGGAAAGGATCGTGGATCGATACATCAAGAAAGGGGTATTGATGCAATGTCTCTTATGTTCTTTACAACTTGCCTATCAGGCAAGAAAATACACAGAGATAGAGTAACATCAACTCTTTGCATGAGTCAAAAACGCGCTGTTGAATATTCGATCTGCCTTAGGTATCTTCCTCTATATCGAAAGGATATTTGGCAACACATCTCAAAATTCAATGTGAAATTCTCTACAATGAAGAGGCTCCGAGCATCGAGTAGTCCCATGGATGAGAGCTGTGAAGGCACTATCCAGCAAGAGCTGCCACAGAAAGAAGTTCTATCACTCTTTTTGTGGAGTTTTGTAGTGAACAACATGCTCAGTGAACTAAACGAGGCTGGTTTATATACACACTGATTGGATCATTCTGTATCGCGATATCCCGGGACCTAGATGGATCAATGATGTGAGCCCTCTGGATCGAGGAAAGATGGTGCCATGAAAGCGAGCTCGGAATAAACCCGAACAAAGCCTAGGGGACATTCTTTACAAAACAGAGGACAACGTGGAGACTGCCCACAATTACATTTACGAGAAGGACTCTTCAATACAAAGAAATAATTAATTCCTGGTAGCTGGAATGATCATCATATTGAAGCTTGTACCAAGAAGCACATATGTGCTTTCTCGGCTTGTAAACGAGCTATAAGGTATACATAGGGGCTGACATCAAAAGTGCTATATCGGATAAACACTATAGTGATCCGCCCTATGATTATGTATGCTGTTATTGTATGGCGGCTAGTTCAAGAAAACAAATACCCAGTTGAAAATCATGGTTCTTGGGTTTAGACCGTGCCAAATTGGAATTATTATCTAACGTTTCACCTACGATTGCACGAGGTAACTTCAGGGCTCTTTACTCCAGTGTTCTAATCTCGTAGAATACAATTCATATGTCCTGTAAAAAAGGTGATTGTATTTTTTTAAATCTTTGAAAATTCACTATACTGGCTTGGGTTTCTCACATTATATATTCTTCTTTCCTTCTCTAAAAACTTATGGGTGATAGGGAAAAACCGACCACATATTTAAATTCAGCCCATTATACTAGATATAAAAACCCAAAAAATATCAGGAAGTGACAAAAAATTTCAAAATGCAGAAAAGTATGTCAATTTTTAATTTTCAAAATTTCAATTGGGCAAAATGATTTCGAATAATGAATTAATAACATACCACCATGTATGTGTAAATTTTGTCCTAAAACATTATGTGATAATAGCTTAAATCAGATATTTGTTGGCCAATACTTGGGCGTATGTTTGGCCTAAGTCCTCGAGATTCTTGTAAGCAAATATTTACGGAAATTAAAATATACTGTCTTTGATCGTTATATAATTGCATCTATATCACATGTTCATCGTAGTCTAAACAAGTTTACTAAACACATGAACATAAATAGTTAGATAAATAGAAAGGTAATTAAACTACATATTTTCTCATATTTACCCACAGAAACAGGAAAAGGGTCATTTATTACTTCCCTGAGGATCTGTAATTATCTGCAATATCATTTTAAAGTAGTTATAGATAAGAATAAATTTATGAGGCATGCATATAAAGCTGGCAAAATATTTGAGTTTTATTTTAATTTTTAAATTGGTTTCGTTATTTTTGTTTAAATATTGAAATTATTTTTATTTTTAATATGTATATGTTTTTGTGTTGTTGCTTATCCATTTTTTAAAATTTTATTTTATGATACAACGGTAGATACAAAAAGTATCAAATTGATCTAATTAATTTACGTGTATTAATTTATGACATTTAACAAAACATTGTTTAGGATTTAATTTCTGAAATTTTAGTATTTTGAGAACAAGAAAAAATCATCTTTTGTGAATAAATCTTGCAGACACATGCTTTCAATTAATTTAAAAACAGATAAACAGATGTACAGAGAAATTCCAGACAAAAAATAACGCCAATGACAGCTACAGAACCTTAATAAAATGCGATCTGACATGCACTTGCCAATTTTAATTTTTTTTTATTTTTCAGTTCTTCAGTTTCTGTATTGACTTTCAGGTAAACGGGCAATAATAAGTTTTATCCTTTCCATTATTTTTATGATAACCATATTTGGTGATTTTCAGTTAAACCAAAAATTAACCATCTCAAATATAGAATGAAAAGTTAAAAGAGGAATATGCATCCACTTTTTCTAATTTGGACATTTAAAAGCCATAACTTGCCAAATTATATAAATGACATTTTTCTGATACCTATGTATCTAGTTTAAGTATAGGAAATGTTATAAGAAAAATTCCCGAATTAGGTATAAAATTAAAATAATTAAACCAAAACTTTATATAGTTGGTATTGTTTTATATATTGTTTTTAATTGTTTCTTATCCAGTGAGTATAAGCTTCATCAATTTATTTCCATTTATCTCTATTTCGAGGAAAATTGAGTGCGGTGAGGACTGCTCCCACCAGGTCTCTGGAAGTCCTAGTGAACTTGCCTCCCCTTCACTTATACATAGAGAACGAGGCCCTGAAGACTGTTTATCGTCTCAGTTGCCTGGGACATCTTGGAATTGGAACAGGCGGCCACTCAGGTGTATGGGAAAGCATGGTGGAGAGGTGTTCATTACTCCTCATGCGGACAGACTACATGACGCCGCTTTTAAAACCCAATCTCTCCCTAGAGATATTTACGCCAAGTAGAGAGGATTGAGAGGGATAAAAAAATATTCCAAAAAATGGACCTTGGTGGTATATTGATGGATCTCGACAAGATTAAAGAGCTGGAGCCGGAGTATTCGGCAGGACCACAGGAGTCAGAAAGGACTACGCTCTCGGACAATGTGCGACAATTTTCACAGTAGAAATTTATCCTATTCTACAGTGTGCCCATCTCTGTGAGAGGGACATAGACAGGAATAGAGTAATAAATATATGTTCAGAGAGTAAGGCTGTGATATTGACACTGAAGTCGAGTGTCCTGACTTTGCGACTGGTGTCTGAGTGCAAGGATGTACTAATTGATATGATAAGGAAAGGCTGCACAGTCAGACTCGTATAGATCCCGGGTCAATCGGGCATACGCGGGAAAGAGGAAGCAGACCGTCTGGCAAAGTTGGGTTCGGCTACCAAACCGTATGGACCCCAATCAATATTACCTGTCCCAATTGCTATTGGCAAAAGGGAATTGAAATCTTTGCTGGAAACCAAATTTATTGAATCATGGAGGGGAGCTTCTGGAATGAGGTGTGCTAAGGAACAGATAACTGGGCCTAGTGCACGGTGTACTAAGAAGCTTCTCTCCTTGGGGAGGAAAGAGCTGCGAATTGTGGTGGGATTGTTGACAGGACATTGTCACCTCAGAGGCCATCTTCATAGAATCCGTGTCGAAGGCGACCCGACATGCAGATGGTGTTTGGAGGAGGATGGAACTGTTGACCATATTTTTAGAGAGTGCCCAGCACTTAACGGATTGAGACAGAGATATTTCGGAGATACAGTTTTGTTACCAGCAAGTTCAACTAACGAGGCTGCTTGGATTCGCAAAGGTGATCAGCCTCGAATAACCTGCAGATATGGTGGGATGTAAAGTGCCCAATGGAGGCCTAGGCATCGATGATTTAGTATCACCAACCCTTTTTCATTCATTCATTCATTCATTTTCTGTTTCGAGCAGTATTAGTTTAATTGTACAATCCTTTTTACATCATCAGCTTATCGCATAAGAAGATGTTCAACACTTTTTCATTAGCTTAATTAGTCTCCACCTACTTACCCCTTACAAAATGTGACATTTCAAACCAGCTACTCTCTCTAGGCCTTTTGGTCGATTCAGGTGCTTCGGATAACTTTTCTTGTAAATTAGAATAATCAAGGAATAAGTCCAATCAAGAGTTACATCCTCTTTATTAAGGCATTTATCTTATAAACTAGCTAATTGTGTTACTTAGACACCCCACTAAATTCAGCATTTCAACTATCCATCATCCTTTGGTGCTTTTTCGTCTTTCGTTATTTTCATTGCCGTCTTATATTTTCTGTTATGATGGCTGGCATGTTCTTCAGAGTTGACGTTTGTAATAATCCTCAGGCGGCCAGATTGTGATAGATCATTTTCAACGTTCGTTTTGTATAAATCTCCGAAAAACTATTTGCAATTTACAGGATATCATCTTCAGTTTTTCCTGTTCTAGAAAGTTTGCCATCTTTTAACAAATCATATTTAACCTTGCACCAGAACTCTATAATATTAGAACATACACGAGGGTAGCCGTTTATATTTCGCCAATAACAAACAAAGACAAATACTTATCATTGAAAATCGTCTTATTGTTTTTTAGAATGTTCTCCACAATGATTATTATATGTTATTTTTGCATGGGTGAGAACCAGCCCAAAAGCATTTTTGGTATCCCCAAAATATGGTTTTCGAACCTATCAACAGCTTCAATTTACTATAAACAATATAAATAGCGTCCGTATGTCAAAATGTTCTTCCTCCAAAATGTTCAACTTTACAATGGATATGTCAGATTGCGCCTAGTAAAACCGGTGTTGCCATTTCCCGAAGTATAAACGGCTACTCTGGTATCTGCAGTGTTATATTATTGCAGCTGTCTAATTTTTTTATTTCATTTCAGATTTTGGAATAAAAACTGGTACGCAATTACCAGATTACCCATGTGCCTTTGTATTAAATAGTAATGAGTCAAAAACGGGATACTTTCACAGTCCCAACTATCCTGGTTTTTATCCAAGAGATACCGAGTGCCATTATTTTTTTCATGGAAATTCTAATGAAAAAGTTCACCTCCACTTTAATTATTTTGACGTCGAGGGAGTTTTACCGTAAGTATCCTTTTGAATTATTTTTATAAGTGAATTTTAAGATTTTATTAGAGCTTTACTCTCATTAAAGTCGAGGAATACACGTCAAATTGCCGCGAAAGATTTTTCGGAAAACAGACTTTGGAAAATTTTTAAAATTTGTCAATTTACTTAAATAGATGGGGGCAATTCGGCTACAATATTTTGAAGATAGTGGCATTTCCGGTTATACCGGAAGTTGGTACCATCTTGCTTATTTTAAAAGGAATATCTTATATCTAATTTCATTTTTAGATTCTACGCAAATTTATACACGTTTTCATGTATAATGTCCTATACCTAAATCTAATTGTTTTTGATATATTTTAAATTTTATATCAAAAATGGCATTTGCACTCGTAAATATTACTATCAGTTTGTCCTATATGAAAATCTTTATTGCTTTGGTGGATTGTGTTGATATTTTGATAATATACAAATACAGGGAGATCAAAAACTAACAAATAAAAGTCAAAAGTCAATTTTTTTAATGTAAACCTCCAATTTTTATAATGTTATTTAGTATTAATTAAATTAAAAATAAGAGCGACTTTGTATAAGGTTGTCTATTTCAAAAATTTGCCCTTTTTAAATTATTGGCGATTTAATATTTTTGTATTGTATATATTGTTTACACAACTTATTTTAATAAATATTCAAAATTTCCTCCCTGACCTTTCAAATATTTTTCGCATCTCGCATGGGTGGCCGCTCTAATTCAATCTGGAAATCAACTTTTGAATGTGTCCCTTACCATAGCCATACAGTCCTGTATCGTTGTCACTGGATTACAATAAATGATGTTTTTATCGTTCCTTATATAAAATAATATAAGATAGTCAAATCAGGAGAACTAGGGGCAACAGAAAAGCTCCATTGTTGGGAATACACTGGTCATAAAATGTTGTGAGAAGTTGGTAACTCGAACGGTTCTGTATAGTGGGTCGCCATGGTATTGATAAAAATCTGCCTGTGTTCCGCCAGAGATAAACTGCTTATATATTGATTGTCTAGCTCTTCTAGAATATTCAAATATCTTTCTCTTTCCAAGGTTAATACATAATTTAAAATGGGGACATAATTTGTTTTATATTATTAATGAATTACCATTTAAGTTTCCTTCAAAAAAATACAGTTTTAATATTCCATTATTTTTTACAGCACAAAGAAGGTTAATTTGCAGGGTTTTTTAAAAAGTCCGCAACCCTACTACTTGAGGATTTGAATCACTCCAAAAATGGGAATTGTATCTATTAAATTGGCCATTTTTGTAAATTTTGCTTCATCAGTCCAAATTACTTTGTCGAAATTTTTTGTAGCAAATCAGTATATCTTATGTGTTAAACCAAAGATATTACATAAGTGTGGAACCCCTATTTAAACAGAATTCTATGTATAGAGCTCTTCGAGATTCCTGTTTATTGCGCCACTTATCTTAACGATGTCGTAGGATAAGCTGCAAAAGATCCCAAAATTGCAGTTTCAATATTTTCTTCATTGAAAATAGCTTTCCTTTTATACATTTTTGCCTTAATGGTACACAAATTTTTGAAATTTCGCAATATTCGTTTAACACTGTTCTGTGAAGGTTTCTGTGGATATTTATGAACATATATCTGACATGTGCTTCATAAAACTTTGTTACATTCCCCATGGATAATAAACAAATTTAAGTATTCTTCGTACATATAATTTAGTCGCCCCGGCATGATTTTTATTAATAATTGTCAAAACACAAGAAATAATGACATTTCTGTAATTCTCGATAGTTTTCTTTCGTCTCGTTTCACCGCCATGGCCAACTAATAACAAAACGTAAAAACTCTCTAGCATTTTAACGATACAAAAATGTTTAAATGCCCATATTTCAAAAACTAAAAATTTTTTGTATAAACAACCATTGTTTTAACTGTCAAATAAAATAACATTATAGAGATAGTAGGTTGACATTTTAACAATTTCTTCAAGTTAATATGTAATGCTAGTTTTTGGTCACCCTGTATTTAATCATTATCAAATATCGAAACAAATAATAAAGACTTTCACACATGAGAAATTGATAGTTATATTTCTGCTTGCAAACGCCATTTTTTACATTAGTTATAAAACATGTTAAAAATACTTAGGCTTAGGTATAGAATATTATACATAACTAACATATAAGGTGTTCTATTTAAAACAAGCAGGAAAGCATCAAATTTCGATATAATTAGAAGTGCTACCATTTTGAAAATATCTTAGCCAAATTGCTCCCATTGACTTTAGTAAACTGCTACATTTAAACAATTTTCCAAAGGCTATTTTCCGAGTAATCGTTCGTGGCATTTCGGCGTGAGACACACTCTATAATAGATTAAGAAATCTCGTATTTTAAACGGGAGCCTTTATCATACTACATATAAAGATTAGTCAAATCTTGGTATTTTAAGAACCAGGAGCCTCGGATGTGACGACAATCTTGCAATGCTGCTAACAAATGAAAAATTTAATTTTAACAGAAATCTGCTAGACAGAAAAATAATTTAAACCAAGAGAACTATTTTACGAGAATTTGGTGAAACAAGAGATTATTCTTCTTCTGTAATAAAATAAATGTGAAATTTTTCGTCTTGTGATACACACAGCTTTTTATTTTGAAAATAAAAATAAATAAAATGTGGAGTAGAGTTGGTTGACAAGCTGCATAATTTAATGGAAATAAAGTATTCGGCAAATGTTTAAAAGTCATTTTTGATTATGTATGAACTGACGCGAAAACTGCCCGGCATCCAAACTAGGCCGAATCTAAATTTTATCAGAAGGATCACCCCTTCAGACTTAAAGAATAAAACTATTTTTTTTAGCAAGTTGCTCTTCTGCGTTGTATGGTTTTCATGTAACTATTGATTTTGATTAAATTTTTTAAAGGCAGCTTTAAATATTTTGGGATTGTAAATAATTTTTATATGTTACTATTTAGTAGCATTGGTAAAAGTACTATTCATAGGGTAAATACAGATCACTATAATATTCCTACCGTAGAAAATAATAATTGTTTTCCTTTCGGATTATCAGCGAAAGTGCCGTTTGATTTAAGATGTAATTAGCTTCACAAATTTTGTAAAAAATAATATATTTTTATTTCCTCACAATGAATAGTCAGATTTGTTAGAAGGTGTTAAATATTTATTAGTGAAATTTTATTCAATATTTTTAAAATACTCCCCGATTTAAACCCAAATTTTGAGAAGACTTTTATTATTTTGGTATAATAATAAATAGAAATAATCATGACTCCCAAGTTATAAGTTTCTTTTATGAAACTATCTGTTAGTTTAAGAAAAATAAGAGACGTATTTTTTATGTAAAACCTAAAGAGACTAAAACTGGCGACAAATTAATTAAGGGTGTCTTTTAATACATACATTTAAAGTCAACAGATTTCACCTCTATCGCTTATTTTCCATTCTGTGAGTATTACTCCATGGAAAATAACGTAACGTCAGTAACAAAAATGTAACATTGTTTATTTTTGTTGAAATGTGTTCATTTCGGCATCCTATAAAATATATCTCGATGGTAACTCTGAAAGACCTGTGCAAAAAAAATGGCGGACTAAAAATGGTCACAATTTTTTGGTTTTTTGAGTTTATCTCGAAAAGTAAAAGTTGTAAAATGTTTTAAAAGTTGTAGAGAATTAAAAGACCTATCGATTCGTATCATACAAGTCATAGGTGGCGCCACTAGTTGTCGAATATATATTTTTTTTCGACAAAATTTACGGTGTGGTTTTAAAAAAAAGACATTTATTAACAAATTACCGATTTAAAATTTAACATAGATAAAGGTATTATTATTCTAAAAAACTAAGCCGAAACTATTAAGTTTTTTTTTTCAATCGTGGGCCGAGAAATTTTGCAAAAACAAATTTTTGCACCAAAAAAATTGCGATAACTTTAAACCGGATGGAGATAAAAAATTTTTAATGCGTGCATTGATTTTAGATGTAACATTTCCGATTTGAAAAAAAATTAATTTTGGATGAAAAAAACTTTGTTTTTTAAATCCGTTTTGGCGTGGCAAAAGGAGAAAAACAGTAAAATATGTAATACATAATTGAATATTTGTATGAGTTTTTCCATAATTTTTTGTAAAAATTTTGTTAATAAACAAATTAATAAATAATATGACTAAACAAATTGTTACTATCATATAAATTAATAAAACAACATCAATATTACAAATATTACTTGTGATGCATGTTTCCTTGAAACGTCAGTGACTAATGCGTTTGAACTATGGCAACCCGCCGACAGCGGCCTGCAGCAGCTATTTTCGATTAGATTCGATCTAATTTTCAGAGGTTCACAGAACATATGGAAGTGTATTTCTTGGATTCAAAAAATTCACAGGTAAAGTACAAGTATTAAAAGCGTCTTCAAAATTTAATTTTTTTTAGATCGGAAATGATACATCTAAATCCAATGCATGCGTTAAAAAAATTTTATCTCCATCCGGTGAAAGGTTATCGCAATTTTTTTGGTGCAAAAATTGGTTTTTGCAAAATTTCTCGGTCCACGATAGAAAAAAAAATTTTTTGAATAAATCTTCAAAACATAAGACAATACAAATCATTTCCGTTAAAATTGAGGATTGTATCTTAATTAGGAAAGCAGGAAATTGGGGTTGAATTTTCAATTTTGACATCGAATTTCTCGGAAAATAAACTACTCACAGATTCCGGGTTTGACAAACTTTTTTAGATTGATAATACCTATATTTATGTGAAATTTTAAATCGGTAATTTTTTAATAATTTTTTTTTTTTTTGAAAAAAAAAACAAACCGTAAATTTTGTCGAAAAAAAAAATATTTCGATAACTAGTAGCGCTACCTATAACTTATATTATATGAGTCGATAGGTTTTTTAATTCTCTACAACTTTTGTTTGAACTATTTTTCGATACAACTTTTACTTTTCGAGATAAACTTAAAAAACCGAAAATCGAGACCATTTTTGGTCTGCCATTTTTTTTGCACAGGTCTTTCAGAGTTAGCATCGAGATATGTTTTATAGGATGCCGAAATGAATACATTCCAGCAAAAAAAAAACTAATGTTACATTTTTGTTAATAAAACAGCTCTTTTTTGATCTAATTTGCATGGATTATATTACAAACTTAGACATAAGATAGACAAATGATGCGTTCCAACTGCCGACTCTTCTCACAGCACGAGAAAGAAAAAAGATTCTCCTCATGTGATCCGCAAGCGCGAATAATACTTAGACTTCCACCGCACGAATCACTGCGCCTATTAGAAAGAGAGGAGAATACGGTTTTCAATCTTCTTTGTCTCTCGTAATGTGGGAGCAACCGACAGTCGTCACGCGTAGGCTATATGTTTTATGTCTAGGTTTGTGCCTGCATGATTGACCGCTATTTAAGACCTACAAGAGCCAACTCGTTTACAGGAGCGACTCGTCATAAAAAAGGAGCATCAACGGTTAACCATTTGTCGCCTACCAACGAAAATTAGAAGTAATTTTTTATCGGTATATTGCCTATGGCACCCAATTTGGCGATTGATTGATTTAGTGAGTTTTTAAGATTTTTGCTAACGCAAAAACATTCTTTTCCTCTTTATACGAGTGTAAAGTAACGTTGCCAATATACTAAAATAAAGCATTTTTTAATTAAATTTGTTCATCATTTAACGTTTTCCGGTCCATTTGGACTGGTCGATTAAAATGCAATTTTGCTCTTATTTATTTTATTTAGGGCATGAAAAATAATAATCATCGAATCTTGAACTTTACGGGTAAATAACGCCTCAAGCCGCAATTTGGAGTGGAATCCAGCAGAGTTAGTTCCTGATAGTTGTAATAGTAGTTTATTTAATATATAGGAGTTTAATTACTGCAGTTTCCTACTCTAATTTATAAAACATGATTTTAGTCGAAATTACGAAACTTTACGGAAACTTCAAAAAAGAATTTAGGCTTAAGCTATATTTTTCACGCTTGTGTATTTTATAGCGAAAATTTACTGGCAAGTTTACGGATGGTGTAGCAGCTGGTGAAAGTTTGTTTTTCTACCTGCTGAATTTTCTTTTAAAGTTTATAAGTCATTTTTCAAAAGTGTGGCGCTCGTTCCGGAATAATATAAAAATTGATTTTTCTCTATTTTTTTTTTTATGTTTGTATTCATACCTAGTTAAAGAAAATATCATTTTATAGGTTAAAATATCCTATTCTGTAGAAAACTGAAGATATTTAGTTTATATTAAGTTCATTTTATTGTTAGTTAATTTTTTTTTCTCTTCCCTGTTTTATTAGGTTAGGATCACTTGAAAGATAAAACATAAAGCTCCTTTAAAACAAAATAGGAAATATTCAACTGTGAGATACAATTAAACATCTCTTAGCGTCACTTCATATCTAAACATCAAATAACATATTACAATTTCTTAAACACTTCTAGATAAAAATACCGAACAAAAAAAATTGCTTGTTTGAAGATCATAGACAATGATGTTTCTTGCGAAGTAGTAGATATCTGTTGGACTTCCACTGTCTTTATTTTTGTTGAATATCACGACTTTTCGGCTAGTAGTTATCTCTAGCCGTTTTCAAGTGAAACTAAATAAATCCCTTAGCTACATGATTATTTATACTAAAAGTAAATGCAGTAGAGTATGACTGAGATGGGTGCAGTCATGCCTGCTATGGCAAAATCATTTTTTTTTATGCTGCATTTAGTTTTAGTTTACAATTACTAAGAAGTGGTTTCCAAACTTCTCTTATATCTAAAGATGGTTTACTAAAACAACTCGGGTTCTGATGTATAACCGCGGCTTCTTTGAATTTCCGTTTTCTCCAATGTTGTTCTCGGTGTAGTATTTTAGCTTCAAACCATTTTATGTGGTGTCCATGAGTCCAGGCATGGTTGGTGGCACCAGATTGTTCTGTTTCTCCTTGAGATGTGCATTTTTGGTGTTCTTTGATCCTTATGTCAAGAGGTCTCTTTGTTTCGCCAATGTAGGAATTGCCACATTCACATGGTATCTGATATATACAGTTCTTCATGTCTCTTTGAGTTGTTGGTTTGGTCCTAGTGAGCCGACTTCTCAGAGAGTTATTTGAATTGAAAACAACGTTAATTTTATATCTTTTTCCTATCCTTCTAACTTTTTCTGAAATGCCTTTAACATAAGGGATGTTCAATACTGATTTTCGTTCTTCATTCGTTGTTGATATTGTCCTATTTCTGCGTTGTTAAAGAAATTTATCCACTAGATATATTGGGTATCCGTTGGCTGTCAGATCATTTTTAATGTAATCTATCTCTTTCATCAAGTTCTCGTTGGAGTTGCAGAGAGTTAAGGCTCTATCTACGAGAAAAAAAATTGCATTGAAATCCAATCTTAAATAACTTTTTAAGTTTTTTTAACAATAGATCAATTTTGTATCAGATTGTAGGTACTTTAATCTCGTGTTTATTATCTTGTATCGAGTTTTCAAAAACTTTTATTAGATTTGGTGTTATACAGGGTAGAATCAGAAGTTGTATTGTCTTCCAAATTTTTGAACAACCTGTGGAAACATTGAACATGTTGGATTAATTTATTGGATTTTTACGTACCATCTTTTTTCACATTTTTTTTTTTAATTTATACCAAAATCCGTACTCTAAAAAAAGGAAATTAATTTTCAAGGAACTATGGAATTTATGGGCAACAATAACAAAAAATAAAAATAGTAGATTTTAATCAAATAATATTGATATTCTGTTGTGTAGCAAAGTGGCAATTTGTGTTTATATATATGGTTTGAATTCCTAATCAAAAGTGTCGAAGTTCTGTTATTTTAAGGTTTTTTTTTTAAATATGTTTCGCATGCTGAATGACACACTGAATGACAGTGGTTGTGGTATATTCTATATTTTCCACATTTTGAGGAAAGCCAAAAACAAGGTTCGATCAGTAAGTTTGGTCAGATTGGTGACCACTACACAGGGATTAGGGAGACGAGCATGATGGTAATACTAGTCAATAAATACAAAAAAAAAAATGCGACTGATTTTATAATGGCTGTTCGTGGTAGTCTAAAGCATCTTGATTGCGAATTCAACAACGAAAATTTTCTACCACGTATAGATTTTAAGTTGTAGGATGTATCACCATGTTAACCCAAACATTTTTATATAATTTTTATGCATAAGTTCAAAACAATATAGTTAGTCTTTTGAACATATTTTTTGTGCAAATATTGACTTCTTTTTATATTCTTGATCGATCCGAAATCAACAATAATGCTTTATCATTGCTGGATCCCATCTGTTTCGGTAACGTTGCCGTTGCACCATTGTTAATATGTCTGAGTGGAACTTTCCTCTTTTCTGTACCTGCGTCAGAAATTTCCAAGGCTAAGTGAAGCAAAAATTACAGAAGGTATTTTTGTTGGACCACAGATTTGAAATATTCTGAGAGACAAACAGTTTGACAGCACTCTATCAGATATTGAAAATAATGCTTGAAATGACTTTCGCCTCGTGGTCACTAAATTCCTCGGAAATAAAAACGCTGACAATTACGTTGAAAATATGCTGTCATCATATCAAAAAATGGATTACAATATGTCTCTAAAGATCCATTTCTTACATTCACATTTGGACATTTTTCGTGGCAACTGCGGAGCTGTACGTGATGAGCACGGCGAACGCTTCCATGAGGATATATCAACAATGGAGAAAAGGTACCAGGCAAAGTGGCATGGTTCCATGCTTGCTGACAACTATTGGAATCTTGTTAGAGATGCTCCAGAAACAACATAGAAAAAAAAATCAAGAAGACAGGATTTTTAGTATCTCTAAAAGTGTAAAAGTATGTATTTTTATTATTTTATTAAAAATAAAATAAAAAAACTTGTTCTTGGAAATTGCAACTAAGTTTTTCATTTCATTGCCATTTTTGTGTTCAGCACCACAAAATTAACAAAAAAAAAAGTACTTTTCATACAAGATACAACAAATAAAGTAAAATTTGTTGCGTGGTGTTATCAATATCTCCTAACAATATTTGTACGATAAGTGTACAACATGTTTTGATTCGATCTTCAGCATTTTTCAAGGAGTAGTCACAAAGGTATCTCATAAATAAAAATTATCTCCCATTCCCACCGTAGGTTTATTGCAAAGAAGCTAAAATCAGAACGAACTATAATATTCCAACAATTTTACACAGCAATTAATTCAGTAGTCGTAAATTAGATAATTTGCACGACCATCTCATTTAACACTTTTATTTAATTAATCAAAATGGCAGCTACCAAACTGCAGACAAGTTTTATCATTTGTGACCCCATTATCGATATTAGTGTATTTTTAATATCTCTGAGTATCAATATTAGATCCAGATTTTTAAATTTTAAGGTGGCGGACATGTTTTAACATTTATAGTTTCATTTGAATTAAAATCGATAGGTGAATATCTTGGAATATACTGAGTATGATATTTAACTAATTTTTGTAGGTTCTGACTATAAATTTTTAATCTGAATTTAGATGCTGGACTACTTTTGTTCGATTTTTGATGAGAAAATGGTTAGCAAATTATTTCCACTATTAACAATTGCAAAAATTTTTTTATTTAAAGATCTTTTTCGTTGTTTTACATAATTGTTTTTCTATACCAGCTCTTCGTAGAACGTTATTATTTATTACGCGAGTAATCCGAGAAATATCTAGCAGTCGACAGATTGTTAAAAGCTTCCTTCCGATTTTGCTTCTTTGGTTTATGTGACCAAGTTTCAATAACATACAGTACAATAGCCCATATATTAAACTGCATATTATCTAGTGCACAGTATCCTATTTCTACGAAGAATGAGATTGTTAAGTTTAAAGAAGATTGTTTTTGCACGCCCAGTTCTCCCGCTAACTTTTTCATCACATTTCCACTTTTCATTTAGAGTATTATCAAGATACGCGACAGGTTTAATTTTTTCCTTGTTGATGTTCGTTCGAAAAATAGTTTTCACGACGGTTTGCCAAAATCTCATTTGGCATTTCCAAGTACGGCTCGTCTCGTTACTCGCTGAGAGCTGATGCACGTACGAATGAGAAGATCAAAGCCTTAAAACTAGATCCAGAAACTGAAAAATTTATAATACCATAAGAAAAATTAACTGGCTGATTCATTTGTGAAAAACTCCGAACATCTGGCCAAAATGATCAAAGACATTCACCCTGAAGAAAATAACAAGCAAGCCTATATCCAAGCATTCCTCTGGATGATGCGTTGGACAAAATCGTCATGACCGAACATTTTCCAGCCTACACAATTGAACTTGCAGAACACTACCTAAGAAACACATATTTCATGTTCAATAACCAAATATACAAACAAACAGATGGCGCACATGTGGGTTCTTCACTTTCACTAGTTATAGCCAACCTTTTTATATTATATTTCAAACAAGAAGCACTATAAAAAGCACCTATAAAACCGAAATTTTGAAAACGCTATGTGGATGATATTTTTATAATATGGCTACATGAAAAAGAATACCTGGACGATTTCCTCGTATACCTGAAAAATATACACCATAGAATCCAATTCACACTAGAAAACGAGCAAGAAAAGAGACTTCCTCTTTTAGACTTGTTATTACCTAGGAAATCCAACAACACCCTGGGTTTTAGCGTGTATCGGAAACCCACTCATACTGACCGATATCTCAATGCAGAGTCACATCATCTTCCCTCTCAAAAGCAGGCAGTAATCAATACACTAGTATCAAGATCTCTCCGCCTAACAAAACTCGACACAAAATAAAACGAAATAAGACACATTTTACAAACTCTAGAATAAAATGGTTTCTCACAATCAGATTAAAGACCAAGGAACAAAGCTATAATCTCATAAAGAAATAACGGACAGAATCGGAAGAATCTTAAGAAAGCACAACATACAACCCATATTTAAACCACAAAAAACAATAGCCAACATCCTGGGAAATCTCAAAGATAAAACCAACGTTCAAGAATTCAAGAACATGAAAATCTCAAAAACGAATAGGCGACCTCAGCCCTATTTCAACATCACCGAACAACCGGACGCACCATCGATTTCGAAAAAACAAAAGAAATAGCACCAGTACAGAACTACAAGGTACGCGTCATAAAAGAGGCCTTAGGAATCGAAGAAGCGGGACAGCAGAATAAACGAGAGATATTCCAACTACATGGAAAACTTTAATAAAAAATCAAAAAACAAAACAACAAAAATCAATCAATACGCGAGACACCAGCATACGAGAATCAAATATATCGCACTCGGCAGAGAAGAAGGGCCTGCGAAGCCGCTCGTCCAATCAGTTCCCAGCGAGTAACGAGACCAACCGCACTTGAAAGTGCCAAATGAGATTTTGGCGAAACGTCGTGAAAACGATTTTTCGAAACAACGGATTGAAACCAGGAATAATCAAACCATATATATATAGTTTATACACAAAAACCCGACGTTCAAATAACTCATTTGAGCGATAAATTAATTGAAAATTTGATAGCTTAAAACTGGTTACTTACTGGTTTTCGGGGTCTCTGATTAGGAATTTGACGCCAGACTTGCAAAATGTAAATCATGATGGTCACAGACCAGACTCTTATATTCTAGATTATGAAAGAAATATCCTAGTTAGAAGAAAGTTAAACCTTTAAATCACTCGGTATAGTAAAGTTCATAGGAGTGCTAAAGTATTTATTTTACGAATTATCTGTGAGCACTTCGAGCAGAACGTAAACAAATCTAATTTGTCGCGGGTCAGCTCAGAGCTATCCCCTATCCATGTTTGTTTATCTATTGTGGAATTGCAGCCGACATAATGTGTCCGTGATTAAATAGGTCAACAACTGTGGATACGATATTTACATTACTAACTGCGTCGAAAAAGTTTTCGTGCAAAAGAAAATTTTTATCGTATACTTTACGAAAAAATAAACCTCGAAAAGAAGCCTAATTAGGGTTTATTATTTAAGAAAATGTAATCCTTTATTAAAAAAGCTTATTACACTGAAATTTTTAAAGAAAAAAATGTTTTCTTAATTTCGAACAAAATCCCTTAAATTTCAAAGAACTACACAAATTCTAATTATATCTGTCTTTCTTTTTCAGTTGGAAACAAGTTATTCGCTACCAGTTAATTAACCAATTCCTATCTTAAAAAAAAGCATTTTACCATTCTTAGTGATTAGATCATATCGTCATCATTTTCTGAAAGTAACATAGTTAATTTTGTGCAATCCCCGCTGATATTACTAATGTCTAGGGATGCTTTACCCTGTGTTCTAGATCAGCGACCTAATGCGGCACAATCGGCAAAGGCGTTTATGCGGCGACTATATCTGTAGCGTGTTGCAGAAAGACTGTCCTAACTCCACAGCAACCGCGGCAAGATTCACACTATGTTTTAGTGAGCGATCCAACACCGCTAAGAAGTGAACGACATTTTACACGGCATTACCGACATAGGACAGACCAGTGATTTTATAGTCGAGTCAAATTAGTTCAAAAGTATTTTTAAATTCGTTATGTCTCCGTAAATGTTAATCCTAGAGGAAAATTGCATGGACATAATTTGTTTGTCAGAAAATTTCTTTTCGACTGGTGCTATTTTTATTTTTGAAATATGTAAAATTACATTTCAAAACGGAGGACGCTCAAAAAATGTTAAAAAATGTCAATTTTTCAAGTAAGCGATAAAAAGTTCCAAATCCAGGAAATGTTATTCACCTTTGCACACGAAAAATTAAGCAAATAAGTCCCCTTTTGTCCGGTCTGGATCCGCCAGATAGTTTTTCATATTAATTTGTTAATTTAGCTTAGTCTACGAACAACATAGTAGTAATTTCTCGAGGGTATTGATTTTTTTACATATAGTAAGCATCACTAGCTTTTAAACTATTTTTGATTTTTGCCATGATTAAACAATTAGAAGAGCCTAGAAAATTTTTAAAAAAGTTCTTTTTTTACTCATAACAAATTGAATATCTTGGTTATTTTTCATGCAAATGTTATCCACAAATACACAGGCCGAAACGACTCGGACAGGAGTTTTTTTTATGGAGAGAGAATTGTTCCGATACGAGATATAACGTATTAAAATAAAAGCTTGTTTGCTGCTTAATTACATGATATGTAAGAAATACTTTTTAGCCATTCGATCGGTTTTTACAGGTATTTTATTGACATAAAAGTTAGGTTGGTCATACTCATCGGCCTAATGGTTAAAAATGCGTTAGAACAAGCCTTTATTTTAAAGTGTTTATCTCCAAAGCTAATGGTCAGATCAGAATAATTTTTTTTTCCAACAGAGATTCCTTTCCGATTACTTCCAACCTATATATTGTTATGGTTTTACGGCTGCGGTAGCCATTAAAGCTCACAGTGCGTAAAGCAGTTCATTACTGTGGAGACATTAAGGTGAGAGATGTTTATCTTATCTGTTCAAACTCTTTTCTTTTAACAAGGGCACCATTTCGATTTTTTCAGGTGAAAGTAGGACAATCTAACCATATAATCTTAGGCGTCACTTTGTCAGGAGTCTAATCTTATTTTTATGTTTAGAATCGTAGGAATAAAACTTAAATAAGTAGACTACGGATCCTATAAAAAAGTTGGCTCTTTCTTAAAAAAAGACAGAGTGTTTTCGATGAGTAAAACCTCGCTTTCTAACAGCGGAGCTAAGCACGATACTCCAAACCTCACTGAAAACTTTAGTCTTCTGACCGCCATTGGAAAGAGAGATCGAAAACGCTCTATGTTTTTTTAAGTGTGTGTTAACTTGCTTTTATAAGTTCCAATATCCATATCTAAACTTTTGGCTTTTGCAGATGATATAGACATTGTGGGAAACGGCACGCTGAATATCAAGACGACCTTCAATAACTTCAAAAAGTGCGAGTAGCATTGGGCTTAGAATTAACGAAGAGAAAATTAAATATCTGTATTCCACTAGAAACAACCAACACAGAGGCAGACTAGGCCAAAACATCACAATGGGGGACTATAACTTTCAACGCGTCAAAAAGTTCAAATATCTGGGAACGATGCTTACTGAAAACACTGACGGAACGACAGAACTTAACTGTAGAATCTAAGTAGGTAATAGGTGCCTATAGGCAGTACAAGATCTCCTAAAATCCAAGTTAACAACAAAATGTACCAAGATAAACATATACAAAACAATAATGAGACCTGAAGTGATGTATGGGTGCGAAGCTTAGACATTAACGGTAACAAATGAAGAACGGCTCCGAGTCTTCGAAAGAAGAATTCTTAGAAAAATATATGACCCAACAGTAGATGCAACAACAGGACGATACAGAATCCGTACCAATAAAGAACTGGAGGATCTATATGGAGACACTAATATTGTACGAGAAATAAAATCTAAGCGACTGCAGTGGGCGGGATACGTGAGAAGACTACCAGATAGTCGCACAGTCAAACTCGCGTGGGAGGAAGCACCGGTAGGGAAAAGACCACTGGGACGCCCTCGCCTCCGATGGAAAGACAATATTGCCAAAGATCTAAAGGCAATGAATATTGATAATCCGCTAGATGCGATGGCAGACAGGCAGCAATAGAGGAGTATTGTGAAGTCGGCAAAGATCCATCCAGGGTTGTAAGCCATGGAGAAGAAGAAGAAGAATTGTTGTAAATCTAACCATAGAATAAGGTTGGAAAATACAATAATTCATAGAAATTCCTGCTACGTTACTTAACCGGCGATTCCAGTTTTAACATCAATCTAAGAAGGTTAGTTGTTGCTATGGTAGTATATTTTGATCGCCAGCCTCTCTGGGTATGAAGATTAAAGATCTGAGGAGAGATATGATCTAATGAAAGATTATTAAGTTTCTAAACTGCTTACCCAGATAGTCTCATAATATGAACGTAATAGAAGAACACATATGTGTGAATTTGAAGTTTTCTTTCCTTTTTTTAAGGAATCACTACATAGTATAAAACAAAGTCGCTTTCTCTGTCCCTATGTCCCTTTGTATGCTTAAATCTTTAAAACTACGCACCGGATTTTGATGCGGTTTTTTTCAATAGATAGAGTGATTCAAGAGGAAGGTTTATATGTATAATAACGTCCATTAAATAGTGGAGAAATACTGTTATTTTTGAGGTTTCTAATGTGATGTCGTTAATTATCATATTTTTTTCCGCTTACATTGCAAACGCAGGCTGAACCCTACGAGATTTATCAAAATAATATACTAATTATTTGTACACATTGAAAAAGTCTACAGAAAACTCCGCGATGATATATGTCTATCTCTCATGGATATCCCACAATAACATTTTTTTGTCATTTACTTTTTACGACAAATAATGGCAAATTTTGAAGCGATTTTAACCAATACAGCATTAATCCTTATCCAATTAAATAGCTTAAATACATTGTTGATTTAATATAGATCTATATGGTCCTTTACAGCACAAGATTTAAATGAATATTTTCGTAGATATTACAGATTTAAAATTGCGGGAAGTAGCGCTTGCGGCGGTACTGGCCGACCGGGGCGGCGGCAGCGTGCCTATAAATAGCGCGTCGGAGGCCGATGTAATAATTGTTGTAAAAATAAAATAAATAGTCACAGTTTTTCTGTAGTGTATTTAGTATCAGCATTGCACCCGTGCGAAGCCGGGGCGGGTCGCTAGTTTTAAATAAAATAATTAAATGTCATATATATCTGTGATTCTTCCGGCGTGTGACAATGCGACTTTACATTCGCACGTGGCAGGATGTGCTCTTCAAAAAGGGTGGTAAGCAAATAAATAAATAAAACGTCGTATCGGCAATGTCTTTTTCACTCCCGCTTTTGGCACAAAAAAAATAGATAATTGTAGGGAGAACAAAAGAGGAACATACATCCAAGGTAATCCAGAAACAAACACGGCAACAGGAACTCAGAAACAAAACTCTAAAAATTAGAAGGCGACTTAGGACGATATAAAATCAATTTGACAAAAAGTCAAAGAAAGATAACTAGAAACGGCACTACATAATAGGCAATAGCTAACGAAGAAATGCCGAAGCCTAATATCATAAACTACAGTGTCAATTTTCTTCCTTTAATTTCTCCACGTGATCGAGCAAATGACCGACAATTCAAATTGGACGTCGGGAATAAAAGAGTGCTTTTCTTTTCACCGAACGGATAAAGGAAAGTCGATTAACTAGTAGCTTATTAGTAATATTAGATGACAACTTGTAAAAGAAAAACAATACTTCTAATTATACAAAATATCGTAGCAGGTTGTTACCAAAAAAAAAGCGCTTTTTTTTTAATTCCCTTTCATCTGAAACATAATTATTAAGCATATTTACAAAAATTTTACGCAACTCTCTCTTCGTGCGCCGAGCTGGATTGACAAATTATTGTAAAAAAGTTATTTGACCACCGCGACCGCAAAAAAAAAAAAGGATTTATTTATTGAAAAGTGAAAGTTTACGTTTCCAAAAGACAGTAAAAATCTCTGAGTTTAAATCTTTTTTTCGTTCACTTGAGAAAAGGTCTTTTTTTCAATTTTTTTTTGGCATTTCTTCGTTTTCCAATGTAATTTTGCATATATCCAAAATCCTGTTTCAAATTTATCTTTCCGAACTAGCGTAAGGGTAAATTATCATTTCGTGATTTATGCAGAAACTAAAGTTACGTGTAAACTTTGTTAACTAAAGTTACGTGTAAACTTTGAGTGGACTGTTAACACAATTAACATTTCTGCGCACTTAAGTAGGACACAGAATGCCTCAACCGCTTGAAAAATGCTTCGGTGACACCGACTAAGTAGCACTGTTTATGTAGGATACACCATTGTTTTTAAAGGAATTAATATTTTCACGCTAATATTCCTCGACGTCCCAAACGCATCACGCCGCTCACTTGGAACACGCCGTTTATCTTACGCTATATCACATAACGATTTTAAATTATCAGTTCACACACAGAATCGATGTTTTCTAGCACCACCGCTCATTTTAGATCAACTTCATTCAACTCGTCCGTGAGCGAAAGACGAACACGATTAAATTTACAAAATTGGCGATAAACAGTAGTTTCTATAGGTTTTTCATCGCCATATAAAGAATTATGTTGATCGATGTACTCCTGTTGAAATAAACTCTATCAAAAGTTGGGAAAAATGTTCGCGCGAAAATGTTAATGAATCGATTCAATTTTTCGCCGAGAAGAAATTCTGAAGGTATACAAATTGCGATGTCAAAACATTATAAGTATGTATATATACCGTCAAACTTGCTACGCGACGCGAGAACGAAAAAGAATTAAAATGAAAACGAATAAATGACAATTAAATATTGAATGCTTTTGTACAGGTGTTTATTTTTTTTAGTGTTGATCGCTCCTTCTTTTAGGGCAGTGCCTAGGCTAGCACGCCGGAGATTAGGGGGGGTTATATAAATTCGAAGCGCCACCTGTTTTAGGCCCGTCGGTAAGAAGAAGCGATGATATTATCGAAAACCGGAAACAAGTAGATCCTAAAATAAAACACATGGATTCCAAAAACAATTAATATCTATATTTAACAATAAAAAAAAGGATTCTGTTTCACAACTATGTGAATTCTATCTTAAACTAAAGCAGTATGTGACTATTCGCTACCTGGATTAGAACAAAAAAAACAAAGCAACAATGAACAACACTACTGCGAGTATGACGTCATCTGCGCCAGACGCCAAGTCGGTGTAGATGTAGGTCCAGCTTTAATTTTCACTATCGGCTAAACTGAATAACCTTACTTTTTATGTAAAGTTGTATTGTTTACTTTAGCCTAATTAAAAGTGTTGGACTATTAATATGTGAAGTGATGTTTTAAATTACCTAGTGTATACATATACCTTCGGTTTACAAGGTATTTTAAATGAAATTAAAAATAAAGTGTCCTGTAATTGCTCGAATAAAGTCTTATTAGTTCTCAATCACAGAGAAAAAAGGAAAGGATACATTAAGACCGGTAATTTCAGTGTTTATTACGAAGTTATAATACCTGAAAGGCAGTTTTGTCACTAAATCCAAACACTTTCGGCAAGCTGGATAGCCGATGGCCTCTATGGAGCAGTGGTGTGTAATATGTTGGCTCTGGTAGGCAAATCTAATTTTAGACAGGATCGCAAAGTCCCGGTATAATAAGAACTGTTTGTGACATGTACAAAGATGGTGTTTTAACTTGTTATGTGAGATCACTTTCACTAAACTACTTAACGAAAAACGAGGACAATAAAACTTTGTTTATCCTCAATATCTGGCAAATGATGCCTTAACGCACTAAACTATGCTTTTAGCAGCAAACAGGAATAAAAGTAGTATTATACTCTGAGAAAATCAGCAAAAAAATCTGCTTTCTGGGTTTATGCCAATTTTCACAACCAAGGCTTGGTCCAGACTCTCTCTACTGACACTCAAGAGCTCCAAGAAAAAAACAAGAGAATAACTAACTACACCCTTGATAAAAGTGGCAAAAGTGGAGTATTTGATACATTTTTAGGCACAATTGATTTTTTAACAAAACCGGTTTTTGGTGTGACAGTGACAAAAACTTTTAGTTTTTATTTTATATGTATTAAAGAGCTACTTGATGAAAATAAGAGTTTAATTTATGGTGAGTATTGGCTTGATTGTTGGTATAATTATTTATAGTTTTGTTTGTAAAATAACAAAACTGTAACAAATTTTACAATGGTGACGTCAGTATTGCCATTTCTCAAAATATAAACTGCCACCTCTTTATTTTTGCATTTTTAGAGTACAAAACTTGGTTGATCGATATTTTCTCCGAATAAAAGAAGCATTTTAGTTGTTACATTTTTTATTATAAAGAGATTTAACTTTAATTCACGATAACATTATATAGTTCTCTTTAAGAAGCTCGTATATTTTCTATAACGTTGACGGTTTGAAGCGACGAACAGGTACAAAAGCCAATATTCACCAGCAGCTGTTACCCATTTCAAAATTCTGTTCAATAAATTTTCTATATAAAATACAAAAGCTCAGAGTAACAATTTAAAGCGGAAAATTGCTCAAAGTTTGTATACACTTTAGTAGTAGTTGCCACGTAATAACGTATTTCGAGTCCGATCGAAAACGTGTAAAAGAGCGGAGACTGTTGCATTTATTTGAAGAAATTTTTGATCCGAACTTGCTCTACATTGTAATGGGGAACATTTAGTGTTTTATACCTGATAAAACTGTATAAAATTACATGGTTTTCATATCTGATAATGATATTTGCAACTTAAAAATTCAAATTGAAATAGTTTAACAGTGACTATTACTTTTTATTAACGTTCAGTAATGACAATTCTTTTCTACTTTGTGGGAAGTTTCTATTTTATTAAGTGTTTTGCAACCCAAATATTATGTTTTGTGAAACTGAAACTTCAAATTTTAACAAGAATCATATAGGGTGATTGGGGGAAATATAAATGGTATTTGACACCTGGCGCGGATCCAAGGGGGGGGGGTGAAGGCGATCGCCCCCCCCCCCTCAAGAGCTTTGAGTTCAGGAAAATAGACCCGACTTTGCCTCTTATACTATAGTTTATTCAAGAACTAGAGAGAGTAATAAATAATTTTTTACCCTCTTTTCTTCGCAAACTACCTGTGTTCTTTAGTCCGGTATCTTTGGCAAAATCTGTTACAAACATATATTTTTCTTAGGAATGGGTTAGAAATATTATAATCAAAAATACCGGTCTATAATAAAAGACTATTTGGGTTAGATATCAATAGATATTTGGAAATATGAAGTATTAAAAAGGACTTTAATCCTTGTCATAGGGGTCGGAAGGAGGTTTGTTTTATCATTAAGTATTTATGGCATAGAATATTATTTTGGTAATAAAGTAAAAATGAAAAGTTTTTATAATATCTTTTTATTTCTTATGATTTCTTAATAATTTACATACATCACAAAATATTGATAATTTTGACATATTTAACACAAATCACAACTGTATTTTTATTTTTAATTTTGTCATAGAAACCGTTTTAGGTACATTCAAACTAAAACGTAGCCTTATTCTCTCAAAAAATTCTAAGTTATAATTTAAATACTTACAAAATACTCATTGTCACAAATACATAAAGTTAAACATATATAAGAAAATAAATTCGTCTATATTATATTAATTTATTTTTGGGGCTATCGGTCATTTTATTATTAATTAAAAGCATTTTTACGACATTGGTGGTTTCATTTTATTTATTTCTTAAATCATCTGCAGAATTACAATTAAACATTAAAAAGGAATTCAAATATCATTAGTTTTAATACGTTAGAGTTAAAATTAGACCTACTTATTTTTATTTCTATTGTACTGATATTTTAATTTAATTTACTTTCTAATATAGAAATCCGATAGCCCCAAAAAAATAAAACTAGCATGTTAATTTTACACGCTTAAGAAAAATACAATAATAAAATAATAAAAAACTTACGACTAATTGGTATTAAATATATATAAAATTAAAGAGTAGGACACACAAAAATAAAAATATATTAAAAAATAAAAATATATAAACAACATTAAACAATAGAATTCAACAAAATCAAAAATTTAAATAATAAATTGTGTTTACACTGGTAAACATTACGTAACTAATTCCTAATCAAAGTCAGTGAACCTATCCTCGTTTAAATTAATTATAATTGGTTCCTCTACCTCACCGATCATGAAATCGAGTTTCCACATTTTGTTTTATTCTTTTATAATATGGATTTTTCCGATTTTCCGCAATAACTTTATTCAAAAAAATCTTTTCAAAGTTCAGTTAAATTATTAATTTTGTAAGTTATGTTATTTCTAGTAACTCTACCTTTTACTTGAGAGAGATGTTTCCTTCTCCAACGGACAGTTTCCGGATGATCTATAAGAATAGATTTTCTATCTGGTTTTTCCTCTCAAAAATTAAGTTCTCTGAGCAATTTCCAGAGTTCAGTTCTTTTAATTTCAGGTACATCGCGATCTTCATTGATTTTAGATAGAATTTTGTCGACGGTTGGGATCTGCTTCTCGTAACAAAATGTATGTACAACTTCTTTTATTGCAGTTTACATCTTTTCTTCCAACGAGGCTTTTCGTGTGCCTTTGATCGAATGTGGCTTGGTAGTACTAACAATTCCAGTCGTTTTTTCCTCCTTCAGTACATAGTAGATTTTCCAACTCCTGTCATGTTGGAACACATCTCAACAGAGTTTTTAACATTGTTATCTACATCTATCTATATGGATATCTTAAAGCATCATAAACATTCATTGTAATAAGTTTTTCTTTGAGGAAAAAATGCCCTGGTTTAACGATATTGGAATAAAAATGGAGATGGAAGCCATATCTTTTGGGTGTCTCCCTAATCTCAAATAATATATAAAAACAAGGGCAAATAAGGTAAATTACTAAGGACACATTGTATGGTGTACTTTGCTCACTGACAGAAATTAAATTAAACTATCAGGAATTTTATTTTTGCCGTAAATTTATAAAAGCTTATAACATTTAAATATAATTAGATTTACGACAGTCCTCATTTACCTGCGGCACTGGAGCAGGTATGTTGGAGGTTTCGGTAACAGTTTTATTACTCTCTCTAGTTCTTGAATAGGGTATAAAAATGTGTATGCTTGCGATCGCCTCTCCCCTCCCAAGAACTTTGAGTTCAAGAAAATAGAACCGATTCTGCCTTTTATATTAGGAACGTGAATGCTGCTGACATCTCCCCCCCTCCCCCCCATTGACAACTGGTTTTTCCAGCGATACCCCCCCCCCCCACAGAGCTTTAAGTTCACGAAAATAGATTCGATTCTGCCTCTTATACTAGGAATGCGTATGCTGCTGGCATACCCCCTGTCTGCAACTTGTTTTTTCTTGTGATAGCCCCCGCTCTCCAAAAGCTTCAAATTCATAAAAATAGACACAACCCTGCCTTTTATATTAGAAATGGGAATGTTGGTGTCTCCCCTCTCCGTCGACAACTTTTTTTCGCTTTGCCATACTGTACTTTTGTGATATCATCGCCCCCCCCCCTTCCTCCCAAATAGAGAGGCTGTATCGGCCCCTGTTTGACACTTTTAAAAATAAGATTATATTTTCATTTTGGTGGCTAATAAATATAATTACAAAAAATTTCGTTTTTTGGGTTACTTGTAAACAAATCCTAATGCAGTAAGTTTATGTTTTGAATATTTAAATTAATTTCAAAAATAGCATTTTATTTACAATTTTCCCAATGGAAAATAATACAAGTAAAAATGAACAGAAAATTGTTTATTCGAGAATATTAAAATAATTAAATATTATTTCTTAAACACCCTTACAGAGTGTACAATAGTTTTATGTCTCTAGTTTTATTTTCGGGTCCGCTAGGACAGCGTTAATAAAATTGAAATCTATAGCTGACATCTATTCATTCAGTGAACTAAATGTTAAAAAATATTTTCTCGTCTGAAATAATTGGCACAAGATTCACTATCACTGTCATCAATTTTTTTCAATGCAGGGAACATATTTGTAGTGATTTGTGTTCCTGGCACCCACTAGAAAATCGACCAGCAAAAACAGCCCTGGTCTCAAATATTTCCAGTTTTCTTGTTTATATTCTACTTCTTCTATATTTTATTTTACAGTAGATTCAACAAAGTCAGGATACTTCGATTCGTTTTCAGAACTTTTCTTTTATTGGCGCTCACTCTCAGAATCGCTCTCCGATTGAAACTTTTCTTTTAATTTCTCTTTCATTTACTTGTTTGATTTATGTTTGTGTCTTTTTAAAACTGTTTTTATTGTTTAATTTTTTCAACTTCTTTTCCTTTTTCTCAGCTGCATTGCTTTCCATTTTTTTAAATACTAGTTAATTAGTGAGTATCCCCGGAATTTAATCAATATCTACAAAATGGTCTAAAATATATTTTATTTCCTACTTATCACAAGGCTATCCCATTCTGGTTCAGGCTTTTATGTACAATTTTAAATTGTGTGCACCTGCTATTAAAATAAAGGAGTGACCAGGATCCATTTTATACATAAGGACCAATCTTCCTTTGAGTCGTGTTTAGATAATGAGGTCTTTGTGTCCTAATGTATTTGGGAGACATATCTGCGAGTTAAAAAAGCACTAAATTTGGCATATTATGAAAATTATATATAAAATATCCTCTGTTAGATATAATTAATATCAAACTCACTTTTGGATATATATGTCAATATTAATTTGTAAAACAAACACTAAAATCTAGCAAAAAACTGGCATGTATCTAAAATGGTTTACATTTATTTTTACGTGTGAGGAAATAAGAAACCAAAGATATTCCGTTTGTTGGTTGGCTGTAGGAACTAATTTTAGAACAGGACTCCCAAAAGGTACTATGACACTCCAGTAAAAACAATTTCGTAAAAAACCCTGCTATATTTTGAAATATAAGATGCTGAGAATAACCCGATATTAAAATAACTCCAAGTCACCCTAATTGTTTTAATATTCACGAACAAATAATTGCCGTATATGAGACTGACGTAGGTAAAATATTGGTCAAAATAGTTCTGACAGTGTAACAAATTCATAGAAGATAATCCAAGAAGTAACAACAATAGTTCTCAAAAATCATCGTTTGGGATCGTCTATTGTTGCCAAAGCGGCAAAATATATCTGAAAATATATTTTACTAATTCCACAAGATAAATTGAGTTTCAGCACGCTGAGATCCAATTGACTCCAGAGCTTAGACTTGAGTACATCTTATGATTTACAAGACAAAATTAAAATACACGTAAACTATAAAAGTTTTCCTCTTCCAGAAAAGTTTCGCAGCCAATCTCAACTTCTCCGTTTTCTGGGACCAAGTAGGATTTGATTTCTTCTAATACCTACCGAAAAGCATCATAATAATGCAAGCTCATCCAGGGGCGGATCCAGCCTCTCTCTTTGGGGGGGGCGGTGATATCATAAAAGTGCGAAAGCCGGTTGTCGACGGGGGGGGGGGGGGGAGACACCAGCTACATTCCCATTTCTAATATAAAGGACAGGATGGGTCGGGTCTATTTTTCTGAATTTCAAGCTCTTGAAGAGTGGAGGGGGGGGCGATCACAAGAAAAAACAAGTTGCCGACCGGGGGGAGGATGCGAGCAGCATACACATTCCTAGTATAAGAGGCAAAATCGGGTCTATTTTCCTGAATTCAAAGCACTTGGTGGGGGGGGGGCTATTGCCAGAAAAACAAGGTTGTCAACGGGGGACGGGGGGGAGTATCAGCAGCATACATATTCCTAATATAAAATGCAGAATCGGCTCTATTTTCCTGAACTCAAAGCTCTTGGGAAGGGGAGGGGCGATCGCAAGCATACACATTCCTATACTCTATTCAAGAACTAGAGAGAGTAAGAAAACTGTTACCGAAACCTTCAACGTACCTGCTCCAGTGCGCAAGTAACTGAGGACTGCCGTAAATCTAATTATATTTAATTATATTTAAATATTATAAGCTTTTATAAATTTACTGCAGCAATAAAATTTCTGATAGTTCAATTTAATTTCTGTCAGTGAGCAAAGTACACTTTACAGTGCATCCTTAGTGATTTATCTTGTTTGTATTTGTTTTTATATATTACTAGCGACCCGCCCCGGCTTCGCACGGGTGCAATGCTGATACTAAATACACTACAGAAAAACTGTGACTATTTATTTTATTTTTACAACAATTATTACATCGGCCTCCGACGCGCTATTTATAGGCACGCTGCCGCCGCCCCGGTCGGCCAGTACCGCCGCAAGCGCTACTTCCCGCAATTTTAAATCTGTAATATCTTCGAAAATATTCATTTAAATCTTGTGCTGTAAAGGACCATATAGATCTATATTAAATCAACAATGTATTTAAGCTATTTAATTGGATAAGGATTAATGCTGTATTGGTTAAAATCGCTTCAAAATTTGCCATTATTTGTCGTAAAAAGTAAATGACAAAAAAATGTTATTGTGGGATATCCATGAGAGATAGACATATACCATCGCGGAGTTTTCTGTAGACCTTTTCAATGTGTACAAATAATTAGTACATTATTTTGATAAATCTCGTAGGGTTCAGCCTGCGTTTGCAATGTAAGCGGAAAAAAATATGATAATTAACGACATCACATTAGAAACCTCAAAAATAACAGTATTTCTCCACTATTTAATGGATGTTATTATACATATAAACCTTCCTCTTGAATCACTCTATCTATTGAAAAAAAACCGAATCAAAATCCGGTGCGTAGTTTTAAAGATTTAAGCATACAAAGGGACATAGGGACAGAGAAAGCGACTTTGTTTTATACTATGTAGTGATTTGAGATTAGTGAGATACCCAAAATATATGGCTTCCACATCTATATTTATTCCAAAATCGTTAAACCAGGGCATTTTTTCTTCAAGGAAAAACTTATTACGATGAATGTTGATGATGCCTTAAGATAACAATATCTCGATAATAATGTTAAAAATTCTATTGAGAAGTATTCCAACATGACAGGAGTTGGAAAATCTACTATGTACTGAATACTGAAGGAGAAAAAAAACGACTGGAATTGTTAGTACTCCCAAGCTACATTCGATCACACAAACTGTACTAAAAGGAGTTGGACATATATTTTATTATGAGAAGCAAATCCCAACCGCCGACAAAATTCTAACTAAAATCAATGAAGATCGGGATTTATCTGAAATTAAAAGAACCGAGCTCTAGAAATTGCTCAGAGAACTTGATTTTTGCTGGGAAAAACCAGATAGGAAATCCGTTCTTATAAATCGTCCGGAAAATGTCCGTTGGAGAAGGAAAATCTCTCTCAAGTACAAGGTAGAGTTGCTAGAAATAACACAACTTACAAAATTAGTAATTTAACTGAACTTATTTTTTTTAATAAAGTTAGTGTAGAAAATTGGGAAAAATCCAGATAATAAAAGAATAAAAGAAAATGGGGAAACTCGATCTCATGATCGGTGAGATAGAGGAACCAATTATATTCAATTTGAGCGAAGATAGCTTCACTGACTTTGATTACAAATTAAATACGTAATGGTTACCAACATAAACACAATTTATTATTAAAATTTTCTGTAACATAAAAATTAATTACATTTGAATCCCTTTTTAGCGTTCAATTTTAATTCTGCAGATGGTTTAAGAAATAAATAAACTGAAACGTCAAATATCCTAAAAATGTTTTTAATTAATAATAAAATGACCGATAGCTTCAACAAAATTTTAATATTATATGGACGAATTGATTTTTTTATGTGTTTAACTTCTTGCATTTTTGATAATGGGTATTTTGTAAGTATTTAAATTATAACTTAGAATAGAAATTTTTTTGAGAGAAAAAGGCTACGTTTTAGTCTGAACGTACCCAAAACGGTTTCTATGCCAAAATTAAAAATAAAAATACTGTAGTAATTTGTATTAAATATGTCAAAATTATCTATATTTTCTAATGTATGTGAATTATTACGAAATCATAAGAAAGAAAATAATATAAAAACTTTTTATAACACTTCACATCCAAATATCTATTGTTATCCTAACCAAATAGTCCATTATTATAGACCGGTATTTTTGATTATAAAATTTCTAACCAATTCCTATGAAAAATATATGTGTCTAACAGATTTTGCCAAAGACATCGGAATAAAGAACACAGGTAGTTTGCGAAGAAAAAAAAGGTAAAAAATGATTTATTACTCTCTCTAGTTCTTGAATAAACTATAGTATAAGAGGCAAAATCGGGTCTATTTTCCTGAACTCCAAGATCTTGGGGGGGGCGATCGCCCCCACCGCCCCCCCCTTGGATCCGCGCCTGAGCTCATCGTCATTATCATCATCCAGTGACTGCTTTTTTCCACTGTTGAATATAAGCCTCATCTTATTGTCTCCAAAGTTCTTTGTCTTGTGTTTATTTGTCCAGTTTTCCCCCACTCCTTTACATCATCGCTATATCCTGTTTACAGTCTACGTCTACTGCTTTGCATTGTCGGTCACCATTATCTTAATCGTTTCGTCCTGTTATCTACTATTCGGGCTATGTGTCCTATCTACCCAAGTAACACCAGTACATTTTTTTAAAGGAAAAACCATTTTAAGTTTAACCCATATTGGTACATCATTATGAGTCAAAACACCAAACCTAAATTCTACTACTTTTATTTTGGTGTATTTATTTTGAACCCTCTCTAACAAATTTGCTCTGTCAGAAACAAAAGCTTAGATTAACAATTTAAAGAGGAAAATTGTTCAGAGCTAGTAAACTATTCAGTAGTAGTTTCTACATGATATGACATTTTGACCCCGATGGGGGATCGGTAAACTTTAGGAAAACACAAGCTGTTGCATTTATTTGAAGTTCAACAATGTTATGCAATTTTGTAAATTACAAGTAAATTGGACATTAAAATGAAAATTATAGTCTATTTCACAAATGTCTTCCATGATAATCTATTAATCCCAATTTTTTTATGTTTTTTGCGAAGAAATAAGTTTTACTTTTTATTCTAAACTAGATCAAGTGAATATAAAGGGAAATTTTCCAACAATACCCTTGACGTAAGGATCAAAGAGCACCAAAAATAGACATCTCGAGGAGAAACAGGAAACTTTGGTGTCAACCATGAAGCTGAAGCTAAAATTCTACACCGAAAACGACAAGTATTTGAATGCAAGGATGTTGTTGATAATCTAGTAAATATTCGTGTCAGTCTTAGGTCACTCAGGTATACACGGTAACGAAGAAATTGATTCTTTGGCAAAGATGGGGTCTATATTGAGCCATACGACCCCTAAACTATTATACCAGTTCTAATTATTGTTGCCAAAAGCAAAAATGCTACAAGGAGGCCTGTGAAATGAGATATGCTAAGGAACATATAATTAAATCTAGTGCTGGACTTACTAAGGGGTTTCGTTTCCAAGGGATGAAAGAACTGCACATCAAGGTGAGATTGATGAAGGGACATTGTTATCTGCTAGGCTATCTTCATATGATTAGCATCTCAAGTGATCCAGTATAGAGATATTGTCTGGGAAAGGATTAGACTGTTGACCATATTCTCTCGACCTCGACACTCAATGGATTAACGTAGATAAATTTCGGGGTTACCATAATATCCATGAAGCAGTCGGGTAAGGTTAGATAATGAGAGTGCTTTGATTCGCAAAGGGGATCGATTTCTAATGACTTGCAATCGTGGTGAGCTGTAATGGGCTTAACGAGGCTTAAGCATCGAAAATCGAGTATCATCTCCCTTATTCATTCATTTATTCATTGCTACAGAACTCAAAAATATTTAAGATTTAGTTGTGTTTTTAAAAGAGGTATTAATATTAAAGATATTACTATTTTTTTAATTCAAATTTTCTTCCTACATAAGTTGCTTCCTGTAATTGAACACTTAAATTATTGCCGATTCATAATTATGACGAATACGCAGATATCTTTTTCTTGCGGTGTGTTCGAGAGTATCTTTTCAATAAACTCTTGTCAAGCGACTTATCTTTGATAAAAAATAAATTTGATTTAAAAACAAGTAGGAAATTTAAAAAATTACACAAAACAACAGTTGTATAATTACCCTAATGCTCTACATAGTCTGTATTGTCTGCATTTACATTGATGTAGACTGTGAGATGGTGGGACATGCTATTAATGAAGTGATATATTAGGTCTTGCGGAATTCTGTTTTTCTCTCTTACACCTGCGATTTTTGATTCTTTCTATGTTTCATCCATATTTTTGGGATATCCTAGACATGTTTTGTTACCTCTTCTACTTCTTAAAAATTGCATAGCGCCAATGTGCGATGTGGCGGCATATTTTCTTGAACAAATACAAATTTTTCTAGAAAAAACGAAAAATAGAATTTAGAGCTTTCAGGATATAAAGCAGTAAATGTTCCCTCGCAAACTGCGAGCACTTCTCATTATTACATTCCGAACCAAGACATCACGCTACCCCTTTAAAATGAGACAATGGACTCAGCTGCAGCTAATCTGATCTAGCTTCGTAACGTGCTCCAGAGAAGTGTATGATGAAAATCTGTTGCTAAGCCTACGCAAGTCTCATCTCAGAATTTGACGTTACCCCAATCTCGATCAAAACCTTTGCCCACAATTTTTTCTCTACATTTGCCTCAAAACTCTGTGAGGAATCCTGCAAAGCATGTGCTTACATGGACGAACATGACAAAACTCTAAGAGTTCTCAAAAAGTAAAATCAAACTGATCATAATTTCTCCTCCATTTAGAAAGAAAAAATGCTTGTAGTCTATTTAGAGTAGAGTTATTATCATAGTATTTTTGAAGAATAAAATAACGAATAAAAACAAGTCTACTTTTATTACAAATATTATCTGCTCCGAATGCATTTACAAAACCTATCATTTTAAAAACCCAATAATATTCCACATTTACCCCATTTTACCTATTATTTTGAAAATTCTCATTCTCTTTCAACCGCAGTAAAACTAGGTAGTTAGGTTTTTACATAATATGCACAATTGTCGAAGTTTCATCTAATTTGCGAGTAATGTATTTTATATAGAGGGCTTAAACTACCGGCCTTGTTTCCATAAAATTAAATTTCAAATATTCTTGCTCAGCTGGAGAATGAATGTTTATAAGCTTATAGGGAATAACAAACGTTTTACTTGTATGCAATTATGAAAATACCTTCCAACATATTTCTGTTCTTTTCAAAATTAGAAAATTAAATTCTATCTCGGTGGAGTTGGTATATATATATATATATATATATATATATATATATATATATATATATATATATATGTTATGTCGGATATTCTCACGGGTGTGATGTGTAATCGAAGGTTTTCGGGCATCCCGTGTATGTGCTGAGTCCCACTCAGGACTGTAAGGCAGCTAACGTTTCGGTGAAATCTCATTCACCATTTTCAAAGCTCACTGTATGGCGTCTACGAGCAAATTAACGCCTGAGACTCCGGTGTTGTCGGTACCGTACGTACCAGAGCCGCAATAGAAAGCTAAAAACTATAGAAAAACAATTATCAATATATCGTAGACTCTCTTTAATAAATTTCTCAAGGAAAAGCAAATTCCTGATGATCTGAATGAAGCAGTAATTTTACTGTTACCTATAAAAACGAAAAAAGTCAACTTGAAAAGCAACCGTTTAATAACACTCCTTGGTCGAATGGATATCGAAGAAGTAGTTAATTCTCCTTATGGTGATTTTGAAAATGTCTTTAACAATGTCGAAGGTAAATATTCTTTGAAAAATGGTAGACTCAACTTACTATCTAGTAAGATGGCTAAAATAACAATAAAACTGCATAAACAAACAGAGCCGATAAATACGAAAAATGTACCATAGGAAAACACGATATCTAGAAAGCTTTTTAATTCATCACTGAAAGATGTTTTCAAAACACTGGCTGGAGATATAAAGGAATTAGAATATGTGGACGATATTTATAAGCTGATTAAAGAAAAAACTGAGAAACATTTCAACAGAATTTAACGGAAAAGCTTGGAATATTGACTTGAATATGAATTATTTAAAAACTAAAACAATGACCAAGATCTAACAAAGCGTAATACTTACAGTTAAAAATGAAACAATAGAACTAATTAATGAAATCTAACAAAAAATTAAACAAAGGTGATAAAACGAAGAATGAGATAGAATGTTAGCATTTTCGTATACTCAGTTATGTTATAGAAGTAAAAAACAAAAAAATATTTTAAATCCAGGGTATCTAATCACTGTGTCCTTTCAGTCCTCACATATCACTCTTAAACCTGAAGACTAATCAAATATGATATAAATAAGGTTGCCAGGATACAAAGGACTATGAAGAGACAAATGATACTATTAAATTGAAAGATTAAAAAAGAAGTGAATTGACCCGGAATGTAACAAAAGTTAATGACGTAACAGAAAAAGTATCAGAATTGAAGTGGAAATTTGGGAGCTATCAATATATGATCGACAAAAAAAGAGTTATATAGAAAACTAATTCATCATAAAACTCTTTTTTCATTGTTAGCAAAAACTTTGCTATTATCTCTCATAAGTTGCATCCAAAAAATTTTAAAATTGTAGAATTGAACAAAATATGATAAATTATGTCATAATTTTGGACTTTACCTCTACTGTTAAAACCCACAAAAATTTTTAATATGTCAATATTTATTTGGCATTTTATGTAAAATTTAGATTTTTTGTCCAAATTTTACTTTAAAATATATCACATGTAAAGAACTAAAGCTTTTACGGCTTTGGTAAAGTTAAAAATCATGGTTTATGGGTTTAGTTCGTGTCAAATTCGAATTAGTATCCGATGTTTCGACTATGATTGCACGAGACATCTTCAAGGATCTTTTCTCCACGTGATTAGAACACTAAATGACTATCGAGAAGCAACAGCCCGATATTTATACCCGAATGGTGCTCAGGGAACCGTGATCCAGCATTACAATTAATTTTCACCTGTGATGTAGACTGTAATCCAGATTTCTATGAATATTATATGGATATTTATAAATTTCGATTCTCTAATTTTACTTTTAAAGAACCAGTTACTGATGCTAGCATCTTAGTTTGTTTTACATTAAAAGTGTGACCTGAACAATGCTGATGTTCAGCTACTGCAAATTATATAATTTGTTTCTCTTTTATACATCTCTCACGCTCCTTAAGCTTAATGGACCGTTCTGTTCCACATTTATTTATTCATTCGTTCTTATCTATCACATCTTCAATTTTACAGACATGTTAAGAATTTATTTTAATGCTTCCGTCATCAACATCACAAAATGATTATTCTGCTCATTAGTTTCTGAGTTTTTCTGGTTCAGGATGGTACTTATATTGTTCCGTTTAGTAATACAAGTAAAAGCCAATATTTCTAAGGCTCATCAGCCTTTCTTTTTGATATTTGCCTTCAACCTTAGTTTTCTGATTGTGGTACTCTGTGTAGAAAGTTTTGGAATACCTAAATCAGAATCTTGTACTTGTGAATGGCTTGACATAGTTTCATCATCATCACCTGTTTTATTGTCCCTTTCTGACACATTTTTCCTAATAGACTGAATTGGGATAGAGTACTACTGGAATAAACTATCATATTTTTTTTAAATCCAGCTGTATCCGACTTATTCCTAATATTGGCCTTTATTCTAAATATGTTATTGGATAAATTAATTTAATTTTTTTTTTGCTTTTTAATTAAGTACTGCCTTCGAATTTGTACGCCTTTATCTAGGAATTTAAGTCTTAGGAGTCTTAAGCAGCGCACCCACTGGTTCGGTTCGGTTCAGACCGCTCGGCTCCGCACAATCGGCCAGTTTTGATTTACACGTAAATAAATGAGAGCCCGCTCACTGGTTCCGACCGGCCAGAACGCTTCCGTGCTTTCCACATCGGAACCAGTGAGCGGGCTCTCATTTATTTACGTGTAAACCAAAACTGGTCGATTGTGCGGAGCCGAGCGGTCTGAACCGAACCGAACCAGTGGGCGTGCTGCTTTAGTCATAGAAGAAGGCCCAAATATTGATTTAGAAAGCAGAACCTGTCATCTATTCTTTTAGTATTTTTATCCCTATACATTAATCAGTTTAATCCCGCAAGTGTAAATATTGTTTTATTAAATCGTCTAAAGTTTCTTCATCTAAATAAATTGCACTCGAGATCTAAAGGAATTGATTAAAATAAAAATGAAGACAAATTTAATAAAAACGCGCGTCCATACCAAAGAAACAAAAATTCAGGGTTATATCGTCAATTTACTTATAGACATATAAGATATATAGACCTCGGATCCTCTAGAAGCGTGTTCGGAGTAGGAAGAGCGATACTACTCACCTTCTTCGCTCTATCTCGTTTTAAGCGAGAACCAATGGGTTTCTTTAGTTTTCACGGTCTATATCTCTAATATTATGTCTATGATTTACCGTTTATATAATTTCATAATTCTCAATCCATATTACATGGAAGTTGAGAGTTGGGCATCTTTCAGGATCAAATTATATATTATGAATTAAGAATCCTTAACAATGACTTAAATGAACTAAAATTGTGTTTACGAACGGTGATAAACCTCGCTTAATATTAATAAATTAAAAATTTTCTTGTCAGGGGCACAAAGAATCAGTACCCCTAACGCTTTTAATATATAAGTAAATCAAAATGGTTTTTGTTCTTATAATTTTAGGGCTAGTCTTTAATTGTAGCAGCCCGTAAAAATCTTATAAGAATTAAATTTTGCCAGTACTTTGATTTATGCATATAACCCTTATTAAAAGAATTATTACACTTGTTAAACTATTTTCAGATGTGAAGCCATTTCAGCTAGCGACTACGTAGAATTCTCCAACTTTATGGCACGGGATCGGAAATATCAGCGACACTGTGGACAACTGAAAGAATTTGACATCGAATCCGACCGAAAATTTTTTAGAGTGACATTTCGATCCAACGATAGACTGGATGGTACAGGATTTAATGCTACATACCAGTTTTTAAATGAAGTGGAAGTATATACACCAATGCCCACTGCTAGCGGAGTGAATAGAATTTTGGGTAAGTTTCTACAAGGTGAGAATTTTAAAATATTATAAGGTGATTTCAGAAAAATGGTTTGAAATATTTCATTAAAAAAACTCATGATGTAATAAGGTAACAGGGAAGGGGGATATTTTTGACATAAACCCCCTGTTCATATTTTGAGTGCTGGGTGACAATTGAAAAATATTAAATTTTCTTTCTTTTTTTTTTTAATTTCGATTCTCTATTGAAAACTACTTAGGTGTGCCAAAAATTTTGCATTTGCTCCACTGGTTACCTAGTTATAAGTTAAGGGGTCATCTCGCTTTATCAGCTTTGAAATATCGATTTTTTTTAATATATTTTCCAAAACTACAAATATTCAGGAATATTCTCAGAAAATTTCATATCCAGGCAATCTCTCTATATTTTTGAGAGCATTATTGAATTGGTATCCGAACGTTTGACTGAGCGTGTGTGTGCTTCACCTCTTGCATGCGTGTGCGGACTTAATTGTTTCCGAACGGCGGCAGCAGAGATTTAGAAAGGAGCAAAAAAGAAGCAAAAAACCGCTGAGTTTTCAAAAAAAAAAAAAAAAAACAGTCGCTGAGGGTTAAATCTAGAAAATACTGTGGATGCGGCAGAAATTCAAAGTATATATCATACAATTTTGCCATCCACTTTTGACACTGTGCATTATCTTGGTGAAAAAGCGCATTTTTTATCCTTTTGGGCCGTTTTTTACGATTTCTTCATTAAGCAAATTTACATTTTTATTTTTACTATGTTTATATATTTCTAAAGATTCAGGAATATTTAACTTTTGGCCCTTTATTGAATAATGTATTATGTCAGTGTTGCTTAAATCAGGAAAACTGTGGCTGTGTTCTAAGCAATGGTTGGCAAAGCTCGAGTCTGTTTTATGTAGTCTATAAGATCGGTGGCGTTCTGACAAGCGAGTTTTAAAGCTTCTACCACTTTATCCTATATTCAAGCTATCATACTTTGAACATTTTAACTTATAAACTCCTGAATTATCAAATTTATTAATTTATTTTATCTTTAGCATTGTAAAGGATAGTGGACAGATTGTGTTGAGATTTAAAGGCTACTTTTATGTTATGTTTGGAAAGAGTATTAGCTATGTTTTCTGATAGGGTACCACAGTATGACAAAGATATATAAGATGAACTATCTTGGTTGTTAGGCAACTTTAAACCAAGTCACAGTTTAAATAATTCAGTAGATTTCGTTCAAAAACTAAAAAACATAAAAACCCCAGATAACTCCATACTAGCTTCTTTTGACATAAAACGCATGTTTTCTAATATTCCAAGAGATGAATGTTTTATACTTATCCAAGAAATCTTACAGGAACGAAATATAAATCCAATAGTTACTACTGAAATATTGTCCTCTTTTGAACTTTGCCTATCAGAAACCTATTTCCAGTTTAATAACAAATTTTATTTACAAAATTCAGGTCTACCAATGGGTTCTCCTCTTAGCCCTCTCCTAGCAGACATTTTCATGTCAAACATAGAAAATAAAATTCTTTATTCCCCTTTAAGCAAAAACCATTGTTCAATTTTGGTACAGATATGCGGATGATGTTCTAACATGTTTTAAAGGCACTACTAGATAGCTTCAAAAATTCTTACAATACATTAATAATTGCCATCCAAAAATTCATTTTCTCTGGAAACTGAAAATAACCATAAAATAAATTTTCTTGATCTCACCTCAATAATCAGTGTAATTTTAAAAGTTTTAGAAAACCAAGGTTTACAGGTAATACTATATCTAATGATTCTTTTCACTCCTTACCACACAAAATGGCTGCATACAATTCAATGATACATAGAGCATTCTCTTTGCCTCTCTCTGAAGAAGATCTTCAAGAAGAACTAAATATCATTGAAAAGATTGCAATATCAAACAATTTCTTCCAACAAACCATAAAGAAATTAATAACTAAAAAACAAAAACAACTAGCTTTTAATTCAATATATCCCAAAATAAAAAAAATGATAAAGATAGTTCATCTTATATATCTTTGTCATACTGTGGTACCCTATCAGAAAACATAGCTAATACTCTTTCCAAACATAACATAAAAGTAGCGTTTAAATCTCAACACATTCTGTCCACTATCCTTTACAATGCTAAAGATAAAATTAATAAATTTGATAAATCAGGAGTTCATAAGTTAAAATGCTCAAAGTGTGATAGCTTGTATATTGGACAAGTGGTAGAAGCTTTAAAACTCGCTTTTCAGAAAACCACCGATCATATAGACTACAAAAAACAGACTCGAGCTTTGCCAACCATTGCTTAGAACACAGCCACAGTTTTCCTGATTCAAGCAATACTGACATATTACATTATTCAACAAAGGGCTAAAAGTTAAATATTCTTGAATCTTTAGAAATATATAAACATAGTAAAAATAAAAATGTAAATTTGCTTAATGACCAGACAGAACTTGGGTTTTCCCCGTTATTTGTTATCGCCAAATAATAATTAATTCCCAAAATTTAGTACCTCCCCTTTGTAATAATGTAATTTCTCAGGTAATTTTTATTTATGGTTAAATTTTTTCATGTTTCTGTATTGAATACTTAGTCTGCCTTTGTAATTCAGTTTGAAAATGACTCTGTGAGTTGAAACTGCAGTCACTGTTTTCTTAATAAATTTAATGGTATAAAACATAGTAGTTCCTTTTTAAATATTTCCCGAAGATGATTAACTACCACATAATAACGGCTACCAGCATCAACTTTTTAATTTTCAAGATAGTTGATGAATATTATACCATGCGCGTTTCGATGAATATTATACCATGCACACTCTTCAAAAAGTGCAATGAGGTTTTAAATACATCAACCCCTAACTCATTTCCTTGGGAAATGATTCTGTTGACTGCAGAAAATTTTTCGTAATTGATGTGTTGAAATTGACCGAATATAAAAATCACTACAGTGTCAATTTGCAACTGTTAATAAGCTTTTAAATGAATATTTTATCGAAATATATACGTCTCTGATTAAGCAGATGCAAAAACTAAAAATGGCGGACAAAAGAAAATATGGAACATGCTGAGGAACAGAAAATAACCAATCAATGAATACGTTCAACTAAGTCCAATCGACAGCCAACAATGGGTCAGCCATTTTAAGGACTTACTCCAGGCACCAGCTACGAAAACCAACAAGAAACCGCAGAACTAACAGATGTTAACATCAGTGAAGCAGAGATGCACCTGACAATTAGGAAATTAAAAAACAGAAAATCACCTGGTACCGATCAAATTACGAATGAGATGTTAAAGTACGGAGGCCCCAGCCTTGTTACAGAACTCACTGTTCTATTTCAAAAAATACTCCGTACAACGTCAGTACCCAACGAATGGGATCAAAGAAACAACCCGAAAACTACAGGGGAATTAGACTACTAAACAGTTCAGCTAAATTATTAACCAAAATACTGTCACAATGGATCGTAGACGAGTTAGGGGCGTGCGAAGAACAGCAGGGCTTCCGGAATAACCGCTCTACTATCGACGGTATATTTATTATCAAACAGCTGGTTGAAAAATCTATCGAATACGATAAACCGCTATTCATTTGTTTTGTGGACTTTACACAAGCGTTCGACCGAGTCAAACTGGAACACATAACAGAACTACTGCGAAAAAAACAAGTAGACGAAGCAATCATACGTACAATATACGAACTGAATTCCAAAAACACCATGGTAATTAAAACAAATAACGCTCTAACAGAGGAAATCCCACTATCCATAGGAATAAGACAGGGTGATAGCCTAAGTCCAACACTTTTCAATGTAATCATAGACGAAATCATTGATGAGGTAAAAAGCACAAATATTGGGTACCCAATGGGACACAACACCGTTCAGATTATATGCTTTGCAGACGATGTTGCCTTGACAGCAGATAGCGAGGACAACTTACAAAGAATGCTTTTCCGTCTCAATCGAACAGCCAAACAGTATAATATGAAAATATCTGTGGAGAAAACCAAAGCAATGGTAATAGCAAAAGAACCGGTAAGATGTAAACTAATGGTTGACGACAAACCTATCGAACAGGTTGGGAAGTTTAAATACCTGGGAGCACATATAACAAGTAACAGGGCAGTAACGGAAGAAGTACGCACACAGGCCAACAAAGCGGCCATGATATCAGGCCAACTAAGAGACATCATCTGGAACAATAAACATATGACGGTTGAGAGCAAAGCAAGAATTTACAAGGTCTGTGTAAGACCGATACTGACCTACGGCGCAGAAACAAGAAATGAAACAACAAAGACAAAACAAATTATGAGAACCACAGAAATGACAACGCTGAGAATGATTACGGGAACGAGTTTAAGAGATAGAATAAGAAAAGCAAAAATACGCGAGGACAGCGAAGTGGGGGATGTTGTGAAGTGGGTTCGAAACCGTCGTAGGCAGTGAAGAGATCACGTGGAACGAATGGACGATGACAGACTAGCAAAAACCGTGATGAGAGAGAAACCAAACACCAAACGGCGGCCTGGACGGCCCCCCAAAAGATGGAGAGACAGCTGGTTTTCGACCTCAAACGAGGATCGATGAGGCATTGTGTAGATAACAGAACTTGGCTCTACCTAGAAGAAGAAGAAGAAGAAGAAGAAGAAGAAAAACTAATAAACATCAATTGACGATATATTTGAGGTGAAAAAAGATATCGATATAAATCGAAGTAGGTTTCGAAGGAGAAGACTGGAAGACTAGTTATTTCAGCTATCATATTTAGTTTTTCGATAAACTAGAAACTTCCCCTGTTACATAATCTCAAAAATAGCAAAAAATCGTGATTTTTTTTTTCTTTTACGATAAGAGTATCGAGAAGACCCGAAGCAACAGGCCAATTCTAACATCAGATTCAGATTGAACATGTCGAAAACCTTCCTAAAAGTTTATTTTGGTTTCTGCTTCAGACGGCTGACTAAATTTTGCGCGATAAGTCAGAGATACCCTCAATGGCATGTTTGGCGATAGATGGATTGGTCGTAGAGTCCCTGTAAATTGGATTGCGAAGTGTTCTAATTTGACTCCATTAAATTCTTTTTTATAGAAATTTATAAAAAATAGAGTTGTGGCTACAGCACCAAAAACACAAGAAAATATGAATAACAGGATTCAACAGACCACCAAAATGTATATTGCGTACCTTTGTTAAAAAAAAAAACGAGAAGTCTTTAAAAGTACATAAAGGTTACTTTCTACATTTTCTAAAATATGTCCATCGTTAAATTTACGACATGTAGTACTATATTCTATTTTTCTCTTATTTTCTTTAAATTATAAACAGGCAATTAGTGAAGCAAATGCAAATATTTTTGGTGTATATCTACTTGATATTTTGCAGTCGCTAACCACCATTCAATACGTGGAAGGAGGTAAACCGCAAAAATATATCAAAATCAGTTCCCCTGCAGTCTCATTATTTCACCAGTTTTTTATAAAAATATTCCAATTTTTTTTTGCGATATCGTCTAGTAACACTTAAAAGTAGTCAACCTGTTATAATTATTATTATACGAGGGTAACAGCTTATATTTCAAAAATAACAAGCAAAATCAAACATTTATCAAAATGGTTTTATTGTTTTTCAGAATATTCCCCACGATGACTTATATGCTTCTTCATATGCTTAAAACAATCAAAAAAGCAGTTTTGCCATTGGAAAGATGGTATCCCCAAAACATGGTTTTTTAACGCATCAGCCACCTCTTCGGTCATGGTCCCATCAATTCCGCGGCTGCTCAAAAACCATCTTGTTTACGCCGATATATGAGAGCTTGCATTGTCATGATGGTAAACGATCCTTCTTCGTGTTCACTTTGTCTTTCTGAATTTGCCTAAGGTTTCCGATGCACAGTATCTCTCAAAAAACAATCGACCAATGCTTTGTGCGCGAGCAGATTTTATTTTCATGGGCGATCCATAGGGTCGACTGCTGTTTACCAATCGTGATCCCATAAATGTTTTTTAAAGCACCGAGATCATATGGTTTGAGTATTTTTTTCCACCAGTCAACGCAAATCTTTTTTTTTTGGGCGATTATCAAGTTATATGGGGTCTAACGTGATCATAGCTCCTTCACAGCGAAATGATCATGCAATATAATATATACGCTGATCTTACTAATATCGAGGAATGCCTCAATATTACGATTACCACATGATAATCTTGCGTTATCAGCTCACGCACAGCACAGATATTTTCTTTAACTGCAAACCGATTTTGGACGACTTTCACATGACTTGCCAGTGAGCGGACGACGCCCACTATTAAACTCACGAAACCAGCGATATATATTGTCACTGAGATAAACTGCGTCGAAAATTGTGAAAAATAATCACACGAAAATGTTTGCGACAAAATTTCAGTTTTTGGTCGAAATGGAAGTTATTGTAAACAACACAAAATGCGTTCGTATAAACATATATCATCTAAAATTTCAAACTTTATGATGGATGTGTCAGGTGGGAACACCTGTGTTGTCGGTTCATGAAATATTCATGGCTGGCATCGTATTTTAATTATTGTTACAATTTTTTTATGGTTATTATTAAATAACAAAGACAACTTTTCCGCAACATGCAAGACAACATTTAAAAGTTCTCATAATTTAATATATTTTATATAACTTAGTCCTTAAGTTCACCTAGTTAATAAAAGAAACATTTGCATAGAGCGCAAAAGTTATATGTTTTTAATAATTAAAGTATTCTTTTATTAATATTGTATCAGGTTTCCAGCTGTCAGCCTGGACTTCCATAATCGGTACAACATTCTAAAAGCAATCGTAAAAAATATTTTGTCCGAACAATTTTCCGTATCTTAACGCCATACCTCCAAGCGTTTCAGTTTTAATTTAAGATATAACAGAAATTCTGGAACAAAGAAATCTATCTCATAAATTTTATAACACGTGACATTTATGTACGTTCTTTTACTTCGAGTTAAAGAAATTGTATTACGGTAAAGAACAAAGTAATTTTTAAAAGTTTTTTTATGTACTTGTTTGATAGCCTCCCCCAAAAGATAAATCTTTTAACAATCTCGTAAATATCAAAGAACAATATCGATAAAGTAATAAATATATAAAAAAGATTAGGGAATTTGAGGCGAAATCGCTTCTTTTAGTATTTTTTCTTTTTCTTTTCACATAAAAATATATTATTTTCTTTATTTGGTAGCTTAAATATGTTTTTTAAACTTTTTAACTGCTACTTAAAAGCTTAGTAAACTAAAAATAAACTTAAAATCAGAAGTAGGAGCTTGTGAGCTGAAATGTGTCTTGTTAGCGGGTTTATTACACATTATTAAAATTGATTAACTATTGAATATACTGTAGAAGGCACAGGGGTCCTTATTGTCTCTCTAATTTAAATTCACGCATTCAAACAGATTTTCTAAAATAGAAACCGTCAAGTCTATAATCAAGAAATGATAATAAAAATAAAACTTCATATTTTTTAAAAACAGCGCAGACTTAAAAGGAAAATATTCTTACAATTTCAACACGAATATTTTTTTTACGTCCTCAATTGCATTTTAGGATTTGAAAACTACCCTCAGAGTTAATCGGTAAAAATGGTTTATTGATAAAACGACATGTATAACTAGCGCGGCTATTTTTTATTTTTACTCAAAACGGGACATTGTCAAAATTATGTTTATAATTATAGTGTCATAATAAGAAACTAATTTTATATCTTGAGAACATATAGTTATATGACCACACTTACATTTAAACAAAAAGTAGGCAAACCTACTTATTTTAATATTTTCCCGATAAATATATTAGTTTTTATATAGCTGGGGATGGTTTTAAGGGGGGCAATACATTTAAAATTAAAAAAAAAGTTAATTTCATATTGATTAAAAAAATATATATTATTTATTAAATAGGTTTTGAATATGAAATCCTTTAAGTACATGTCTAAAAGTACTTGAAAATATTTTTTTAATAATTTTTCAATACAAAATGGCGACGATGCGAGCGAATGACAAAAACACCTCAAAAAAAAGCCTTGTGCAACTTAACGTTTTTTCCGGTGAACCTGCAATATTCAGAAAAAAAATACGTTAATGAGATGTATAGTTCATAGGTTAACCAGTAAAGTTAAAAAAAAATTAAATTTTTGCATTAATTTTAATTTTAACAAAAAAATCGATTATTTTTCAAAAAAATCGCGTTTTAAACATTAATAAACAAATTATTCTTCCGAAATTACGAAAACATGTAAGTTCAACTAAAAGATAATACTATTTTGTAGATGTGGTATGAATTTGAACTAAATCGATCGAATATTTTTCGAGATATTTTGCATAAGAGTTGAAAAAGTACTACTTTGAGAAAAACGCTTTTAAAGTTCGATGTAGATAAAAATCATTGATTATTAGTTGTTATTGTAACTTACTCGTTAGTAAGCGATTCCAGCTACATACAGCAGCCCTTTAGCCTCCTCGTGCATTTCATTAGTTTGATTTAAAAGAATTTGGAAGGGACACACAATTGGAGAAACGCCCATAGCGTTTTTTGGCGTATTCTGCAGAGCATTTAGAACATTTTAACGTTATAAAGAAAATCGATTTTTTTGAGCAGTTACATGTATTGCCCCCCCCCCCTTAAATAACAGAAAAATTCTTAACAGATTTTTTTTAACAGATACCTGAATCTAAGATTTTTCAAATGTCCACAACTTATTCTTCAAAGAGAATACATGTGATACCAGTGAATTTGTTCCGGGCAGTCACAGAATATAAGTAATTAAAATAATAGTTTGAATGGTTGAGATTGTTACTGTGGAAGTCTGTAACTATTTCCACCAATGATTTTCAGTCGAAACATTTAGATTATTCTAATCTATGACTTTTTAAGAACCAGTGTAGTTAGAAACTGGTGAAAATTCATCAAATATTTATTTATCTTTATTGCAGGCAACATTTCCTTTTTCAATCAAAAGATTTAATACATTTTGTAGATCTTTCCACACAAGTACTTTTTCTATTAAATTTACCCAATAAAATATCTCCAAATCTGTATTAAATATAGTCCACTAATTTAAATATTCACAGCTCGTTTTGTAAAATTCTGTAGCTGAAGTTGTCATCCAGTTCTTCGTCAAAACCATAGTAATCTTTCAACTTCGAACTGTTTATGGTAGAAACTGGGTAGTCTGTTGCAGCTTCAGTTGCTGAAATATTGTGCCCTTTAATTCTCAACATAGCTTGATGAAACCTTACCAATTTCATGTACGCTATATGAAATAAAGCTGCAGTTCTGAGCTGAGATTTTCAAAAATATTTTCAATCTACTAGGACATTTTTCGATGGTCAAGAAATATTTTTTCAATGACTAGTACATATTCAAAACTCTTTCGATGTTATGCATAAGTGCAAGCCACCTGGTCTTGTCATAACCAAGCATTTTTTGATTCTCTGTATCAATTTCGCTGCAAAACTCTTTTCGTTCTTCAACTCGAACTCTACAGGTAGGCCATCTGCAGCCGATTTGATGATCTTAAGAATGAAATGGGATCCTAATTAGATATCAGTTAGTTGTTTGTAGAGAGACGATTTTAATTTTGCTTACACTTTATGGACTCTTCGCCTATTTCCACCTCCGAAATTGCAGTTGGTGTTGTCGCCACAAAACACTACAATTTTTAAAGATAAATTGTTTTCTGTCAATATATGTACTAGATAATTAACAATGACATCTGAACTTTCACCAGGTTGATCTTGGAGACGTAAAATTTTACCTGAATCCCTTCATTTGGTACAAAATAGCACACTGAACAGGAGATGCCTTCTTGATGTCAGGGTTTGAAGCGTTAGTTAATATTGTAATACAATCATTGTACGGGCTAAAACATTTACAATAGCTTTGGTTTTCATTCGCGCGCATCTAAATTTTTTCTTCAATAATGTTTGGATTAATTTTGACGCATAACATTTGGAATGGAAACTGTGATTTTCTTGTATTGTGGGATAGGCCCTACCGGGGCTGCACAATCAGAGGGAGTGCTTCGTTGCTGTACGCATGCACTTGCATTCCGGTATTATTAACACGCATTAAAATACTATAACCTGTATGTAACTCCTTTTCCTAAAATGGCCGCGATACATAAATCAAGAACTTAGGTTTTATTTTGAAGCAATTGCATGTCATAACGATCTGCACGCGAGTGAAGTAGACTGATAGTGATCGAGACGGGGCGTCCGGGAGAGCGTCTACGGGGATTATCCGGGCTAGGTATCTTTAATGTGGTTAGATATTCGACGACTTGATCATTAGTATACCGGGTGACCGATAAGTACAAAATCCATAGGGAAGAAAATGCTTTTTAGTTTTTATCAACTAAATTATACACAGCTGTATTTATTTTCATATAAAATGTAATATGTAGACTTTTAAAAGATATCTTAAAGACGTTGTATATAGACGTCTTATGGACGTCTTTAAAACAACGTCTATAAGACGCCTTATTTTATGTCTTAAGACGTTCAGACATAATCTGGATATAAAAATGACGTCTATAAGACGTCTAGTGCTGTGTGGGAAAATTATAAAAAATATCTTCTTAATGGCTAAAATATAAACGTATTTCATAAATTTTTTTTATTCCATCATATTTTTGTATAGCATCTGATAAAAAGCGCATCAACATAAAACAGGCGTAAATTATCACTAAATTATACACAAAGTATATGGAAACACAGCAAATTGTGTCACGTAAATAAAATATTGAAATATTATTGAAAAAAAATGTCCATAAAACGATTTTGACTAAAAAAATTAATCATATAATTTCTACAAAAATTAATTCTATAATATTTTAATATTCTTTTTCAGGCAAGCTCAGTGCCTCGTTTTTCCCCCTCCCTGCCTAGTAATGAGCATTTATGGTGTGTTAATCTAATGAATATTAGGCGTAAAAATCTTACTTTAGCTTTAATTTAACGTAGCAACGTTTTTTGAAAGTGTCCGGTATAAAAAACAATACAAAGACACACATGTTTAAATATTACCAAACTTTCTTGAATTTTGTGCCATAAATTAATACTATAGCTTTAGATTTTAAAATAAACTCGCTATCTGCAGTTTAAAATATTGTATATTGTATATTATAATTTTTTGTTTGTTTCAGGAACAAAGCTTCTCTTCCTATCTTTAGTCTTCTCTGCGCTAGCAACACATCTATCAACATAATCCAGATACATTCTCCAAGACTTAGTAGCAATACATTTTCCTTAAAATTACTCAAGGGAAACTTCTGAAAAATATGTGACCTAACTCTAGGTTAACTAAAAAGAATTTCTAGGATAATACTGTTTTAAACATCTAAGACTGTTTTTTAAAAATAAATTTTATGATACGTAGTCCAGTAACATTAAAACGTCATTTTAACAAAATAAAATTCATTATTTTTATTCTTTAAACAAATATTGGAGCACGATAGTATATATTTAAAAACTATATAGGTATGCTTCATTTAAAGTTCAGCTATAACGGTGTTTTGAACACACCAAATAGAAATATTATACCTTTATTTTCCGATATCTTCTTCTTCTTCTACCTTCTATAATAGGTCCCTGACCTGTTCCTTCTTCGATTTTCCTCATTCTGGACTTAAATTATCGCTCCACCTTTTCCGCGGTCGACCTCTACTGCGTGTACCACTAGGCGATTTATCTCGTGCGATCCTTACTAGTCTATCCTCTGTCATTCGGCTTATGTGTTTGTTCCATTGTGTCTTACGCTGTAGGACCCACTCATTAATGCAGTCTGTGTTGCATGATTGCCTGATGTTATCGCTTCTTTCTCTGTCTAGTAGCGTTTTTCCTGTTATTCGTCGAAGTATTCTCATTTCTGTAGTCTCCAATAGTTGTTTCGTTTTTGTCGTCTCTGGCCGTGTTTCTGAGGTGTATGTCATAATAGGTCTAATTGTGGTTTTGTAGATCCGAACCTTTGTTTCTTGTTGTAAGTGTTTGTTTCGCCAGATCACGTCGTTGAGGCAACCCGCCACTTGGTTTGCTTTGGCCACCTGCCCTCTTACTTCATCTTCGATGTTGCCTTAACTAGTTATGTCGATTCCTAGATATTTGAAACTTATTTCTTGTTGTATTATTCGACCGTCTAGTTCTAATTTGCATCGGAGGGGTTTTTTTGAGATTGTCATACATTTAGTTTTTTCGGCTGAGATAATCATATTATATTTTCTTCCTGTAAGATTAAAGGTATTTAACAATCTCTGGAGGTCGTCTTCATTTTCGGCACATATCATAGCGTCATCAGCGTAACAGAATTTTTATTTCTGTATCACTCATTTTATATCCTCTCCCAAGTCGCACCTCCTTTATTATTTCGTCCATTATCATGTTAAACAGTAAGAGACTAAGCGAGTCTCCCTGTCTAATATCGCTGTTGACTGGTATGAGTGTAGATAATTTACCGTTAGTGCGAATCTGAATTTTATTGTTTGCGTATATGTTTTCGATGGTCTGAATTATATTGATAGGAATATTTCTCTTATATAACAGGTGGATTACGTCACCTAGCTTTATGCGATCGAATGCTTTTGTTAGATCTATAAAGCATAAAAATGTTGGTTTATTGTATTCTAGAGATTTTTCGACTATCTGTCGTAGAATAAATACTGCATCCACGCAGGACCTTCCTGATCTAAATCCCTACTGTTCGTCTTCCAGTGTTGTAACCGATTTAATTTTATTTTTGATTACTTTCGTAACGAGTTTCAGAGTTGTGTCCAGTAGATTAATACCCCTGTAGTTCCCTGGTTCTTGTTTGTCACCTTTCTTAAACATAAGCATTATTGTGTTGATTCTCCACCTATCTGGTACTTTGCATGGTGTCAGGATTTTTCGAATGAAGCTTGTGAGTTCCTGTGTTAGTCGCTGTCCTCCATATTTCAACAATTCGTTATGAATTCCGTCTTGTCCGGGGGATTTTATAGCTTTCTCTACTTCTTGAATGGTGACTTCCACATTATTCCTTATTGCTGGTATGTTGTTTTTTCCAATGTTAGCATCTCCCTCAAATAATTTTGTTAGATAGTCTATTCATTTCTCCTCTGATATTTTGTTTGTTTCGGATTTTCCGACATGAATTGGAAAATCATTAAATAGACAAATAAGATGGTGATCTTTCGATGCTTAGGCCTTGTTGAATCCTTTACATCATAACTGCAAGTCATAATACCAATCGTCTTTACGAATCCGAGTAGTCGGATTATCTGATCTTGCCTGACCCCTTCTGGGGACCAATTTATATCTCTAAAATGCCTACGTCTTGGTTTATCTCTACATCCCATCTGCATACCTCGTCATCTATGAATGGTAGTATCCTATCAGTAGTCTAATATTCATAGGTTTTTTCTCTTTTTAGGGGGAAAAAGACACGTACTAGGTCCAGTTAGCTCTTCTTTAGTTCAATTAATTCCCTAGGCTTCTCTTCAGCATTAAGTTAACTTGGCCTAGTTCTCTTTTTTGGTACTTGGAACAGTTAAAATTGGTTGTGTCTTGGAAAATCCTTTTTTCTGTAATAGAGTATCCCTAATTAAATTGACTAAGCTTTGCCGAAATATGAAAAATGAAGAATAAAATTATATAAAAATGGAGTTTTAATTTTGCTTTACATTTTAGCTAATTGAGGTGCAAAGTTTCACGTAAATACTTATTATTTTTACCCTCTCAACATTAATGGCTTTTGAGAGTTTTTGGCCAAAATTGGAAACAAACAAATCGTTGTTTGTCTATAAATTAAAAATATAATTTTTATTAATTTAGCTACAGAGAACATTTCATTTATATCAATTTCAGTGAACCCCTGTACTCTATAGAATTACAAAAAATATATTTAAAGAAGAATTGCAAATAATGAAGGTAACCTAATGAGCGAAGCTATAAGAAAAACTCGACTTTTTGAACTGTTAGCTAACAAACTGAAGCATTCCCAGACCCTTATTCAAATTTTGTATATAATATATCCCACCCGAAAAGGAAAAACTTTAATTTCTGCTTGACTTAAAAAGTAAAAAAAAACATAAGATTATGTGAATCTCATATACATGGTGTTTAAAAATTTTAAAAATGCAGAAACTACCTAGTTATGAAATTTCAATGAAAAACAAAATATCATTTTTCAACTTATTTTCTTTCAGTATCTTTTTTATCAAGGTAATGTTGCTAAAATTTCCTTTTGCCATAATTTATAAAGTACAGAAAAGAGTTTCAAAATGCAGAATTTTTTAAACTTGCAAATAAAAGAAAAATTCAACAAAAAAAGTATTTGAATTTAACCATTGTACATTAAGAAAAATCATCGCAAAATTCATCAAAATAGGACGTGCGATGCATATTAAAAAACTCTTCTAAATGAAGAAGATATTCTTACAGCACTCTTGGCTTCAAATTTATTTCGGAGTTTTTCCAAAATGTCTGAAAGGAAACAGAACATTAGAAATTAGAAATGTCAATTGGATATACTTAGAAATAATTGAAAAAGGCTTTATATTTATTTAAACTATTCAAACCATAACCATATGCTAGAAGGAAATGATGATGTAAAAGGCTGAAATGTAGTTTCCTATATTAATTAACTGAATAATTACTGTTGAAAATATACGTTACCAATCAAACAAAAAACCTTATTTCCGAAAAATAGCACATTAATTGAATTAGTTTTTGATGTGTTGTAACGTACAATAGGGCCTTATACCTTTGAAGATAATATAAACATTCAAAATTGTTCGAAATCCATTAACTTTCAATAAGATGCCCATTCCGACGCATTCTATTGAAATTGTTTGTATATGACTGTATTGACAGTTTTCTTGTCATTAGATTGACGGTAACGGAACTGCTAAGAAACGTCATAATATACTCTTATTTTTGACGTAATCTTAATACAAAATGTGGGAACCTGTTATAGATTTTTGAGGAACTGAACCTAAGCAATTCCAGGAAAATCATTATATACTTTTGAAATAAAAGATGTTAATTATTTAAAACAATTCATTATATAATGAAAAAAGGTTATATTACCGTAGTTTCTTAGTTGAAGTAAATTTATCTGCACTATTAAAAATAACCGTAAATTTGATGCAAATTCTACATTAAATTTAATGATTTTTTTACCTAAAGTCGTGAGTAATTTACATTTACTTTAAATCTAAAACAATTCGTTAAAATATCAGTTCGTGATACATTAAATTTGACTAAATGGTATCTTAAATTTCAATAAATTAACTGAAAAGATATTTCAACTTTCTGCACATTAAAATTAATTCACATGTATGGTAACATTAAAAGAATTTACATTAAAATTCATGGTACATTGCATGAGATTCCGGGAGATCGTGCAACTTGTACTGAATTTTTTATTTAGTATGGTATAAATAGCTTAAAATGCTTAATTTTCTTATGATGAGGTGTACATGTTTACTGGTACTGACGGGAACCAATGAGTTCGAAACCGGTCTACAGATGACGGTACATTACCTATTGGAAAAATTTCCACCTTTTCTTGGTAGTAAAATTTTTTGACCTGATATTAATGTTGGTTCACTAAATATGTAATAACGTATCTTAAATTCAATGAACACTGTTTGTATATTTAATGTACATAGTCACCTTAAAAAGTAACGATTAAATTTAAAATTTAATGTATGATTACATTAGATTAAATGGAATAAATTAATTTAGATTAAAGTAAATTATTAAATTTAATGTATTATGTTTAACGCATTTAATAAACGTTTATGAAATCTGTTTTCAGCATATTTACCTTTAATTTATTGCATTTCCTTTTTACAGTGTATCTTTATAAATAAAACTACTTTATGCTTAGCATTTTTCATACTATTTTAAATTTCTGAAAACCTCTATACGAATTATATTTAATAATATGTTTTTTTTGGCCTTATCAACTCAAGAAAAGTGTTTTTCCACCAGACTCACCAATTAGCAAGATTTTGCCCTCTGATACATCATCCGTATGACACACTATGTATATAAAGTTTTAAGTTGGAACACCACGCTTCCATGAAAGACCTACATCTGACCCTTTTTGTAGGTAAAGAGTTTATCTGCATTCATATTTTCTCAATAGTTGCAGCGTTTATGAGTATTGTTCTCCTGGTCAAAAGCGGTCCCTTATTCTTTACTTTCCTCTAATGCCTGCCTGCGCAATGCTTTCAGCAGGTCTAGGTATATGTCCAATCTACAACTATTTTCTTCATCTAGTCTAAATCTTTCTTTGTGTTTTGTGGGGATATACCCAAAAATCTTCATTGGATATATTTTCGGACGAGAAAGTGCTTAAAAATGTCGTCAATTCGTTTATCGTTAGCGAGGTAACCTTTCATATTAGGCTCCTATAAAGAAATCTCAACATTTGGTAATTAGCCTACATGTTGTTGATCTTCACATGTGCTAAAGCATTTTAAATGGGTTTCCAACTATATGATTTTTCACGCCCTTTACGGTACTCTCTTTATTGTACTAAACCGATCAAGCGAGCAATGTCTATTACGCTTAGAGGTATGCTGTTTATTATTCCCATCGGTACCAGAATTTTCAAGTGAAACATGGGACATATATTACTAACAGATATTAAATTCAAATATCTTACCTTCAGGAGAGAATAAGAAATTCAGTAGGTATCCTTAAATAGTTTGATAATATATAATATTACATATATAAGTTTAAGATTTTTTAAAGGAAAATTAGATTTTTGACTTTATCTAAAATTTTGTTCTTGTTAAATGACGTTTTAATTTTCATAACTGCACTACTGATGTGAATAAATCATTTTAATTGATTATGAATCTTGTTAAATTTTATTTAAAAAATAGATCTTAAACACACACATTTTTAATAAATGTTTGGTAGTGTAGTAATGTAGTGACATTTATTATTTAAATTAAGCTTGTTTATAATAATTTACTCTTTATTGTTTTTCGTATTTAAAAAAATTGTAGATTTGATCTTTTTTGTATTTAGGTATGCTGAAAGAGCCTAAATTGTATACACCACAAGAACTTCTATAAACTTAGGAAATTTTATGTTTGAAGCAACTAATGAAAATAATTTTGCCATGCAACAAATTTTTTTTTAACTACGCGTTTACTGATAAAATTCCGAATTGTGACTTTGATTGAAATAAAAATATGGTTTTATATTTTCATTTAAAGAATCCATAATAGTAAAACTTGTTTTGTCACAAATATAATGGTTGGTGATATGGTATTTGGTTCCAGAATTTAAACAACTTTACTGGTTTGAGAATTTCTTTCCATCAGTGTATTTTTTTTAAATTTTATGTCCTCCAACTTGCTTGCCGAGATTGTCCTTGCCTTGTTAATTTTCATGTCCAGTAAATAAATAAATAACATAACATATATATATATATATATATATATATATATATATATATATATATATATATATATATATATATACACCGTTCTTTGTTAGGGCGTCTTGCAGTATGTTCATCTCTTTGTGTTATAAAAAAAACATATAGACAAGGTGTTAAAAAACGAAACACTTGGCCCCAAAAAATCACAAAAACCAAGAGAATAGTTCCAAAGGTTTTGATTCTTATGTAAGAGGCACCACAGACAAGATCGCAAAAATTCTCAGGAGACACAATCTTGAAACTATTTTCACCACCGACCGTAAAGTCAAAGATCTCTTGCCAACACCTAGAGAAAGAATCCCTTTAGAAAACCAAGGAGTGTACGAAATTCCATGTTGAGCATGCAGCTCATCTTACGTAGGCCAAACCAACCGTAAAATAAGCGCCAGAAGAGACGAACATATGAACGCTGTCAAGCAAAAACAACTTCTTCTGCTCTGACCCAACACTGGTTAAACACAGGACATAAGATTAATTTCTTAGGAACAAAAATGCTATCAAGATGTGAAAACCTGTCCACAAGAGTTATAAGGGAAGCCATTGAAATTGCAAAGAGGCCCAATAACTTAAATAGCAGAGATGATAGCCAGCGAGTGCCTAATACTTGGAAAAATCTGCTTACAAAACATTAACCAGTACCACTTAGTAACGAAACAGATTACAACTCGGCAACGCAACCCCAAACACTGGCAACAGCGTCGATGATGCGCAGCAGGTCTCGCCACCTGATTGGCCAGAACCATTTGGAAAACGAACGCGTAAGACGTACGCACGGGACCGACATTACCCGAGCCGCAGGCGTCAGTTCGCTCGTAGACGCCTTACAGTGAGCTTTGAAAATGGTAAATGAGATTTCACCGAAACGTCAGCTGCCTTACAGTCCTGAGAGGGACTCTGCATATACACAGGATGCCCGAAAACCTTCGATTACACACACACACACACACATATATATATATATATATATATATATATATATATATATATATATATATATATATATATATATATATATATTTGAACGCTAATCACCCTGGAAAATTACTTTTTAATAACAATATTTTTAATAATGTATCTGTTGGTTTATTGTAACAAGAAAACAAAAATATTTTCGATTATTGTTGTAAAAACCCACCTTGTGATTTTTATATTACATCAGAGTAAGCCTCATAAGAGGCAAGAACGGTGAGATAAGCACTTGATTAATGTGTGAAACACCGACACCGTATCGCTTTTCTTTCTCACTATTTTAAAAAGTTGCTTTTCCTCCTTTTTGTCTTCCTTCTGACTCGTGATGTAAAGAAAAACTAGTATTGCTCGCGCACCTTTAACATGCGACTTTGTAGTTTGCATATACGCAAATGCTACCGAGAGTCGCGATGAGAATGTAGAAAAATTACACCAAACCATTGAGCTAACATTGAAAAAAATTAAATCAAGTGGCATGACAATAACAATGGATGACCAAAATGCAAAAATCAAAAAAGAACAAACTGGTAAATAAGTAAAAGAGAATTTTCTTGACCAGAGAAACGAAAAAGGTGACTTACTGTTGCAATTCTGTCAAGAACACGATTTCATAATTAAGAACACATTCAAAGAACTACCAAGCGGACAATTGTACATTTGGAAGTTACCTGAAAATGCAAAACACAACGTCATACGAGATCAAATAGGCTGTATATAAACGGCGGGTTTGAAACTACAATTGAATCAGTGAAAACCTACTCAGGAGCTGATATTGTGTCAGACAACAATCCAGTAGTTATCCAATTCCCAACAAAACTCAAAAGAATACAAAGGCCAATATAAAAAATATTATTAGATGTCAACCGCTTAAGCGAAAAAATATTTGAACAATAAATAGAACAAAGCACCTGGTTAAATCTAATAGAAATTGGGAAGGATCAGGACAGAAGAACCCCTCGATATTCACACACATCAGACCACAATTAAGAAAGTTCTACTACAACCAGACAGGGTTAATCGCAAAAAGTAAAACTACGAAAATAAAAGGGATGGATGACTGATGAAAGTTTAGGTATTATGGATTCCAGGATAACAGCTAAATTTAAAAATAAGAGTATAAACAAATCAACGCCAAGATAAAAAAAATGAGATCAGAAAAGTAAAAAGAACATGACTCGAAGAGAAACGTTAGGAGATCGAAAATCAGGTAGCCAAGTATGACTCCTTTAACATCCATAAATTATAGAAGAAAACTGTCTTTAAAGATGAAAGATAAATAGTGTACTTCGACAATTTGCAATACATAAGAGGCCCAGACATAAAAACAGAAGAAGAGATTCAAGTAATCAAATCATGAAAATATAAGAAAGCATCAGGTCCCGATCAATTACCAGCGGAAATTCTAAAACTGATAAAAAGCCGAAAATCTACTTGCTGATAGAATTACTCAATAAGGTCTACGAACATAGCATTATTTCACAAGATTGGCTAGTTACCAGATTTGCCATTATTCCTTAAGAGACACATACAAAATAAAACCAAGCACTAACATGAATGAGTCACTCTTAAGTTTTCAAAGTTTTATCAGCGAAAGTAGAATAGTTCATAATAAATAATCTTCAAATAAATATCGTTTATTGGTAAATGACATAACATTTTTTTTAAATATTATTTGTTGAGCTGCTCAATATTCAAATAAAAGCATATACATTCTTATAAGGAACTTATTCTGTCACATAGCTTAATATTGTCTGCATACAGTGTAGAAACAAGACACTTTCATAAAACTAAAGAAAAACGGTTCTGTGTTATTCTAGACGTCACAATATATTTTAATTATGAAATCCATGAAGCCTAATTCACTAATGCGACCATTAAGGTAAAATTTAAATAAAACTATTAGTGAGACCCAATATATGAACATCGATAGATTCCTAATTAAGAGAGAGTGATTTGAATGGTCAAATTCTGTAGTGAAGTTTAAACAAATTACTTTAGTTTAAAGGCAGTAATATTAGAATATCAAGTACAACTGCAAACTGAAAATCAAGTCACACATAACAAGAATATTATCTAATTAATTCCAATACTATAATATTAAGGAAGAAAAATCATTTCAGGATTTTACCATTAAGCATGCCATTACTTTCGTGATATACCAATACTGCACTAGTAACAAAAATGCCGTATTTGCAAAATCTCAGTTTCGAGAAAACAATGTAAATGTGTTTTGATTCTATGTTGTAGATAAATTAAAACATGTCTCTTGTATATTCTATTCCTGTAACTTTCACATGAAAAAAGCAATGGAAATAATTTAAAAACTCTAAATTCATAAGTTTTGAGTAAAATGCACTTACGAAATTTAAAATTACCAGAATAAGATTTACAGAGTTGATTAAATAGAGAAAAGATTTGTAATCGCAAAATAAATCTCTTGCATTTTAAGCCAAAACTGTTGACCATGTCATCTGGTTCCAAAGCTATGAATAGGTTCCATTTCTTAAAATCTAACGCATATTAAATTGTTTATAATTCGTCTTTTTTCGTCTTGAGTCTTCACTTACTACATCTCGTCTTGGAGGAGGAACAATCTCCTTGCCATACATGTTGGTTTCAAAACTCTACCAAATTGTCAAAAAAGCCACGAATTTCGTCAAACAGTTGTCACTAAATTGTAAAATAAAAATTAAAAAGGGTCGAATACTGAGCTATAAGAAATATTTTTTAGATAAAGTTTTCTAACTTTTAAACATTCATATATATTACGTTATTCGAGGAACAACGTATATGCATTTTAGAAAACTTAGGATGCAGTTAAAGTATTTTAACATGAAAAAAAAATCGATTTATATTATTCTTAAAAACCAGAAATAGCATCATCTCAAAAATGCAAAAAATGCAGATACGGCACTTTTTTACAATGGCACAATACACATTATGCGGTCTCGCCTGTTTTACATGTTAAGGCCTAATACTTTCATATACTGATAATACTATTTTCCTTTTAATTATCGTTAAAAGATTGTTAGCCTAATTATAAACGTACAGACTTGAGAGATCGAAAATTATACTAGGCCTAAATTTATTATAAAGCGTTGCTATATCCAAAATCAGTATAATTAACTTAAGTTTAGCTCACATGATACTTGTATTGTTCTAAGATTGTTTGCTTAATTTTGCACTCTGTATTATTGGCTTCACACGTATGCATTACTGGGTAGGGTTTCGCAGCATGTTAAATAACGGTTTGAAAATAAGACGCCATTGTAGCGAATATTCTATTAAATTGACTCTCAATTTTAAAGTCAATTATATAAATTTATGCGAATCAATGTTTATTCTCTAAAAATTGTGTCAAAATAATCATATGCAATCCTATATAAGGAGTTGTCGTTCCTTGCCGGGAGCTCTCACAAATAATCGACTGTCGACAACCGTGATAAACGCATGCCTACGGGACAAAGCTTAACTTATTGGTTCAGGTTGAAATTCATCAGATAAACCAGCACGACTGATCCATCATGAAATTTGTGCTCCAACAATGTGTCAAGCACGCTGGCTGTCACAACTTTTAATACCTAGTGTGGCAGTGAAACAAGCAAGCGTCATGTGAGCTAGATTTTACGTATTTGAAAAAAATTGCTGATTATTTTTATATGTCATGGAGGTATATTTGCAAAATAATTTTCATTAGAAGCAAAATTAAATTTGGACCTTTTTTAGTGAAAGGTTACAAATACATATCCTTATTTATTAAGAAAAATATTTGTAAAAAAATATTTATTTATAAATTATTTATACGCTTGTTATAAGTACTATTATAGCTCTGTTATTGTTGTCGATATTTACTGAAAGAAATTATTCGGTGAACTTTATTTAACAGATTATGATAAGCATTTAGATTTTGTGTTTTCTTGTTATAAAATGTTATGATCTTTTGAGGCCAAATAATGTTTGTATTCATTTAAAACATATAAATGCATATAATTTAACCTGATTTTATATAGAGCGATATAAAATTAATGTGAGGGTATATGTCAACTGAGAAAAACCTATTTTATTAACTTCAAAAGAGTCTGAAAAAATATATACATTATTTGATTTCAAAAAACCTTTAATTCCGTAGGGGTCAGTAGGAGCACTATCATTTTAATTTTAAATATTTTATCATTCCCCACGTATCTTTCTTAGTTCGCAAAGTATTTTAAAATGGAAATTTTTATCACCGTTATTTTTAAGTTATTTGATTAAGTTGAATTACACGCTGTTATAAAACATGTAGAAAAAGAGTTTTAATACCGGGGATGTAAAACAAAATTACAATATATCATGCATATAATTTGGGATACGGCGTTTTTTCCAATATTTATGTTTCATATTAGATGTTGCAATTTAAGTCAATTTTATTGTTAAACTTTATATATATTTTATATGTACACATTTTTTAAGTTCTTTATAAGGTTACTTTAAAAGATGTATTCTCTTGGAAAGATAAATTTGTTCAGAACATGGATTTCTAGGCTTAACAATACTTTTTCTGTAAGCTAAAAATTATAATTATCTATTTAATTTTCTTATAAACTCCTCAAAGTAAATAAATTGAATTATAGGAAGACAATTTTAAAAGAAAGAGATTTACGTCATTACTAAGATTTGTTGTTCGTTTTGTGAGAAAATTTTTTTTAGTACGTTAGATTTTCTCGCCATTGATCGTTTGCTTTTTCGATATTGAAATAATAAGATGAAAGTCGGACGTCGAAAGTTCATTTTTCGGTAGAAATCTACCTTGATTTTCATCAATTAAAAACCATAAAGGAAATTATAAAAGACAAGTGACAACGCATAGGTATTTAGAAGAAGCATACAAATAGAAAAGAAATTGATTAAATAATTTTTTGAGGGTCACAATCACCGAAGTTAAACGCGATTATAATTATTTTTTTCAAAAAATGTGCAATTTAATTTATTATTTAATAAGGTATGTATATTCAAACAATAAGAATTTCAACCAGCCAATTTTGTTTTGCGTGTAAGAGACATTTGCCTTACCTACCTAGTTCACCTATGCGCACGGAAACTTAAAACTTTATCAATTTCTGTCAAACGAACTTAAAACTTTTACAATATATTTTTGAGATATTAGACTTCTAGAAAGTATTAAAAATTAAAAAGATTTTCGTTATTTCATTTTATTTACAATTCTTAAAATGTACAAGCTATGGGCGCTGTAGGACAGCGCTGCCTTTATGATGTTACTTTAATCGAATAGTTAGGCACCATTAGAAAGATCATCAATAACAAGAAAATAGTACAAGCAAACAAGGGTCAAGCAACAGAACCTCTAGTATACTCTACCGAAGGATTTTTGTGCGCTAAATCGGAATCTGGATTTAGAATTACTCCATCACTTCAGGTTTTTGAGATATCCTAACCTAAAAGTGTGAAAATACTGTTTTTCGCCATATTTGAGGTTAAGTAAAATCACAAAATTAGCAGGAGTACCTGAAAGTATGATCCTCTTTCTTTAAAATCAATTCTGCAATGTCTACATATCTTTTTTTTTTTCACCGAAATATGCTAACTTGAATTTTGTGTCTCACCGATCTATGTGAAGCCAGGCGAAAAACAGAGTACAAGCTACCTCTTTGTGTGTACTTTTCTAAATTCTGTTATTTTAATGAAAAGATCAATATTTTAGGGATCGCTGATTACGAATCCACTGTCAAATTTTGAAAATTTAAAATGGGAGATCCAATATGGCGGACAAATTTTCACAAAGTTTAAAACTTTGTACAATGTTTTTGGTGAAACTGTTTCACTTGAAAACGGCTAGAAATAACTACTAGCCGAAACGTCGTGATATTCAACAAAAATAAAGACTATGGAAGTTATAATTTTTAATGGAGTTTTTAATTAATTAGTTTATTATATATTTGGCTAAGATTTTTTATATGTTGTTTGTCGTTAACGACATGCTTTTCTTTTTTAATGTGAATCATCTCCTTAATAAGCAGTTTGTGGTGGTTTTGGTCTTGGGCGGGTATTTGCGAAATCAAATTCGTGTTTTTAAGAAGATTCGTGCTTATGTAATTGCAGTTGAAGCATTTTTGGTCTATTTGTGACCATTCAGTATATCATCCAAATATTGCGTTGTGATGCCTATGTATTTTTTTGGGCAGTTAAGGCAAGGTACAGAGTATATTAAATTTGACTTCTTTTTGGTTGCTACTTTACTTTTTAACGGAGTGAAAAGCGAAGATAAAAGATTTTAAGATTTGTGGCATAGAACAATGTCGTGTACGGCATAGCTATGTATTTTTTGTTACCATCTGGGTTCGCTGATTTGTCTATATTACTAGTATTATAAAATTTATAAATTCGTTGTTTAATAATTTTATTAATTTAATATTCTAAAAAGTTATTTTCAATCAGGACCTTTTTGACTTTTTTAAGTGTTTCGGTTCGCTATTCAGGAGACGTTAATGTTAGTGCTCTATCTGTTAGACCGATGACAACGCTGTTTTTTTTTTAGATATGGGATGGTGTGAATTGTAGTTCAAGTATCGACCAGACCATGTTGCTTTTGTATACCACTTCGTCTAAAGGCATTCATCAACATTATTTCTTATTATTGTTAAGTCTAAAAAGTTAATCTTACTGTTTTGTTCGATTTCTGATGTAAATTGTAATTTGGGGTAAAAGTTATTGAAACAATCTAAAATGTCTTGTACATGGATTTCTGGAACGGCATTAAGGCAATCATTAACATACCTTTTGAAAAAAGTCATAGGAATATTAGTATTATTTAAGACAGTTTCTTCCAAATATTCCATTACAAGTTGTGCAACTGTGGAAGATATGGGTGATCCCATGGCACAGCCATCTAATTGTTGGTAAAAAGTATTTTGGTGTTGGAAGTAATTATTAGTTAACGTTAGATTTATAGATTCTATAAAAATACTTTGATTAAGACTGGTATACTTCTTTAAAATTTCCCATTTTTCTTTTATTATTTAATTTAAAATTTCGGGCGAAACTTTCAAATTTTAATTAGATCGTTATATATATATATATATATATATATATATATATATATATATATATATATATATATATATATATATATATATATATATGTTTATACGGCTTTCACGGATACCTCCGTGTGAGATGCATTAGCAGTGGTTATATCCACATTATGCTGTTGTAGTGCTGAAATCACATTCAGCAAACGTACAACTATATGCAACTCCGTACATAAGTGAAGTAAAATGCGAAACAGTGAATGCAAACTTCGCTCCATCATATCCTTTCTGTGTTAGAGGTTGCACAGTTAGAATAAATTGTGATAAAACACAATTCATCCTATTCCACCACCATCGAGATGGTGACCTACCTGTACCACCACACCGAGAAGAAAGTCAAAGCTTACCCTCCTCGCGATAGTGATACGGCAGAGATACATGTTTCGTCTCTCACTAGACTCATCAGGGTACCGACATGCACCTGGCTGTGCAAAGGACAGATCGGAAGGAAGCATGCAACACTGAACGCGGCTTCGCCGACCTCTCGAAGCCGCGTTCAGTGTTGCATGCTTCCTTCCGATCTGTCCTTTGCACAGCCAGGTGCATGTCGGTACCCTGATGAGTCTAGTGAGAGACGAAACATGTATCTCTGCCGTATCACTATCGCGAGGAGGGTAAGCTTTGACTTTCTTCTCGGTGTGGTGGTACAGGTAGGTCACCATCTCGATGGTGGTGGAATAGGATGAATTGTGTTTTATCACAATTTATTCTAACTGTGCAACCTCTAACACAGAAAGGATATGATGGAGCGAAGTTTGCATTCACTGTTTCGCATTTTACTTCACTTATGTACGGAGTTGCATATAGTTGTACGTTTGCTGAATGTGATTTCAGCACTACAACAGCATAATGTGGATATAACCACTGCTAATGCATCTCACACGGAGGTATCCGTGAAAGCCGTATAAACATATATAAGCCATCCGACGAGAGGTCGGCGAAGCCGCGTTCAGTGTTGCATGCTTCCTTCCGATCTGTCCTTTGCACAGCCAGGTGCATGTCGGTACCCTGATGAGTCTAGTGAGAGACGAAACATGTATCTCTGCCGTATCACTATCGCGAGGAGGATAAGCTTTGACTTTCTTCTCGGTGTGGTGGTACAGGTAGGTCACCATCTCGATGGTGGTGGAATAGGATGAATTGTGTTTTATCACAATTTATTCTAACTGTGCAACCTCTAACACAGAAAGGATATGATGGAGCGAAGTTTGCATTCACTGTTTCGCATTTTACTTCACTTATGTACGGAGTTGCATATAGTTGTACGTTTGCTGAATGTGATTTCAGCACTACAACAGCATAATGTGGATATAACCACTGCTAATGCATCTCACACGGAGGTATCCGTGAAAGCCGTATAAACATATATAAGCCATCCGACGAGAGGTCGGCGAAGCCGCGTTCAGTGTTGCATGCTTCCTTCCGATCTGTCCTTTGCACAGCCAGGTGCATGTCGGTACCCTGATGAGTCTAGTGAGAGACGAAACATGTATCTCTGCCGTATCACTATCGCGAGGAGGGTAAGCTTTGACTTTCTTCTCGGTGTGGTGGTACAGGTAGGTCACCATCTCGATGGTGGTGGAATAGGATGAATTGTGTTTTATCACAATTTATTCTAACTGTGCAACCTCTAACACAGAAAGGATATGATGGAGCGAAGTTTGCATTCACTGTTTCGCATTTTACTTCATATATATATATATATATATATATATATATATATATATATATATATATATATATATATATATATATATATATATATATATATATATATATATATATATCGACCGTCCAGGAATTTTATAACCATTTTGTTCTTTATGGTTCTATATATGTATTTTGGTAAACTTCATTGCCTTTCATGGATTTGAATTAAATTTGTGTGAGAGTTAGATGTACACTTCTTTTAAAAGATCACGAGATATTTTCAGTAAAATTTATTTATTTCTTGAGATAGTAAAATTTTATTATATACTCGTATTGATAGATCTCTCAATACAAAAGACAAAACTGTTTCTGATGGAGATATTGGCGAGAATTTGCCTTTAAATATGATTTGTTTGATAGTTTTTACATTTTAGAAAAAATCTAAAATGTTGACTACGAATTCTTGTTTTGAATTTGAGATTAGTAAAACTAAAAATTACTTTGACTGTTTAGCCTAGAATGTTCAATGATGTCGTTTATATAAGAATGTTTCGCAAATTTATCATTTGAAGCAACATAAATTAAACAAAAAATAATTTAATGTCAGAATTTTGTTTCGCATTAATAAACTTCATATAAAGTAATAAATAAGTGCTCCAAACAATTTTCGTTTACAAAAAAAATTCAATACTTTTTAAATATAATTTTGGTTAAAAATGTTTATTTGATATTATTTTAATCATTGATTTGGTGATATATGGCAAATATCTTTTGGTTTACCGTTCTTTGTTGTAATAAATGTAAAACTATAATGTAGACTGTGAACCAAGGACCCTTTGTAAATATTATCGGTAAGTTCTAGTGCACAATAAACAATACTTGTTATAAAATGTGTTTTATTACTATCACTGTTCTTTCACTCATTTAAGCGCAGTGTAGCATACCAACTAAGTTCTTATAAAAGAACAGTGAATGCTGAGTATCTATTTACATTGTAATATTGCTATATAATCAGCGTTTACATCCACCTGTTCTTTCATTATTGAAAACTCTCCTTACCTTAACCCAAAGTCACCTGACTCAATTACTAAGATCTTTGAAGAGATCCAATGATGATAATAAAATAACTATGATTTTTGAATATAGTAAAGATGCGAGAATCATGACGTGCTTACATCTAGCCATAAATTATTCTGCCGGTTTTCATCCAACTCATTTTATCGATCTAAAATGGAGGAAAACAGGAAGAGGAAACAAAAATAATATACATGCTCGTGAATCTTCGAGAGGTTAGGACTAAATATTTAATAATTCTTTTAAGTCTGCTATGTCTAACGATTAATCAATTACATCAGAGGTTACCAAACTTGTTTCTCCTGGAGACTACTGGCCAATTTTTTCTGTTTTCACAGCCACTCGTATCTAGCTAGTATTGACTTTTACAACTGATCAACGTAAACGTATTTTTAATAGATCTATTCCTAGTCTGGCCATGGAACGCACAATTTGACAAGACCAGAATAGTGTGGAAAATGTTAATGTAACAACAAATACTGTTGACGCTGTTCATAATATCTTGGACAAGATGCCGCCCAACCCGTACCGCCATATTGTGTGCAGGGGCGGATCTAGTCTCTCTCCTTGAGTGGGGGGAGGGTGCGCTGATATCACAAAAGTACAGTATGACAAGCGAAAGCAAATTGTCGAGGGGGGGGGACACCAGCGACATTCCCATTTCTAGTGTAAAAAGCAGTGTCAGATCTATTTTTCTGACTTTGAAGGTCTTGGAGAGAGGGGGGGGGGCGATGACAATAAAAAGCAAGTTGCAAACAGGGGGGGGGGGAGTGCCAGCAGCATACACATTCTTAATATAAAAGGCAGAATGGGTTCTATTATCCTGAATTCAGAGCTCTTGGGGGGGGGGGGGGGGGGGCGATTGCAAACATAGACGTTCCTATAATATATTCAAGAACTAAAGAGAGTAATAAAACTGTTACCGAAACCTCCCACGTACCTGCTCCAGTGCCGCAGGTAACTGAGGACTGTCGTAAATCTATTATTTAACTATATTTAAATATTATAAGCATTTATAAATTTACTGCAACAATAAAATTTCTGATAGTTCAATTTAATTTCTATCAGTGAGCAAAGTACATCTTACAGTGTGTCTTTAGTGATCTTGTTTGCGCTTGTTTTTATATATTATTGAGAATAGTGAGATATCCAAAAGATATGGCTTCCACCTCTATATTTGTTCCAAAATCGTTAAATCTGGGCATTTTTTCCTCAACGAAAAACTTATCACGATGAATGTTTATGATGCGTTAAGATATTAAGATCTAAATAATAATGTTAAAAGCTTTTTTGAGATGTATTCCAACATGACAGGAGTTGGAAAATCTTCTGTATACCCAATACTGAAGGAGAAAAAGACCACTGGAATTATTTGTAATCCCAAGCCACATTCGATCACAGGCAAACGAAAAACCTCGTTGGAAGAAGAGATGAAAACTGCAATAAAAGGAGTTGTATATACATTTTATTATGCGAAGTAGATCCCAACCGTCGACAAAGTTCTAACTAAAATCAATGAATATCGGGATTTACCTGAAATTAAAAGAACTGAGCTCTGGAAATTGCTCAGAACTTAATTTTTGCTGGGAAAAACCAGATAGGAAATCTGTTCTTATAGATCGTCTGGAGACTGTCCGTTGGAGAAAGAAAGATCTCTCTCAAGTAAAAGGTAGGGCCGGAAATTTTTTGAGAGAATAAGGCTACGTTTTAGTCTAAATGTGCCTAAAACGGTTTCTATGACAAAATTAAAAATAATAAAAATACAGTAGTGGTTTGTGTTAAATATGGCAAAATTACATATATTTTGTAACGTACATATGTGAATTATTACGAAATCATAAGAAATAAAACAATATTATAAACACTTTTTGTTTTAGGTTTATTACCGAAATGATATTCTATGCCATAAATACATATATGTGTCTAACATATTGTGCCAAAGACACCGGAATAAAAAACACAGGTAGTTTGCTAAGAAAAAATGGCTAAAAAATTATTTATTAATATCTCTAGTTCTTGAATAGACTGAAGAGGCAAAATCGAGTCTATTTAACTGAACTTAAAGCACGTGGAGGGGGGGAAGTGATAGCCCCCACCGCCCACTCCTTGGATCCGCACCAAATTGTGTGTTTTATCACTGGATCAAAAATTGGCACAGAGCTACGCAATTTGATAAGGTTTTTTGTAATGTGAAAAATATTTGAAAAAAATGTTTGAGTTACAATTTATATCTTTACTAAATCGAACAACGCAAAATCATGTCCTGTAAAATTTTTACAGAAAGTAAGTGCACAAAAACTCAACCTTTTTACTCTACTCGTTCCCCACCACCCATAAACTTAGACGATAGTTATAACTATACCTTTAATTAGACTAATGAGCCTGACGCAAATTTTTAATTTGGCTTTAAATTAGTCAGCTTTAACATTAGGTCTTCTCGGCCAGTGATTTCCAATCTGGCTTTATTTTTGCAAAGGAATTGGCGATCCCGCTGCAACTTCTTTTCACGAGGTATGAAGATGGAACAGTTACCTTTCTCGAGATCGTCTGCAAAGTAGGTTAAGTTGCAGGTATGTCTTTCTGAATCCAAAATAGCTGATATTCAATTCTAAACCGTACCAAAAATTCTTCGTTAATACTTATTCTGCTCAGTTCTTCTAATATTGTCCGATTTGGTAATGTCATCCTATGGGTTGATTATTCAATGTGATATTTCCAGGAATTAAACAAGTCCATGCAAGTATGCGCCGTCTTCCTTGCAACTCAAATCTAGGCATGTTCGTCATCGCGTGTTTGTGTCCAATACGTTGCTATAAAATGCACAAGTTCTTATAAATTATAACTAGTATGATCACAAAGCAAATAGTTACTTACTTAAACAATATTTTAATGAAACATTCTTAATTAATACATAAATAGGTACATTCTGTTCTGTATATTTTAAATAAATATAAACACGACCTTATCTTGTTTGTATTCTTTGTAACTGACAACAATTTCCTAACGTTTTGAAAATCTAGGATAGTTTACCTACTGGTAAATTTCGTCATATTTTCACATTCGTGCATAGTTACCCTCGTCTGTGATATTACGTTGAAATCTATTCCTATAGACCCTAACCTATGTGTAAACAAATTCAAAATATGTTCAAAATAATTAGTAGCGGGATAACGAGTTTGATAGCAAAGGCACTACGTTAAATCTACTTTGGCCCACACCTTTAGTCTTAATTTGAATTTACCATTTGTTGCCATTCGTTTTCATCACTTTGATGAGTTTTGCAACAGTTCCTCAAATGAATTTATGTCAAAGGTGAATTTATATTCAAAAAGAGTTTGATCTATATTTCTAAACCCAAGTTAAGGTTATAATAGTTTTTTTTCAGATAAATATTTTCCTCCCTATTTTCCAAAATTCTATAAACTCCTTTCAAACAGACAAATACCATAAAAATAAGCAAAGGTAAATTTGAGCTATGTCTGCCAATGAATTCATTGTATTCTGTTATATCTCTCCGCAATTAAGGATTCTTAATCTAGAGCTTCACTGGTTTGAACTATGACGCTGGTTGAACCACACATTTTCAAAATATTTTTAATATGATTGTGCAAATGCAGTAAACTTAATATTTATTATATTTGTTACACGGTTAGTTAATTTTTGAGTAATCCATAATTAATCGATAAACATTTTTAATCTTTAGCATTAAAATTTTGAAGGAAATCCCAAATTACCTCATTTCATTTATGAATCTCCAAAAATAGAAATTGATTGTTTTAACGCAGTATACCTTGTTCACATATTTCAAATTATTTGTTTTTGAACGAGCAAATATAGATTCGTAGTAAACTAAAAACAAATACAAACACATTAATTAAAGGTTAATTACTTCTCAAAATTTGTCAATAAATTATAAGAACACGTAAAGCTGATTTTTGTGATCAAGATAATTGGGTATTTTCTATAATTTATTAAGGCAGATATAAGGATTTACAATTTAATGCCTACCTAGAATTATTTACCAAGTAGTTAAAACTTATTTTTGTTTATAAAAAATACCATAATAAAATCAAAATACATCTAGGTTGTAATAATTTACGTTAACTGTAGAATTACTTTAAATTCCATAATTTAAGCTAAATTTTTTAGTACAGACTTCTATTTATTCTCAGGAATCAATAGTTTTCATATTTCATTTGAGTAGGTTATAGTGTACGCCATCTAGGCAGAACATATAAAATTAGATCTATGCTTTAAATCCATCGATTCTTCAATTGAAATTTTGTTGGTTAACTTCACCGCAAACAAATGCGAAATGGTTAAACATGAAATTTCTGATAATGCTTATAGATGGAGCAGCTTTATATTTTACATAGTTCATGTGATTTTACACAGAGAGAAGGAACATTCTATTCTAAAATGTGCGGCTGAGAGTAAAAGGGGTATAGGTGATATTTTGTTGATTTCGAATTTTAAATATATTATATCTCTTCTGCTCCAAATTTTTTAACTTTTATCATTCAGTATATTTTTCTCATGAAAATATCACTTATACTCCTTGTGCTCTCAGTCCTCCAAATATTAGTGACTAAGGTACAAATATTCCTAAACTTTTAAATTAGACAGTTTTTCTTCATACGGAAAAAATATAATTTTATACTTTTCTTTATTTAGAAAAATACACTTTTCTGCATTTGAAAATATTTTCTTCCTTACTAGAACTTTTTATCTTAAGTACTTTCTATTGCCAAAAAAACCAAACTCTAACTTTTAGTGAAAAGAAGGAATATATGATTGCTATAATTCTATCGGAATAATAAGTCCATTATGGTCCCAAAAGGCCAGAAAATTTCAAGTAATATGTGTTTTTATTTTCTTTCAACAAAATTAAAATAAATTAAACGACAGAATAAATCATGTTAGGGTTTCTCATTCAAGAGTCCAGCAAGTAGTCCGATTTAAACATCCATTAAGCCTAAATTTTGTAAGACGTCTAAATGGATAAATAGAATATGTCGTTTTAATGATATATTAGAACCCATAGCTTCGTAGGCAATTTGACAGCAATTCTTCTACATAAAAGTTGTAATTTTCATATTCTTATTTTCCAATATTCACGAACGCATTTGGTGTTTATCTTTTAGAATCATTTATGGTTGTTCCATTGCTGACGTTGTAAAAAAATCTGTTATTCGAAATTCAAAAATTTCTTTTTTTTTGGCCTATTTCTGAATTACGTCGAAGAAAAAATTCGCGGGTTAAGTTGGTAAGTGTACCACAAATCGAATTCCAAATATACTATGACAGCTAGATCAAATTTACATTAAATTTTTTTTTTATTTTATAAATAAATTCCTAAAATTTTATAAACGTAGTAAAACGAATAAAATAACCTTTGTTTTATCTTCCCTCTCAACATAAAAACATTTTATAATATTCATCGTTAACAATTGTTTACGTATTTATGTTGTCATTCTACAACATATTGTAATGGAACAAATGTTAATTATTTTTCACTGTTCAATGTGAACTATATTCTGTTAAAATAAATAATTAAATAAATCACTCTGTGAATAGATTTCCCGTGGGAATAGGGTAGTTATATTTTTTTATCACTATCCACGAAAGTCTAAAGGAAAAATAAATCAGTTATCGAGCTTAACTTTTATGATCTTTGTCGTTTAAATGTTTTCTTAAAAAAATACATAAAATCAGTTAATTTATGAAGACGTAATAAGACCCTTCCTTAAAATTGCCTATAAATCTATGTAATCCTGCCCTGGTTATGTAAATAAAACCGAAAGATAAGGGAGGTTTATAACATATGGTATATGCACAAACCGTTAAAATGTCTCAGAATATTAAACGATTTTCCCTTATTAGGAAACAAAAGAATGATCAAATAAACTCACTATAATAGAAATATATCGTTTCGCCATTTGTAAAAAGAGTTTGGATTAATCACTGTTTTTTCTATTCACAAGAAATAACGAGTTAAGATGTTTATTGCCAAAACAGCCAAGAAAAGTGAATAGTTTTTTACAATTTTTAACATATATTGTTTTCGTTATAGGAAGACGTAGGTTAGTTTGTTTTACTATTCTGTTATATAAAAATTAGGATTTAGACGCTCAGATGCCAATTCTTGAATCAAACATCCGGTATAGAATAGCTAACGCCCTCAGCACGTAACGATCGAAACCTTTGATCTTTAAGGGAAAGAAATTGACGTGTACACTGTTCTATCGGCTAATATGGGTACAAACGGGAAACAGAGATTCTCGCAGGGTGTAAGATTCGAAGACACTTTTAAAGAATAGAAAATGTCACTCATAATTTGAATGTCGTTAGAACGGTACCGTGAGTACCAGTGCCATAGAATAATTACGTCACGGGTATAATCGTCGGGAAAGAAGGTTATCTTTGTTTAATTTGGGAAATTAAGGGATTATCGTGTTATTTTAGTGGGGCATTTCGCGATTTTCATACGGTTCGATTAAGTAATATAAATAGCTGTTTTTTTCACGTTTTATTTATTTTCTGTTTAGTATTTTATTAAGCTATTTATACGTGTTTTTTCAAAATTGGGTTTTACGTTTTTGGCTAAAATAATGGACGAGAAGAGCAATTATGCTAGTTTTTTGTAATTGTTATTAGTTTTAAGTTTCTCACTGTAAATAGTTCGTTTTTCTATTTATTTTTGTTAAATAGATTTAAGTGTTTTGAGAAACTTGTTTTATTCAATTTAATTAAAATCTTCACGCGAGTTAACTTGCGGGCGCGCTATTGTGAGACCTACAAAACAAGAGATGTCTTCTTACCAACTAATTAGCAGCCTTTCCTGAGTCCTGAAGTTCTGAGTTGTGGTTGGTAAGCTTAAATAACCGTAGTTGTTTGGTACTAAAGCTGCAAGAGAAAAGATGCACGACCAGACTTCCAGAGTGTCTTTATTACTGTGAAATTTAATTGTAGGTTATTAAAATAGTTACTAATTAATACGGGGCAAAAAAATGATTATAGATAAAATGATTAACGCTACCGCAATATGTCATTAGCAGGAGTCTATAATCAAATTCTGTCACAATATGATGCTCAATTCAGAGCTATAAGGACTGGAGTGCCTCATGGTTATCCTTCATCTCCAATCCTTTTTGTCTCTATAGAAATTAAATCCCTAGAAACAATTTAACGAAACTCTACTTGTTTGCTTATGATGCCACGATAATTGCAGTATCCTCGAGATCTCGCATAGTCAGTCTCAAGCTTCAAAAACACATTAATAAATTAGAAAGATGAATGTGCGACTGTTACTAAGACACGTTTCCCGACCCCTGAAACTCGGAGATCCATCTTTAATGTCCAAATTCTTTGAAGAACAGAGGCAAAATATTGAAGACTAATCTTCGGTAGACATATGAATTGATCGAACAATACAATTTATTCGGCCGAAAAAGCTAAAACGGCACTGTATGCGTTTTGTCCTATTGTGAATAGGAATAGCAAATTGAATACAAGACCGAAACTTCTCATATATAAAAGCTCTTTACGTTCTGTCTCTTCATACGATGTCCCAATATGAATAATCAGAGCCAGGTCATGATTATAGAAAATTGGCAGTTTTCACAACAAATTTCTCAGATTTATAGTCAATGTTTGACGATTCGTGGACAACAAAATCATTGACAGGGACCTGAGTTGCGAAGACTGTCATCATATTTAGGGAAAATCATCATTGCATACTTTGAAAACTTAACAACGGCTTCGTCATTAAATCTTACCGTACGGCGGCTACACCTCGGAATAGGGTTCCTACTGCTAGTTTGCCACTAATTGCAAGTGGGGACATTATTTATGTCTTCTTATTTTGTAAACCAACTTAAAAGCCTTGATTCTTAACCTCAACATATTTAGTACGTCTTTTCTGAAGGAAATCTATATATCGAACCTGATTTTTATTACTAAAATATTATCCAGTATATAATATATGATGGATATCTGTCCTAGATATTTTCCAGAATTAAATTATATTTAAATAAAATTGTTATTGCTATGCTAGATTAGAAGTGAACTGAAACCTCATCGAGTGACTAACTATAAAAATAATATCGGAGGTAAAACGGATAGCACCGCATCGCCTCTGTACTTTACATAGATAAAGTTAAATAACAATTGAGTTCTTGAACTAGATTTATGAGATTAGTTGATAAAAGCATCCCTAAGTTGCCATGACACAGACTTATATAGAATAAATATTCCAAACAAAAATATAAATAAAACACAATTACTCGCATTTAGAGCCAAGATGAGATGGGATCCTTGAATTCATTCCTTTTTATTATTCTTGGATCTGAATATATTTTTATAAATAAATTAAAAAATAAATAAAGTAAAATATCATTGTTTATCTTACTAAAATCTAGTTTTGCGGTCTGACTTCTCCATTAGTTTTGATGGTAATCCAGTTAGTATAGGAAGAAATTTTTGTGTAGACTGAAGGGCCTCCAGTTTCACCACATGGGACAAATCCCCAAGAAACAACTCCTACAACTTTACCATCTTGAACATACGGACCACCACTATCGCCCTGACAAACAGATTCATTACCTCTAACGGTGCCTGAACAAAGGTTCAATAAAACACTAAATGGATTTCGACGGCCACGCAGCAAATTATTGATAACATCTAGGCATTCTGAAATAAAAAATTACTTATTTACCTCATATATATTGTAGATATTATTCCAAAAGAACCATGATAACTAAAATAGGTTTACACTAATGTATTCTTTTTATATGAGATAATAGAAAAAACATCTAACTTTGACATAAACAAGTGACTATGCGTTGCTTAGTAATGCTCAACAGTAACAATCTACTCCCATCTATGGTTCAAATATGTTTCATGAAGCTATCAAAAATTAGTTTTATGAGATGGAGACATCGTTGTGGCGCCAAACCTTTAACAAAGAAACATATTTATCTAAGTATAACTGCCGCATGTGGAGACGAGGTTCCATCATATTTTAAAATAAAATATTAATTAAAGCAATTTCGACAGGATCGTGAATTCACTGAAAATAATCCAAGAAAAGGAAAGTCTTCAGATGTAATAAATATTTATATTTGCAGGAAGTGGAAACAATGATTTACAAATTTCATCTCATCCGCATTCCTATGTTTTAAATTTGGTTCTCTTTGATTTATTTTTCTTCAAGAATATGAGTAAGCATCTTTGAAGACGTAATTTTTTAGACGATAGCCAGTAATATTTTGAAAGCTAAAAGAAGTCATTTTGATAGGTAGAATAAGCGCATTGGAGTTGGGGGAAAATAATGTTGAAAACTAAAATTAGCAAAAAATCATAAGTTTTCCTATTCATAATTGGAAAGAAAACTTTTCTAGTACCTATACTTCGTAACTTAAATATGTTTGGAATAAAAATGATGCTAAGAATATATACCGACTACAAATACTTGTAAATGTTATAAATTTTACAATAATATTTTAATATAGCAAAATATCCTTGTCACAGTTTTACTTTTTATGAATTCATGAATGTTTTAAAACAAGTCCAAATTCGTTTGCTACAGTTTTATTTACATAACGATATTATTTTGGTATTAAGGATGTTTAGTGCTGTCATAAAGGAGGGGCAGGAATAGAAGAGGTGTGGAATAAAATCATAGGAAGATGACGGTGCTGCAAAACTTAGATACAAAATATACGTTGTAAGTAAAATCTCTCAAATGAATAAAATAACATACAATATACCTAAAAAGTGATATTTTGAGTTATATTATGAGTATATAAAAGGTTTTTAAAAGTTATGTTACTCAATTATCCATAATATTTAATTCATATTTTGCTGTCAAAAGTTTTAATCTTTCTGTATGGCAAAGGTCAGAGCATTGCTTATCAAGGATACTCTCCCTTGACGAAGCTGATCAAATCTCTGTGAATTATGTCAAGAGTCTGACGGAAAGGCAAATGACTACGTACACAATAAATGCGACTTACGAACAGGCAGATACAAATTTTTTTTATAGCTTTGTGATTAAAGAGAGATTATTCTAGCTGAAAAAAATACATTGGCCTTAAAAACAATCTCAAAGCTACTGTCAAGGTCACGACGAAATATTTTTTATATTTACCACGACTTCTACTTCTAAAAATGGGTATATTAAAAAATCAAGTTCTAGATGATAGATGATAGAACTTTCTGTAAAAGCAATATTATAGTAGTATCCATAAAACGATAAGGATACTAAACAGCAATGACTTCAGTTTACAATTTAAACCAAGATTATTACGTTGCTGCTGTATAAAATGGAGGAAGGAAAATAGTGACAAACTGTAATCATTTGAGATGTGAGTCTATAAAAGGATATTTAGGAGTTAGATAGATTGAATAACAAATGTTGAGGTGCTCAGATTAATGAAGAAGAAAAAAGAAATAATAAAAACAATTAAAATACCTGGGTTATATTATGGAGAGTGATGGGTATTTAATGCTACAAACTATACTACAGGTTTGATACCAGGTAAGAGGAATATCGGAAAAAGACACATTTACAGGTTGAATATTCTGAAAAAGTGGTACAAGTGTAAAATTACAATGAGAAGTTCAGTTTAGTTACCTATGAAAAATAAAAGACGATCCTCTGGGTTTTTCTTTGGTCGCTCATGAACTAGTAACTAATCAGTCAGTTTTAAAGACTAATACCACTCAAAACACTGAATTAAAGGCATGTAGACTTGTTGGTTACTGTGATCGAAAATATCCAGGATCTCTTGGTTTAGCAGACGTTACACGTACGTTTGACAATAAGAAACATAATCAACAAAAAAAACGAGTAAGACGGTCTTTCCTCATTATTGTGTTACTAATCTTCGTCCAAGATTTATCTAAGATGTTTCTTCTGTTAAGGAGTAGTTCGGAGACACTTAACAACTTACCTTCTTCAGGTATAACTGGTAAAATAGCAAACTGAAGATGGTTTGCAGTGGAACCATTGGCTTTTAAAATTCCCCATCCAGAGACAGTACCCTGACCACGTGATATATCTCCTTGGTGTGGAAGAGCAATAGGTTGGACGTTAACTCTATACTGGAGCGGGGATGCTAAATAGATTAGAGATATGTCATTGGGTGCCACGGTGTTACCACTAAAAAAAATAAATATGGAGAAATAAGTAATATATATATATATATATATATATATATATATATATATATATATATATATATATATATATATATATATATATATATATATATATATATATGTATTTAAAATGGGGAAGTAGTCGCTACTGACTAGTCAAGAAACAATATTCCAAACAAAGATAAGGAGAAAAACCCTTTGAAAATCATGGTTCTTGAGTTTAGACCGTGTCAAATTGGAATTATTATTATTTATAACATTTCCAGTGTTCTAATCCCGTGGAGTAAAGATCCCTGAAGATGCCTCGTACAATCGTAGGCGAAACGTCGGATCATAATTCCAATTTGACACAGTCTAAACCCAAGAACCATGATTTTCAACTTGACCAAAGAAGTGAAAGCTTCCGTTTTTTATAAGAAAAACCCTTTCTTGATTCTGTCAAGTTTTCGAGAATTTATTTATCTCTTCTCAGGATATCTCTACAATTATTAATTAAATAGTTAGAGTATTAACCTAACTTATAATTATTAAGTAACTCGCCAATATAATTTGGATATTAAATAAGTACATGTTTGAAAAACAGGGGAAAAAACCTAATATTAGCACTTTTGAACTGTCTTTAAAGGCATATTTTTGATGGAATTGCAAAAATTCTAGGAAATTTAAAAACAGCCAAACATCATAATTGACTACTACACTATTTTCTAATGACACCTGTCATGTATCAACCGGGAAGTGTAGTTGGTGTTAGAAGTAGTGAGGGAAAATACGGATACAGTAAACGGCGGCGTAGCAAACAAAAGATTTAACAAAAATAGAAAAATAAAGTTAAGAAATTACTTGTTTGATATTTTTTACATAATATGAGAGAATTAATAGAAAACCTATTGATCTAGAGATGGACTGTCCAGGAGTCTCAAATACTTTTCTTTTTCCAACTTCAAAATATAACTGTAAATCGCACTCAGACTCTCAGTGTCATTTTTTTTATTCATGGTGTTACTTTGTTGGTTAATGTGCACTATTTCAAGTAAGAGCCTTTTGTGATAAGCAGGAACTCTTTCCAGAATCTCAGTGCATTCCTAGTTGATATTGTGGTCTTGATGAGAAACATGTTCAGCCAGAGCACAAGAAGGCAAACCTCTTTAAATGTCACTACGATGGGAAATGAGTCTGCCTTTGAGGCTTCTGGAAGTCTGGCCTATATAAACTTATGAACATTCCATTAATCAAGCGATATGTGGGTGATTTATTGCCCGGTTGACACATGACAGGTGTCACTAGAAAATGGTGGAATAGTCCAGTAGGACATTTGGCTGTTTTCGAATTTCTAGAATTTTTGCAATTCCATCAAAGCTATGTCTGTAAATACAGTTTAAAAGTGCTAAAGTTGGGTTTTTTCCTCTCTTTTTCAAAGGTTTACTTGTTTAATCTTCAACCCACATTGATGAGTTACTTAATAATTATAAGTTAGGTTAATACTCTAACTATTTAATTAATAGTTGTAGAGATGTCCTGAAGAAGAGATAAATAAATTCTTGAAAGTTTGACAGAATCAAAAAAAGATTTTCTCCTTACCAAGGCCTACAAATTTAAACAGACTGCATCCCCAATACCCCAATATATATATATATATATATATATATATATATATATATATATATATATATATATATATATATATAAAGCTCTATTTATCGCCGGAGCCAGTGCTATCATACTGAATTTTTTACAGGATTAAATTTGGATTACACCTTTTGAAGATCTCCGAAAATTTAGACTGGCGCCGAATGAATTTACATTCCCAAACATATAGTAACTTGCTTCTGAAACATAACATATCAACTTCCTACGGACCACACAAAACAATAGGTTCATTTCAAAGAAATCCACAGGACACAATATCGCAGGAAATTCAAGGAAAATTTAATTTCACATGAGGCACTTGCACCTACATAGGCATAAACAGGAGAATATCGGCAAGGCTGGAGAAATATTCATTCAGCATAAGTAATAAACAGACATCTGTCCTTTTCCACCATCAGCTCGAGGCAGGATACAAAACTGATTCTGAGAATTGCCAGCAAATCACCACTTAATCTTCCTGCTACCTGGAAAACTCTCTTCAACCTGGACCGTTGTCGGCGCCTGAACCTCAACTCACATTACCAACGGCTTTCGAGAAAAGGGTGGATATAATGCCACGTGATCTTTGCATACAAGCACGCTGCACTTTAAACTCTCTCAGATTCTTTAACCAGCAAGGATCATAGATGTCATAAGATTTTGGGAAAATGTCTGCTAGTTTTCACAAGCATTACGCGATAGAGAAACACACAGAGAATTTACAATAACTTGTACATATCTTTAACAACAAAAAATTTGAGTTTTTACTTACCGAGGGAAAAGTGGATGATTGATTAATTTTTGAATATTTCTTACTTGTTGTCCAAGAATGTTTGTGTCGCTCAGTAGTAAAATACCTGCAACGACCCTAAGTCTAGCACAAGGTACAGAATTCGTACAGTGAGCAGCACTCAGTATCCAACTAAAATAAGAAGCCTCTGTCAGTTAAATAATATTTTTCTCCAATATATCGAAATAGAAATAAAACAAAAGATACTTTTTTCAAGGTTATTAATTATGTGCGTTATTAGTAATGGCTATCAGTAATTTATGACTTTTAAAATATAGGCTAATAATATATATCTCTTTAAATCCTTTCCGAAAACTGCAGCTTAGTTTTAAACGAATACATTACGGTTACTTTAATCAAATTGTGTTATTCACCACGGTTATACAAGAAGTCATTAATACTTCAGCTGTTTTATAGCAAAACAGGTTTTGATAGTAAATACCTAATTCACTATGCTGGTTGTTTACTCGAAAACTTCACAGTTAAGTGAAAAGAAATTCAATAATAAAATTATCACCAGAATAAATAATAAAGCAAAATCACCAGGGCTCCGTTGAAGGTTAGTAGCCACTTCAATGAGCAAATATTCCGAGCTAACCCCTATTCCGGAAAGAAGGGGTGGGTTGTTCAGAGTAACATTATTAATGTAGCTAAGTCGAATGCAAAAACCTTAGCTGTCGTTAGGAACTAGCTTTTAATTACACTCCTGTAGATATTTGAATAAACGAACTTTTAATTTGAATATAGATACGCAAATGAGCATGTGAGTCAAAAAAAACTCTAATTGAATGTGTATCTAGATATCCTAAAAATAAAATTATGAATTTAAGTCACCACAAATTTTCAACTTCAAGTAATTATTATATAATCTACAATTGTGGAACTTATTACTTTATAATTATTAAACCGTGAAATAAATTAAAACAAAAAAGAGGCGTGAAATAGACCAAGGTAAAATAATTTCAATAAATATTAATGAAAATATGTTATTCTATATAAAAGGATCAAACAAAATTTAATATGTTACAAACTGTAGTATCAATTGGAGTCAAAAAATAACACAAGTCCTGTAAATTTCATGACTATGTAATAGAACATCGGAAAAAGAAGCATATTTTTCGCTGTACAAAAAATACGAATACACTTTAGTTCACAAAATTATTTAGATTGATAACCTTTAAAATAGAAATTAAAAATAACGTTAATTTTGCCTGTTATTCCGAAGGTGAGACTTCTAGCTATCTTGTCTCGTACAAATCTGGCAGCAACACTGCTAAACCATGTAGTGGTATATTAGTACTAGTTAAACACCAGTGCTCGTAAATTAATAACTGAAGTTGTTTCCAAAGGATAAACAAAGGAAAAAATCAGAAGAAGAAGCCCTACAAAAAACGTAGAACTTCTGAAACTTCTTTGTTATTCAATCTTCGTTAAATAGATAAAAAATAATAATCAATTTTTTTTTTCCTAAATTTAGAACCTTAAATTTTCTACATATCAGAAAACAAAAATATCGAAGGTGATCAAAAAAAAATTAATAATAATTAATAACTAATCAGTAATAATTACACAAATAATTAATTTAGAGTAATATTCTGCTTCAAAATGTTTTAAAAATACATAAACGTTCTGTTAAAATCCAGTGTGATTCTGGGTTATTACTAATATTTGATTAATATAAAATTAAGCAAAATATTTACTTTACAAAATTATCAATAACTCAACCAAACTAACTTGAACTAAATAAACATATTCGGAAATAATAATTAAAGTAAAATAGATAATAATTAACATTTAGACCACCAGTTATTATAAAAATACTTATTTTTATTAAACAAATCAGCTTCTGTCTGGCGAAAATAAACGAAGCTTTAATTATGCCCTAAATCAAAAATAATAAATCAATATATAATCATCCTATTTTCCATAATACTATGTAGAAGCCTAGGATACACATTTTAATTAAGTAAATATTAATAAACTTCTTGCAGGGAATCTCTTAAATTTTAGCCTAAATTGGTCAGTCTCAAGCAAGAGCACAAAAAATTACACAAGAGGCAAAGTGAAAATATTTGAGCCATGCGACATATCATGATGCTCTTATATTTTTTTTCAATAATTTTAAATCCACAGTAGAGCCAAAAGACTGAACACAATTCAGATGTACTTTAGAATATACACGGTAAATTATTTATTCAATAAATCGGATGAATCATGATATAACCAAAAAGCAAATATATACCGAAAAAGAGTATATTTTTCAATAAGTAGAAGAAAAAGAATCGTTACTAATATAAAAAGAAAACTTAAAGCGTTGCCATAATAACGGCTATCAAATACTATTAAAACCTAAGAAAAATTGACCCATATTCATTAAAAAAAAACAAATAACGTTTAAACACAATATAAAACTTAATAGTCGACTAATACAATTGAATTTGAGTATCTAAATTTAGAAAATAATGATTCAAATAGTTATTAAACTCACTCGTTAAGAATCAGTTTTGAGCTGCAACTTTATTAAAAATAAAAATGTAAAGAAGATTGCTTTAATAAACTGCAATTAATGGATCTTTCCATGAAATCTTAGGCAGAGTTAAAAGTATTCTTTCAGTGAAATCTGCAGAAATGCTGAAATCTCTAAATTTGGCCTTATTTCAGTAAAAATAACTAAAAAGAAACAGCTAACGGGTACAAGATAAGGTAACTAAACAACTATACTTAGTTTTAACTATTTTTCGCCTAAAAGTCCCAAAAAATTAATGAAATTAATTAAGATAAAAAATTCCTGCTGCTTTAGCTGCTTCTAAAAGGAAAAGTCAAGGCAAATGACCTCGGCCTTATATGACAGATTCATGCATGCGTCCAACGTATCTTCTGTCAAGCATATCCAAAATTTAAAAGAGATGACAACAAGAGAAAAAAACTTACGCGAGCTCCTGAGTAGCAATAGTCGGCTACAATAAATTTATGAAATTCATTAATCGTTAAAATTTTCGGCTCAAAATTAAAGAAATTACCCAGTAGTTTTTTAAGTCATAGAATTACTTTTCCCGTTGGCCATTACCGAAGCAGACAAAGTAAAGCATAAATTATCTGTTTAATACAAAGTACAGCGAAAGAAAAGACTTCCAGTCTCAAAATTCCACACGCCTTTCGATCACCTTATGGTTTCGTCAGTGGAGCTGTATCGAACCGAGAGCAACATTAGCAGGAAATAACTGATATATGAAATATAAGTTTCTAGGTATGTCGGTAGGATATTGCAAACCTGCCCCCTACCAACCTCGATGTCAGACTGAAAAATATTGCCAGTCGCACGACATCTATGAATCACCGCAGTAAGAAATAAAGAAATCTATCTGCAGTATTTAAATAGCTGTTATATATGTATTCTCCTTTCAAGCAGAGAAAAGGAAAGAATATATGTGAACAGTTTATTTCTTGGAAATACCACTCTGGCTCGCTCACCATACGCGTTTCGATCACTTTATGGTCTCATAAGTGGAGCTGTGTCAGACCGAGAGCAACATTCACAGGAATTAACTTATATATGAAATATAAGTTCGAAGGTATGTTGTGTGAAAACGGTTTGTATATATTCTTTGCTTTTCTCTGCCGCCGGAAAGAAGGATACATATATAAGAACGATAGTAAGGCAAGTTACGAAACAAAATATATAACAACCAACAAAAAAGACAACTGAAAAAATTCCGGGGTAGGTAGTGTATTGATGGGAAATTTAAAATGCCAGAACATACATTGACAGGGGTGAGAATTAAACAAAACATTGGGAAATTAAGTTGTGATGAATACTATACGATGAATTCAAATAATAAGATAAAAATAACTCAAAGTGGGATAATGTAAAAAGCAACACCTTAAAATCAGCTTCTTTCAAAACTTGATAGTGAAAGAGAATTTAGTCCAAAAGAAAAAAATATCTTAAACAAAGCAAAATCTACGGAACTGATCAAAAAAATTTCAAGAAAACTGTCATACGAGAAATAATTAAACTCGAATAGTAGGCAAGAAAACCGAGACTTATCTAGTAAAAGGTAACAGAAAGAACTAACAACAAAAGAAATAGATATAATCACCTACAGTCTAGTGAATGCTAAGCAAAATAATATAAATAGCGGTCAAGCAGTGATAATGAAATGTAACATGAAATAGTTAATTTGTAGTGTAAGAATGTAGCCAAAATTCAGGGAGATAAAATAACCGATAAGGAGAAAAAATTGGCAAGAAAGTGGAACTATGAAAATTTGTAGTAAAGCCAGAAATGAGACTAACCAAAAAAAGAATTTACGAGAGATAGTTAAGAAAAAAGATATTAGGTTCCATCATAACGTAAGTAACTGGAAAAAAGGTAAAATTAATTGAAATAGGCATAGTAGACCGAAATTGAAATTTAGACCGTGACAAAAATTTTTTAGTGACATTTTCTCTTATGAGATAAAAAATATTTTAAAAAACAGTTACGAATGAAATGTAGGTTATCCTGTAAACGTTTCTATAGCGGTTAAACGACACCAATAATCGGGATTAAAACTTAAACGAATTACTGACCTAACGATTTTAACGTGTTAATGCAAACTTTTCTGTTAAATCGGTTTATTTCAAACAATTAGAAATTAGAAATTTACAATGAAAATTCTTATAGTTTCAGACATTTCTCTGGTGAAATAGGTAATGTTAACTAAAAAAAAGATTAGTGACAAAATTATAGTTATCCTAAATACCTATAGCATCAATCTGTCTCTATTCATAGTTTAAGCAGACTCTTTGACTGAAAAGTACTGCTTATTTTGAACTATTTGATATTTGCGATAAAATCTATATATATTTTATGCGAATAATATAGATTACAAATTTTAACGTAAAACTATTACTTCAATTTTTTTTTGTTACTTACTTTGGAGAGATAATTGATCCTCCGCAAAGGTGGGAAAAGACGTTCCGACGAATGCGTCTTTGAAGAGATACTTGGTAAGGAAATTGGTTTCTGACAGCTCTTTGTCCACCAGCTATCCGTACTATAGAACTGTCTACAATCTTTGTGGCTACAGGTATGTAAGCTGGCTCATAGAACACATCACCTAGAAAATACATTAAATCTTATTGGACGACCGACATTTTTGTTTTACCCTGTCCATTTCTTCGACACTTATATTTGACAGCAAGTAAGGTTAACACGGCGGTACACTAGAACTAAAATAACCATTAGATTCCCTTATTTTCACTCTAGTTTTCTGTAACCTTGAAAGGGTTTAACTCTAATTTTATCCTAAAGATAGTTCTGTGTTGTAACGAAACTGGAGGTGTTTGAATTTTGCATCGTAATGATATTGGGGATTTTAGAGCATTTGAATTTCATATTGAGAAATAATGCAAGCCTAATTTTGCATATTCCTTTAAATTTGTATTAACAATATGTTATATGAAACTACTCTTATTAATTAATTAAACTCCCATTTTTTTCAGACGAAATCGAAAACAAAACTTCGCTGAAACGTTGGATTTTTCAGGTGTTCTTTCAAAAAGTGGAAAGTTCAAATTAATAAAAGTAAAACAAAATATACAATTCTAACCTAAAAATTTATCTACAATTAAACAAACATACCGATCAAAATAAGTGGCAAATAGTCCCTAAAAAGAAATGTAGTTAGATCGGAGGAACAGTCAGCACCAAGCTCTTCTTCAACTATATTACACAGGAAGTATTCCCTGCCATACAAAGCCTCTACGCCGTCATCTCACTAAAATCTACACTAAGTATCCATAATACAACAAATACAATGTTCATAATCAGAAGAACCTCTACTCCTCTACGTATACCCAGAATCAGAAATTCATGCAAACCCATACAATGCCAATTATGAAACTGCATGTGACTACCAACACACCATACATATAAAACCTCGGAGGAACAGTAAGCACCAAGCTCTTCTTCATCTAGATTATGCAGGAAGCATTTTTTTACAACCATAAGCCATATGAACGTAATTTTTAAAGTTTTAACTTAAAAAATTAAGAACTTTCATCCGATATTTTACTTCCTTACCAGATGATTTTTAAAAAAGAATGACAGGAAACATTTTTTTAATCATAAGCCTATATACTAATTTTTACATTTCCAGCTACCAAAATGAAACTTTCACACAAACTTGCATGCCCTATTTTACCCCCTTAAAGGATGAGTTTAAAAAAATGATATAGTAAATTTTTTTTTACCTTATGCCAATATATTAATATTTACATTTGTAACTAGCATAATGAATAACTTGATACAAGCTCTCATCCCCTATTTTGTCCCCTTAAAATAAGAAATTTTAAAGAAGAATGATATAGTAAACATTTTTTTAAGCATAAGCTTATACACTGTTTTAATTTTTAAATTTCTAACTACAAAAATGAAGAACATACAAACTTTCATCCCCTATTTTACTCCTTTAGGGGAAGAATTTCCAAAAATCCTTTCTTAGTGCTCACTTACATCATTTAAAAAACCTGCAAAATTTCATGCCTCTAGACTCAGAAGTTTCGGCTGTGCTTTGATCAGTCAGCTATGGCACAAGTACTTTAGGTTTTTTGTTTATTGGCATGAGTGCCTTTAACGCTATTTTATTTAAATTTGATAGTAATCTATTTAAGTCGCATTCTAAGTTAAACAACTTAAAGAAAACTGCTTTCGAATTTGTCTAAAAACGGTTTTGCAAACAAACAATGGATTAATATAACAAAGTAAGAATACATCAAAACCACAAAATTCAATTATCTTGAAAAAAATGGTTTATTTCCATCGAATTTTACCCTGCTTCTCTCTCTATACGCCTTTTGACAATTTAATCATCGATGGAGCTGTAATAAACCAAGAGCAAAACTAAATAAATTCCTATTTAAAATCCCCATTCAAAGAAATGTCGGCTGGATTTTATATCTCAGCGATATGAAGGAAGCAACTGATAACAACAAAATTAAGATAGGTAAAACAAATATTCCCCCCCCCCCCACCAATGACCAACGGAACTAAATTACCAGATAAAATCAACAAAACAGTAAAAATAAAATGTCAAACGTGTACGACATAAAAAATTTGAAGCTTCGACTGGCAAAAAACTGTCAAAGACGTCCAACGGCTGTTTGCTTCTGTCTGTATATTTTTAAACATGAAGTCAAAAATACTCTGTAGGTATATATTGTAAATATTATAATAAAGCGTAAGTATACTAATGTAAAAAATCAATAAATGTGTTTAAAAATAAAACTCCATTTGCCTTTTTACTTGGAAACTTGTGAATAATAAAGATTTTTGTTTTTAAGTCTTAGGCTAGAAGCTCTGCTATCAAATAAAGATTTTATGTATTTTTTTGGTTAGCATAACTGCTTTTAACACTATTTGATTTAAATTTGATATTAGGAGGAACTGCATTTGAATCTGTACAAATAAGATTTTGCCAATAAACAAGAAAGATATTTTTTTTTCGCAGATAATTGTTATTTAGCTAAATAAATTTAGTTCTAAAAAATAATTGCAAAAATCAAATTATTATTCGAAATTTATTAATTGTTCAAAAGAAAAGATGGATAATTTTTGAGATATTTGTGAAATATGCGATGAATACCAGATGTCCAGGAATGGTATTCCCTTTTAAAAGGCTGATAAAAATTTGCTTGAAGTTTTAAAATTAAACACACACAATGTAGGCAGATTTTATGTTTTAAAAATAATATTGTGGAGGTACCTTCCATTTCAGTTTAAACACTCCTGCAATGCTGTCTTCATGTGGCTAAAAACTGCTGAGCACATTTCAGGTGGAATTTCAATAATTTCTTCCCGTATTTTGTATTTTAAGTCTTAAAAAGTTATAGGTCTATTAGCATAAACTTTACTTCTGAGGAATCCTTACAAAAAAATATCCAATGGGCTGAGATCGGGAGACTTAGCTGGACAGTTCAGGTCTCCAAAGCGAGAGATGACCTTTTGTGGGAATAATTCTCGAACGACTTCTATAGACGCTTGGGCTGTACGTAGGATAGCCCCATCTTGCTGAAACCATGTCTCCTGATCAAAGTCAGCAAATTATTGTAGCCAAGGTACCAAAACCTCCCGAAGCATCACACAATAACGATCACTATTTACAGTCTGAACTAAGCCGATTCGGTTTTCCAAAAAGTACGGACCGATAATTCCTGAAACCGACATCGCACACCACAGACTTACTTTAGCGCTATGTAGGGGTTTTTAGTGTTTTTACTTTGGATTTTCTGGTGCCAAATAGTGAGAATTTTGCCTATTAACTGCGCCTGAAAGGTGAAAGTGCATCTCGTCACTGAACAGAATATTGTTAATTCGATGGTTGGCAAATAAGTGATCTATCATTATTTTGACGAAAGAACGAAGTATTCTAAAGTTATTTGGATTTAATTCTTGCGCTATATGAATTTAGTATGCACATAATCTCAAATTTCTTCTTAAAATTGTGTGAAGAGATGATTTGTGCATTCACACCACTTGTAATGTTTTACGAACAGATCCATTTGAATTTCGAATTATTGCAGCACTCACAGCCTCAACATTCTCAGGAGCAGTTACAGTCCTTGGACGACCACAGGATATCAAATTTAGAGTGGATGATATTTCTCTAAACCTCCTCATTCATGATTTGACCAAATTTTTATTTGGTGCGTCCTCCACAGGCCTAATATTGAAATGAGCACATAAACTTCGCCTTGCAATTGTGTACGAGTCGTGGCTCTTGAAGTATGCCTCACTAATAAACGCACGATGTACACCTGATCAACGCTCTATTTTTACTAAATAATCCACATCGATCTAATATCGAACGATGCTAACCCGACCCAGCTGCGTTACACTGTTGCCAAGTTATTCAAGTTTAAGAAGAAAATCCATTCCTGGGCACCTAGTATAACAGAAAGAATCAAAATAGTCGATGAAAGATTAATAACTTAACCCCCAAAGAGGATATATTTCAAGAAAGATTCTCTCAAAACCCTAAAATCCACCTGTCTTGAATAAAATGGTTTAATTCCTTCAAATTATAGCCTCTTCTTTTCTCCATACACCCTTCGATCATCTAATGAAGGTGAAGCTGCAGTAAACGAATAACAAAATTTATATTGGATAACTATCAATGTAAAATCCTCTATATGTCTGTTCAATATTATATTTTTAACGGTCTGAAGGGGGAAAAGGGTTAAATATTGAATTAATTCTACAATGGCAGAGATTTCGTTATATTTTATTTAACAAGCAAAAAGCATTTTATTTTTGTATTAAATAAAAATACTTTTGTAAAGATAGCCTACATATTATTATCATTACACTGCAACGATAAAGTTAGTGGCTAAAAAATTTAGTAATAGCTTTCAAAAGTAAAAATTATTAGTATTTATAGGTAAAATAATATAGCTTCGTTCTAACAGAGCATTTTGATTACTATACAAATATTTTTAAATCTTATAATTAAATCTTTAAATATTAATCTTACCATAAGCTAGTGCCACGAAAACACTTAACACATAAACTGTCTTCATTTTTGTAGCATTTATGCTTCATTCATGTCAAAAAATTTCTGATATCTCGATTATCGAAATACGGAAAATTTATGAGTACATTTTTAAGGAATACTTAATCTATTGATAAATAAGGTGATTGACATAAATATAATCGAGGTTTTAATCAAAATAAATATTTCATTCAAATTTAAAACATATACATCCTAACCAGTAAAAATTTTAAGGTAATATATTTATGACTTATATATAAAACAAAATAACCATTATTGTATTATATGCTGGAAAAATATTATTTTTGTCTTTATCTCTAAATTAATCTAGGTATTAATAGTACCACCGTGAAATTGTACGGTTAGGTTCAACGTATAAGCTAGTAAGTTTAGACTGAAAATAAATAAAAATAAACATTAAATTGAAATAAAATTTTTCTTCTTGGTGATCATTCTTCTTGGGGATACAAAAGTACTCTTGTCATTAACGTCTCAAATTTACTTGGGCAAAATTTTTTTTATTAGTAATTAAGAGCGAAAATCGGGTTTCACAATAATTCAAAAACTACTGTTTCTATTCATTACATATATATATATATATATATATATATATATATATATATATATATATATATGTTATGTCGGATATTCTCACGGGCGTGATGTGTAATCGAAGGTTTTCGGGCATCCCGCGTATGTGCTGAGTCCCTCTCAGGATATAGGTATATATATATATATATATATATATATATATATATATATATATATATATATATATATATATATATTTATGCGGCTTTCACGTATTCCTCCGTGTGAGACGCAATAGCAGTGAATATATCCACATTATGCCGTTGAAGTGCTGAAATCACATTCAGCAAAAGTACAACTATATGCAGCTCCATGTACAAATGAAGCAAGATGCGAACAGTAAAAGCAAATTTCGTTTCAACCATACCCTTTCCGTGTTAGAGGTTTCATAGCTTGAACAAATTGCTAAGGAACACAGTTTATCCAATTTTACCATCATCGAGAAGATGGCCTACCTGTACCACCATACCGAGAAGAAGAATACTCCATCCGGCGGGAGGTCGGCGAAGCCGCGTTCAGTATTTGCATGCTTCCTTCCGATCTATCCCTTGCACAGTCAGGTACACGTCGGTACCCTGATGAGTCTAGTAGAGACGAAACATGTACCTCTGCCGTATCACTGTGGCGGGGAGGGTAAATTTTGACATTCTTCTCGGTATGGTGGTACACGTAGACCATCATCTCGATGATGGTAGAATAGGATAAATTGTGTTCCTTGGCAATTTGTTCAAACTGTGCAACCTCTAACACGGAAAGGATATGAAACGAAGTTTTCTTTTACTGTTCGCATTTTGCTTCATTTATACGCGGAGCTGCATATAGTTGTACTTTTGCTGAATGTGATTTCAGCACTACAACGGCATAATGTGGATATATCCACTGCTATTGCATCTCATCTCACACGGAGGCATCCGTGAAAGCCGCATATATATATATATATATATATATATATATATATATATATATATATATATATATATATATATATAGTAACGAACTTTATAGCGTTATACACTTCAAAGTGTTAGTTTGTGTTTCTAGTTTGTACGGTTTTAGGTTTATTTTCTACGAGTTTATAATTTATTTAATTAATTTTGCCTTTTGTTAATTTCCTCATGAGACATCGATGAAAAAAGATCTGGAACTTTTTAGTAAATTTTATGTCCTTATTTTGAACATAAAAACCTATGACAGAAGGTCTAGACCGCCGGATTACTCTTTTTTCTCATTTTTGTGACACCATGTCTTATGAAAATCCTTCTAGAAAGATCCATAATCTTCTGGTATCCGGAAAAAGGGTATATAGAGGGTCTATATCGGCCTTCTTGAACAGTTTAGTTAGAGACATCATCGATGTAACTTGAAGTGTTTGACAAGTGTCAGAAATTGTGGAGGCGAGGCCGTCAACAGACAGCAGCCCTTTCACGAGGTGCTGCTGAGGTGTCGGGGACGCCGTATCAAAAGTACAGAGAAACTAGTATCCGAGACGAGTCCTTGCTGCAGACCACACTACTCTCAACCTAAAAACCCGAAACCTACAGTGAGTAAAGGAAGACCGACCTTAGAAATAGTTGTGTGGTAGAGTTCTTGATGCGTCCTGGACGCGCTTAGTTCTTGGACCGAGACCTGTCTGGTAGACCTGGCAAACTAAAACAGGTACTACGGGGGATGAGGAACCAAGCGTGGCTAGTTACACGCTCCTCTCCTATAGTATGGGTCTCGCAGGAGCCGTGGAAATTCGCTGTTAGACAAATTCCTGGGTAAGAGACCTGACGTTTCGGAACTCGTCGTGTTGCAACGCTTGGAGGTGGGGAGTTCCGTGAAAACAAGTAATGAGAAGTCGGGTTGGTATCAGTAGCAGCCTAGTAATCGAATTTAGCCAAGTGCCGTCCCCATCCATAACGATGGTTATGTGCTTGTTGTATATACGAGGTGTCAGTTAATCCAAGTGACTGGATTCTAGTAACTGAGATGAAGCTTCACTGGCCATCGTACTCTATTGGTCAGGTATAGACTTGAAAACGTAATCATGGTACATCAGTTAATTTCGACTGGAAACCAGAGCATTCCTATACCGGGTCACTGGCGCAGAATGATGCACTGGGGAATAACTGGCTGTAATCAGGGAACCTGGCGGTGGAGTGCTCGAGTGTTTATTAATATATATATATATATATATATATATATATATATATATATATATATATATATATATATATATATATATATATATATATATATATATATAAATTTTGGCTATTTCTAGTAAAATTTACAAACCCAATACATTATTTAATAATTTTTTTAACACAATTTACGTAAAAAACCGCGGAAAAATGCAAATTTTCCATAAAAAGTAAGAAGACTGTTAGTTTACCTTGTGATCTTTTTTTCGGGGCATATTCACGATTTAGATCGAAACATGTGATTTCGGGGGTGGGAATTGATTGTATGATTTAATATGCGATATTGCTATATTGACGTGAATTTTAAATTTCATTAGGATGGAAAACTTAGTAGTGCAAATGAAATTAATTGTGCTCATTCCAATATTGTAGTCTCAACTAATCTAAAATAGATTTGGGTGCATATCACTATACCAATTTTTTTGAATCATTTATTACTTCACGTAAATTTCAGTACGCAAAATGGTTACTTATGATGTAAAAACTTGCTTAGAACATAAAAATATTTTTAGAAATATAATTCTCCTCTGTATTTGATTCACTATATTAAAAGTTTTTACGTCAACTCTCACATATACAACATCAAAGTATTGGTATATCAAAATTAACGAGCAGTAGACTTGCCAGATTTATTTTTTTCTTCGTCCTTTAGATTACAAAACTTAATTATAAACATAAAATAAATAACGAGAAAGGCTCACGCATAAAAGTAACGAGTTGAATATGATTCCAACAATATGCTGGGCATTTTATATTTAAAGTACGATTTAAAGATAATAAATATCGCTATAAGCTGCCATTTGGTTCAGAAATTCCAGGCCATCAAAAGAATTTAAAATAATATAAAGCCCGTTTCTTTTAGTGGTTCAGATATATTGAAAACACCAATACTGCATTTTTGTCTCGCAGTTGCGCACTAAATACCTTGGAAACTAGCAAATAAATTTTTCTTATGCTTCGATCAACTCTTTGAAAGGTTTTTAGCAATATTCGAGCTAGAAAGTTTTCAGCATAAAGTATTCTTGCCTTCGAAGAATTTGACAGCGCGTCACCATAAATTAAATGCATATAAGCATACTCTGCGTAAAAATATTTTTGCATTTTTTAAAATTATTTTTACTTGAAGGGGATTTTGACAAGTTCCGTCAGTAGTAATTCATTATGTAGGTATTAACAACAACAACCTGATTTTTATGTGTTTTTACCTGTTTACCTGTTAGCATTACTAACTTTTAAGTGTTTCGCAAACTGATTAATCTCGAAAAAAGATTAATGATCAAAGTTATTAAAAAATCACTTTTCATCTCTGTAAAATGACATCTGTCAAAAATTAGAAACAAAGAATGTGGCTACAAGTCTGTTATTGATTTCTCTGGTGGTCTAAAATATTTACTATAATATGGTTTAACGAGTCTTTATGGTCTCTATAAAATATTAAAATTTCATTAAATTATACAAGTCGGGTACCCCTTTAGAGCTCTGTATCTCCGTTAAGAGACACTTTCGGAATTTTTTCTCTATGATAAAGTAGGGTTATTTTGACCACCCTTATATGCTGTCGAGAATTTAGGAGGTACTTACCGAACACCCTGTATATATAAGTTTTAATTTTACATAAATACATGGTACGTTTATGAATAATTTGAAAAAGAAAACCAAGTAAAAAGTTACGCAAATGAGAGCTGCTAATTCGGATCCTTTTTTCAAAATTCTTGCTGACGGTTGAAGTTGTACTCTCTCAGTAATTGTCTAAACAATAAGAAAAGTCTTATTTAGGACGGTAATAGCTAAAATGTAACATAGAGAAAATTTTTTGTATTTTTTTATAGAAATGATAGCTATTTGGATAAGGAAATCCGATTTTTATCGGAATTTATATTAAAATTCTTATAAAAAATTTGAACCGACTTCTAAAAGAGAGCTGAGAAGAGAAAAATAAAAACACAAATTTTTATATGAAATGATATTTTTATAGTCACAGCTTACTTATACCTGACAAATTGTGATTCATATAAAAAGATTGAAAAATACTTTATTTGTTATTGCTTTCTTACCGTGGATTATATGTAGTAGTACCCATTTATTTCATTTAGCAATAATTTGACACCAATTTTCAATTTCATAAAAATATTTATATAGTTATTTTTCAGTTTTTTGCGCTTGTTTAGAAGCTGGTTCATTTATTTCAATTGAAATAAGTTTTTAAGGTCCCGAAAAAGAATTCATTTTATCCAAATTTGGAAATCACACTAAATTGACCATAAAATTCTTTAAATATTATAATTTTCCATATTTCATATTTGAATTAAATTATACCAAATACATATTTAGTCTGTTATAACAAATCCGCTATCTCAAACTATAAGAAATTAATTTTAGATTTATAACTTAGGCTTCCAAAATCACCCGATACAAATATTTAAAGAATTTGAAACGTAAATTTTTAGTGCGACATAATTTATTCAGCATATTTAGTTTGAAAAAAATAATATACACTCATTAAAGACCCCTAACGTCAATCCAGACAAAATCAGAACAATGTATAATTTTTAGTTCCTCATATTGTATCTGCCATATTAAATTGAAAAAAAATTACTTTAGATTCTTAATATAGGATTCCAAAAACACCCTAATACCAATTTTAAAAAATATGAATAATGTTGACTTTCCATCTGAATATAATGCTTAAAATTTCATTCAAATCGGTGTTATGACTTCGGAAATAATTCTGGTTTTAAAGTGTTTAAAAGCCGAAAATATTCCTAAAAGTAAAAGCAATTTATCCAGCCCCAAAAAACAATTTTTTAAGAATCTTAAGTTAGTGTAACCCCTTTAATAAGATGAAATAATACCATATGCTTTAAAATCTATAGTTTATCAATTTCTTTATATATGCTTATCCAATTACTTCATTAGTAGACAAATGAGGTAAGAAAGAAAATATATCAATAAATATGTCACTAATTTACTGGCCTTGATGAATATTTGTCGGGAGATAATACGCTTAACGCAATTTTTTCTTCAAGGTCCCCTTATTTTAATTATTCCCTTTGATAGATTACTACCGTTTCAGATCATCAAAAACATGCTTTTATTAATTAATACACAAATTGTGGAATTATAAATGACAAAATGATCCCTATAATTTGATAAGGATTATTGAGGGTTATTTCTTTTGCTTAATAATACAATAAACTGGTGAGAATGAAGTGAATAGAAAATAATGGAAAATGGCAATAAGCGATAAATAATAATTTGGTGCTAATTTTGGAACTTTTGCTTTTCGTCCACAGTTAAAAATATATTCATATTTTTTTTTCGAGATATCCCACATTAAAGAGGGGCCCGCATAAATCTTATAAAAAACGGTTTTTGCTCAAATTCTTTAACACCACCTGGTTTTGGTGGTTCTTGGTTGGTGAATCAAACGTGTCAATGGTCGTTAAGTCTAACAAACTCATGATTCAAAGATCCACGTATGTTACTGCAGCGTTTCTTTATGTCCACAAGAATGATTTGAATTGAATGATTACCAATCATTTGAGATCTGGAACAATAATGTCTTCCGAGGTTAGAAAGATGATCGAGCGAATGATTTTTATCTTTATCTTAGCTGACGGATTTTACCTTTTGCTTAAGGTCAAAATTCAAAGTCGGCTTAAGCTCAAATCTAGTCAAAATGAGAATGAGATATTTTTTTATTCCGGAAATATAAAAAATGTTTTGACTTGAGATACGATATTGCTCTTGGCAGTCAATTTGTGGAATTTATTAATGGGTAATTAACAAACCCATACTTTTAGTATTATCAAGCCAGATTTGAAATAGATAATCTTCTGAGAAAAATGACCAATGGGGACGATTATATTATCATGACATTCCAAACTTCCCTGGTTTTAACCTAAAATATCTAAGGGATTTAAGCGTGGGAATTTATCAAAATAATATTTCTCCATCTTATTTCAATATAAGGTAAACCTGCGAAAGAAAATTATGAACAGTTTTAACTTGATGAGCACATTAGTGAACAGGGCTTCCTGAGAGTCAGGGTTTTTTCCAGGTTTAGAAATATAAAGAAATACCAAATATTTATTTCCTACAATAATATTCATGGATTGGGTATGTATGATGCCGATCATGCTAAAAACCGTGAACTAATTACTGGTAGTTATTGCACATGTCAATTTAGAGCCAGAAATGTAGGCACATTGGCTCACTTCACCTGCATTATATGGTTTTTAGGCTATGCGCGTGATAACAGAATATAAAATATCCAGACGACTACCTGCTAAATACAACTCCAGATTCTGGTAATAGAGTACAACAAGAAGAAAATGTTAATGTTCTAGTGCTAGGTTAAAAACATCTTTATGGGTCCTCTTAAAACCAAAAATTGCCTTTTCAGGGCTAAATAATGTGCTCCGCTCTAGTAATCTCCATGTGGTACACCTTGAGTCACGCTAATGCAATCTCAATCTTTTTATGTTGCTACGTCAATGTATATATGGGTATTCTCTCTAAATCTCTCAATCTTCTGTATAACATCGGCGGAGTTCATTCCTACGGACATAGAGAGAAGTAATATACCTACGGGCTTTTAGCTATTATTTTTTCTATATAGTTTCTTCGAACTTTGGATATTTACTGTTAATTCAATTTTCCGTAAAGTGCTAGATTGATTTCAGACACCTTGCCCTTTTAATAGTCGAGCTGATTAATATAATCAATGCAACAATTAATATGGGCTATAAGGAAAGAGCCATAGTTAGAGTGAAATTATGATACATAACTTAGAAACTTCACAATATATTGTTCTAAAAAAATGAATAAATGATGTATAATATTATAAGCCATGCCGGTAAATCTCAGTTGTAATATAAACTTGGCTATCAAATGATATTTTGAACGGTCGTCGTGTGGATGTTACACTAGAATGGGGAAGCGGCTACACAATAAATAGAAGACGACATGCGACAGTAGCATTTTCTATTGATGGTTGGCACCTCATGTTACATATAGAATATACATATGTCTTGCGAGATTATGACAAACGTTAAAAAAAAAGATAAAATAAACTTAATAAGAGATAGATAAACTAAAAACATAAACAATAGAAAGGATACCGGTAGTAAAAAAACGTAGGAAGGGCGGGTAGGAAAAACCCTATAAAAAAGGAGCATCTAAGACTACCTATTAAAACAAATCAAAAAGGAAATGAATTTATTAATGAACCTTCGCCAAAATATCGAGAATATTAAATCTTTCAGTTAAAGTAACATAACAAAACAAAATAATAATCAAGAACTGATGGAAAATAATAAGAATACATAAACGTACAATACGAATCTGGTCAACTACATTAACCATCACTAAATTAGGAATATTAACAAATAAAATAGATAATAATTAGGATTTAAGACCATTAGATGACACTAAATACTTAGTTTTTTTTTTACATTAATTTAGTATTAAATAAATCATCCTAAATCTGGAAAAAATATAAACAATTTTAGTAAGACTTTAAATCAAAATATGATGAAAATATACTCACATCATTTACCATAATATGTGAAAAGCCACGATTTACAATTTGGCATCAATTTTTAACTAAATAAAAATAAATGAACTTCTTGCTGAAATCTTTTGAATTTTAACTTAACTTGGTTACTTTCAGGCAACCAAACAATCGAACACAGAAAATTAAACTGGAGTTACATTGAAATTCATCGAGCCAACAGACATATCACGAGGCTATATAATTTTATTTTCATCAAAAGATGGAATACAATATACAAATTCATAAAAATGTATAAGATAAAATTAATATAAATATATAAGATAATATATTTTAAAGCTACCTTAAAAGAAACAAATTAAGATATTTTTTCTAGCTTCCATTATATGTATGCAACATCGCGCATTCAAACTAAATAGGACGGTAAATTTTAGTGAATATTCCAACAATGATATAAGTTTCCTTTAGTATTCATTTAATTTGTAACATAGAGCTTCGAGGAATATTATTTATTAACTTTTATTATCTGCTTTATAGCGTATTTTATACTCCTTTCGCCAAACTAATGGTACATTTTTTATTTGTTCTTGTCCCATAACTTTTAGACAATGCTATGGGTTTAGCTATTTATCTACAGGGTGTTAGAAGATGCGCAGACAAAATTTAAGAGATAAATATTCCAACACAAAAAGTTCGCAGGAATATAAATTCTCGTAGCTCCTATTGTTAAAATACAGGATGTTGAAATCGTTAGATAACTTAATATGTTTATTTGTATTTCTACATTTGTGTTAATATAACATTTACACCCGGCATACTTTTGCCGATATTCAATGACTAAAGTGTTTTGCAGCGATTGAATTTGTGGTATCGTGAAATGAGATGATCTCGTCTGTTCGAAAAATGTCGTATCGAAAACAAAAAGATATTGGATGCCAAATCGAAGCTGTATGGTAGATGAAACATCAATTCTAAATTTTGAGTACTTAGGAAAGAGAAGATTTCTACAGTCAGCTTAACGAGATTAATGAATCACTACAACACAATAATTCTAGGAGATTTCAACGAACGCACCGGTAACGAGGTAATTATTGGAGTAAAACAAATCTTCAATGAAGCTGCACTAAATGATAATGGGGAGGTAATGCTCAATCTTTGTTTCATGAGTAACTTACAAATCAATAATACTTTTTGAACATAAATCGCAAAATAAAGTTTAAAAATAAACGAGAGCAACAATCAACTACATTTTAACTAACAGAAGTATAATACATCTACAACAAATTCTTGACATAAGAACCGCTAATGCAGTTAATAATTACAACTTAATGCTGGGGATGATTAAACTTGATTTCAAAAGAATACGACACCAGTAGCCCGAAGAACACACGTACGTCGAATTGCTGTAGGACTTAACAATTAAAGACTTATACCAAACGATTGAAAAACATATTTGTTAAACCCCGTGTTAGAAAAAAATACCATTAACTGCAGTTGGAACAAAATAGAACGAAATATAAAGACCGCAGTTCTAGAAACACTTGGCACTCGAAATATAAGTTAGCAAAAGCGAGGTCCAAATAGAACTTCATAGTTTGCAAACAAATCAATAATCAGTGTCAGAGGAAAAGAGAGGCTTATTCGAAACACATTACAGTACAAATAACAGAATAATATGAGAGAATACAAGAGAATTCGAGACAAAACTAAAGCGCTAGTCAGGAAAATTAAACATGATAGAGGATGATTTTTATGGATGCCAAAAACAGATATGGGGGCATATAAGAAGTCCACAATAAGACGCTAATTATCTTATCGGCCTCAGCCATATAGAAAAGGATACCTGGGCTAAATATTTATAGGAACTTTACAAGCAATATGAAGATAAGACTGGGCAGAACACAATGGAAAGCGTAACCAACGACGAAGTACTATTGGAACAAAAAACGTAGAGATTACTCTGCAAGAACTTAAAAATGGAAAGAGCTTCGGGTCAGACAACATACTGAATGAGCTTCTGAAGTATGGTGGAAAATCTAAATTTACCAAATAACGACGTTAGTTCGAAAAATACTGTTCCAGCATACAATGTCAGATGTATGAAGAAAAAGTACGACCGTATTATTGTTTAAGAGAAATGGCAAAAAAATACCAACAAACAACAGAAAGCGTAACCAACGACGAAGTACTATTGGAACAAAAAACGTAGAGATTACTCTGCAAGAACTTAAAAATGGAAAGAGCTTCGGGTCAGACAACATACTGAATGAGCTTCTGAAGTATGGTGGAAAAATCTAAATTTAACAAATAACGACGTTAGTTTGAAAAATACTGTTCCAGCATACAATGTCAGATGTATGAAGAAAAAATACAACCGTATTATTGTTTAAGAGAAATGGCAAAAAAAATACCAACAAACTACAGAGGTGTAAATCTTATTTACACTAACTTGAAGCTAATGACCAAGATCTTAACAAACAAAATGAATTAGAACACTAGATTGGTGGATGAACAACAAGGGTTCAGGTCGGGTAAATCCTACACGGATTCCATGTGACTGAAAAGTTTATTGAATATAATCTATCATCTTTTATATGTTTTATTGTTTTGAAAAGGCGTTCGACCAAATCCAAGTTGGAGATATATCATCTATATCAGGGGCGGATCCAGCCTCTCTCTTTGGGGAGGACGGTGATATCAGAAAAGTACAGTATGGTAAGCGAAAGCACGTTGTTGGCGGGGGGGGGGGGGGAGACCCCAGCAATCTTCCCATTTCTAGTGTAAAAAGCAGGGTCGGGTCTATTTTTCTGAATTTGAAGCTCTTGAAGAGGGGGGGGGGGACGATCACAAGAAAAAAAATGTTGCCGATAGGAGGAGGATGCGAGCAGAATTCACATTCCTAATATAAAAGGCAGAATCGGTTCTATTTTCCTAAACTTGGGAAGGAGAGAGACGATCGCAAGCATACACATTCCTATTCTCAATTCAAGAACTAGAGAGAGTAATAAAACTGTTACCGAAATCCCCAACGTATCTGCTCCAGTGCAGCAGGTAACTGAAGACTGCCGTAAATCTAATTATATATATATATATATATATATATATATATATATATATATATATATATATATATATTATAAGCTTTTATAAATTTACTGCAACAATAAAATTTCTGATAGTTCAATTTAATTTCTGTCAGTGAGCAAAGTACACCTTACGGTGTGTCCTTAATGTTTATATATTATTTGAGATTAGTGAGATACCTAAAAGATATGGCTTCCATCTCTATATGTATTCCAAAATCATTAAACCAGGGAATTCTTTCCTCAACGAAAAACTTATTACAATGAATGTTTATGATGCCTTAAGACATCAATATCTCGATAATAATGTTAAAAGCTCGGTTGAGTTGTGTTCCAACATGACAGGAGATGGAAAATCTACTATGTACCATATACTGAAGAAGAAAAAAACCACTGGAATTGTTAGTACTCCCAAGCTGCATTCAATCATAGGCAGACGAAAAACCTCGTTGAAAGAAGAGATGTAAACTGCAATAAAAGGAGTTGTACATACATTTTATTATGAGAAGCAGATCCCAACCGTCGACAAAATTCTAACTAAAATCAATGAAGATAGGAATTTACCTGAAATTAAAAGAATTGAGCGCTGGAAATTGCTCAGAGAACTTAATTTTTGCTGGGAAAATCAGATAGGAAATCTGTTCTTATAGATCGTTCAGAAAATGTCCGTTGGAGAAGGAAATATCTCTCTTAAGTAAAAGGTAGAGTTGCTAGAAATAACACAACTTACAGAATTAGTAATTTAACTGAACTTTTGAAAGATTTTGTTGAATAAAGTTACTGCAGAAAATTGGGAAAAATCCATATAATAAAAGAATAAAAGGAAATGTGGAAACTCGATCTCATGATCGGTGAGATAGAGGAACCAATTATAATTAATTTATGCGAAAATAGCTTCACTGACTTTGATTGTTGTGACTGTTAAATTGTTATTCTGCAGATGGTTTAAGAAATAAATAAACTAAAACGTCAAATGTCCCAAAAATGTATTTAATTAATAATAAAATGACCGATAGCCCCAAAAAATTTTAATATTATATGAACGAATTTTTTTTTTATATATGTTTAACCTCTTGTATTTTTGACAATGGGTTTTGCAAGTAATTAATAATAAATTATCACTTAGAATTTTTTGAGAGAAAAAGGCTACGTTTTAGTCTGAATGTGCCTAAAACGGCTTCTATGCCAAAATTAAAAATAATAAAAATACAGTGATTTGTGTTAAATATGTCAAAATAATCTATATTTTCAAATGTATGTGAATTATTAAGAAACCATAAGAAATAAAATAACATTATAAAAACTTTTATTTTAAGTTGATGAAATAATATTCTATGCCATAAAAACTTAGTGATAAAGGAAACTTCTTTCCGACGCCTATAACAAGGATTAAAATCATTTTTTAACAATTCACACCTCCAAATATCTATTGTTATCCAAACCAAATAGTCCATTATTATAGACCGGTATTTTTTATTATAAAATATCTAACCCATTCCTATGAAAAATATATGTGTCTCACAGATTTTGTCAGATACCGGACTAAAGAACACACAGGTAGTTTGCGAAGAAAAAAAGGGTAAAAAATGATTTATTACTCTCTCTAGTTCTTGAATAAACTATAGTCTAAGAGGCAAAATCGGGTCTAATTTCCTGAACTCAAAGCTGTTGGAGGGGGGGGGGGCGATCACCCCCACCGCCCCCCCCCCCCCCTTGGATCCGCGCCTGATCTATATGACAAACATATCCGATATAAAATTATGGTGGTAGATGAGGTAATAAAGCATGTTCGCAAAATGAGAAGATACAAAATTAATAAAGAAAAAATAAATAAATAAAAATTCTGTGCTCTGCCGATAATGCTTTGTTGATTGCGGAAAATTAGTACGACCTGCATGGATTACTATACTAGTTCAATGAAACAGCTAAAAAATTCAAGAAAACTGTATCAGCAGCAAAAATAAAATGTGTAACCACGGCCAAAACACCTATTAGGTATAAGCTGGCTATCGATGACATTATAGAACAGGTCATGAAGTTTAAATATCTTGAAATAGACATATCTGGATATGGAGATATAAAAGAAGAAGTCAGAGGTCAAACTATATTAGAAACAAGGGCGGCGGCATGCCTAAATGAAATAATTTGCCAAAGCAAGCATCTTGAATTTGAAGCTAAATCCCGTATTTACAAGATTATAGTTTGATCTATATTAACGTACACAGCAGAGACTAGACCTGAAACCACAAAAACCAAAAAGATATTAGAAAACAGAGATGAAAATAGTGCGCAGAATTGCTGGAAAAATGTTATGGATAGAGAAAGAAATGGGGATAATAGACGAGCTTGTAAGATAGACAGCATCATAGACAGGCTACTTTACTACTAAGAAAAAAAAAGAAACCTACATATATACCGTATGTCAGAACAAAGATTGGTAAAAATTAGTATAGATCCAACGCGAATATAGCTTCTTCTCGGCCAAATGTTCGTGCCATACATTATATACGCTTATATTGCTAATGCCCAGAAACGCTTCAATCCCGGGGTATGTCAGACAGTGATCTTGCATTATTAATTCATACACAACATTGCTGTTATCTTGCACTACAAATGAACTCAAATATTTTTCTATTTCTATATCTAGGTATTAAGTCTGTTCCATTTTATTTACCCAAATATTTTATTGTTACTAGCGAATGTGACAGTGAATAAAAAAGGGATGGTGATACTAGATTATCGATGTCTAGGCCTCTATTGCAACAGCCTCGTTAGTTGCACTTTCCTAACTGCTTCTGGTATCTCCGAAATATCTTTGTCTCAGTCCGTTTACTGCTGGGCCCTCTCTGAGGACATGGTCAAGAGTTTCATCCTCCTCCAAATACCAACTGCACGTCGGGTCGTCTTCGACACCGATTTTATGAAAATGGTCCCTCAAGTAACAATGTCCTGTCAACAATCCTACCACAATTCGCAGCTCTTTCCTTCCCCAGGAGAGAAGCTCCTTAGTACGCTGTGCGCTATTTAGTTACCATTTCAAAATAAATTTAAGAGTAAGAAGATATTTCATAATTAGTAGTTAATCAAGTCGAATTTTTAACAATACCAAGTCATAATCCGCATATGTACCATGGAACGAACACTTCCAAATTGTCATCTTTATTGTCGATATTAGCTTTATCATTATGTTTTCTATTAAATAACTGAAAAGCGCAGTAGGCAATACAATCTGTAGTAGATAATCTGGCAAAGATATAAATTAACTTTAATATGCATTTAACCCGCATAGTAGTCCTCCTAGGCGTATTATTTATTAATTTTCATTATCTATTTGATGGCTTATTCCAAGCCCTTTTCGCCGAGCTGCTAAAGTTTTTGTCAAAATCCCTTAACGTCAGCAAACAGGAAGTGGCTTACATAAAGATAGGCCAGCTTTAAAGCCTTGTTTTATGTATAATTTATACTTTCATTTTACTTTAGTGCTGCCGTCGGAAAACCCTTTTTGCACCCTGGGCGGCACATGACATAGAATTTTATTTAAAGTGTCTGGTATTAGGGCAAAAGTTTATGGTTAGATTTGACAAGAAGTCTCTAATTTACAGGGTGATCAAAGTCTGCCATTCATCAATCTTTATATTGAAATGAGAATAAACCTTAGACGGGTCCACTGAAAATTCCTAGAAAAAAGAAAAAACAACTTTAATAGAATTCAGTGAAGTAAATAGTAGTTTAGCCGATAAAAATGCATTATTACTATACAGGGTAAGTCTGGAAGAGTCTTCCAAACTCCAGGAGTATATAGTACAAGTGAAAATAATTCAAAAACTCATATATACTTATCTGCTTCTCAGTTGTTTTGAAGCTTTAGCGTAATTAAAATAATTAAAATAGTTGATCGCTTCTAATCACAGATGCTGTAGGTACCGGTCATCTGAATCAATCCGTTTTATTGTTCTAATATGTGTCAGTGCTAGGGTACTGTGACAATGATATAACGTTTGCTTTCGAGTTTGTATGATTAGCGTTATAAAATGCCACACCCTTATTTAAATTTAAAATATGCAAATATGATGTTTGTTTATGGATTTTGTAATGGGAGTGTTGCAGCTGTCGTTGAAGAATATCATCAGCGATATCCGCATCTAAGAAATCTGGGTAAAAATCTATTCATCATAGTTTTCAATAAAGTGTGCGAGACTGAAAGATTTTTCAGTGCTAACATAAAATCTGAACGAGCCATTGGATAAAGTTTAGAAAACTAAAAAATATTATAGATCTTGTAGAACATAATGCAGCAACCAGCTCAAGACGAATTGCTTGTCAGTTGGACATTCCACAGAAAAGAGTAATCAACACAGTCTACTAGCGAAGCCTGTATCCGTATCATGTACAGCGTGTACATCACCTATTACCAGAAGATGATATTAGACGTATGCAAATTTCTGACTGGATAAATAATAATCATCGTGTTATATCGCACATACTGTTTACCGATGAAGCACTATTCACCAGGGAAGGTGTCAATTATACTCACATCTCCGATGTACGGTCAGACGAAAATTGCCACGCAACAATCGAAACTAATTTCAATTTTTGGTAAACGTGTGGTGTGTTATGGTCGATGCTTATTTAAATGGCCCTTACATTTTAGAGCACCGATTTACAGGAAAGAACTATTTAAATTTTTTACGAAATATTCTAACAGGGCTACTGGAAAATGTTCCTTTAGATATCAGAATGCAAATATTTTATCAGCACGATGCACATTTCGCGCGTCAGGTCAAGCAGTATTCGAACGAACCATTTCCAAGGCCTTGGATTAGTCGCAGTGGTCCTTTGGTTGGCCTCCATGATTTCCAGACCTCATATTCCCAGATTTTTGTTTATGAGGCTGGTACAAAAACGAGGTAACAAAGTAAAATTCGACACTCAGAATGCACTAACTCGACGCATAAAAAGTGCTGCAGCTGTTATTAAAGAAAGATATACATCAATTAGGGGCGCTACGGAAACCCTTCCACGACAAAGCAGAAAACGTTTAGAGATTGGTGGTATTTTTGAACAATTATTAAAAGAACGTTATGATTGAAACATGTATAATACACTCCTAGAGATTAAAATTTCACTTTTTAAAATCATTCAATTTATAATAAGTAGAATCGTCAACGATGACAGAAGGTTCAACACTGCTGCGGTTGACAAGCCGTGAACTGACTTCTCATCACCAACCAGAACAAAAGAAGCTTCAAGTCGGGTTACAGAATCTCCTTCGTGGATGATACCCAAATTAGTTTAACCAGAGAAACATAACATCACCTAGGGCCCGACCACATGCAGTGGGCCCCCACGGAACTTCATTCTTATAATATCTGAGCATATCTGGGATGACTGAATGTTTCCCTGACTGGAGTACGATAGCCGTGTGGAAAAGGCTATGGGACATCTTGGTGGATTATGAAGAACATCCAAGCTGCCAGTAGTTAAGTCAGACGTAATTCTAGCCGTTCATTACTCAGAAAATCTTTTACTTGTCTCAACGGATTCCACAACTGGAAAGCCAAGGGCGCAAAATTACTTCCTAGGCTGTATGAGGTGATCATATTCTGCTTGACACAGGGTATATTGCAAGTAAAATAACATATTTGGGATTCAGCAAGAAAGATATGCCATAGGCGTAATAAATTTCAAGGAACATCTAACACCTGTAATTAGATACACTAACCGACGAGCTAGCAGCTCTATTAAGGATATACGAAAACGTTGGATCTTATATCTTTTTTAGAGCACATTATGTCAACCTAGAAAACTGGAAGTGGACTGCAGGTGCCCTCAGGCGCATTCCGGACTTAATTTTTTCAAATCAGTTTAGACACCTCAATTTTTTTTTCTGAATGACTCTTCATTTAAAACTAGATTATCGCATTGACAGTCGACTTTTTAGCACCGATTTCTCAATTTGTTCTCGAATAATTTTATACCTTTAAGGAAATTATGAGTTTTCCGAACTAACTGGGCGTTGGACTGCAACGTCTTTGAATAATTGTAATAATGTAATTAGAGGCTTTAAAGAATTTTTACCTTTAATTTGTCATGAGTCTTGAAAATTCAAAATGAAAAATTAAAAATGGCGTGCCAAAATTGAAAAATTTTGAAATATTGAAAAAAGTCAATAGAGGGTTTTATAACTATTAATCTTGGTTTATTTTGATAACTATCAATTACATGGTCTAGGTTTCTCTGTTAATTAAATGTAAAATCACGGATTCAAAATGGAACAGAGAAGGTATGAAAACATCCAAATAACTCGAAAACTAAGAGCTGTTGACCCAACCTAAACTTGACCTTCTAGGTCATTTAAGGATCAGTTTCATTTTATAATAGCCCTATTTTTACTGCAGGAAAATATCACGTTTAATCCTATAGATCACTTAGAGTTTCAGTAAGTCCTGATCACCATTTCAACGTTTAAAAAATCCTAAAAATAACAATAATAACCCTGATAGAAATATGCATTCTGCAGCAACAAAACACACGTTTATATCGGGTATTAAAGACTTTTAGTTTCAAAAACCTTAGTTAATTGTATAACTTATTATACAAGTGTATTCCTGATAATTAAAATACTTACTACAAAATACTGCCAATGAAAAGTTCTCGTCTGGTATTTATATTAAGCAATTTAAATTAAAGAAATCGTTCTTATGTTCGACCAGATTTTGGCAATGATCAGACAAAGCGATATCACGAATTGTGCTCTCTGTATATTTTTATTTTTTCCAAAATATTAATGAATGAACCATGAACAAACCAATATAAATTAAAATCAGATATCGCTTAAGCTTTTTCGTTAACATATACCTGCTCGCAAAAAATATTTTTAGATTAAGAGCTACAATGTTTTTATTTCTTACTCTGCACTGACAAGCTCACTCCGTTAATCCGCAACTGTACATCCTTTAAATATTGGGGATCTCCTGCCACCAAAAAGACAACTACTGAGTTTTTGAAGCTTGAAACTATTCTGTTTTTAAGGCTTTACATTCTCAAGGTTCTTCTTAACTTCAAGTTTATCCAACATTCTCTGAAAAAAAAATAATAAAACTTATTCAACTGTGTAAGTTAGGTTAGCAGAATTTTATACTTGCCAGTATGTTGGCTGTAGAGATTAAAAACAAATATCCCAAAATTGAAGCATCAGGTTTACCCGAACTGTCAATAATAAAATATTCTTATTCAATACAACTTTTTTAACATAAAACCTAAAGCTGGCTTTTGAAAACCGTATTATCTGAGATTTGAACGCAATACTCATAGTTTAGAATATCAAAAGCCTTTAGGAAATCAAGTGACAACAATTTGAAGTCGGTTTGAAATGTCAAAAAGTTGCTATAATATTAAAAAAAATATATTCTTAACAATTTGGAAAATTTAGGAAAGCAGTTCTTGACAGGCATTGCAAAAAATTTTGATCAATACGTTTTTTCTAAATTTTAATCTACAAAGCTACATATATGAAATAAGTTTCACTACAATTGTATAAATTTTTACTTAATAGGATTCGATTACTCAGAAATCATTTTGTCATGGTAAGTTAGCAGAATAACCTATTATTATAACATCTTACTGAAAACTCTAATAATGTGATCAAGTTATTAAGAAAGCCCAATGAAATAATAAATTGACTGATTTATTGAGCACACAACGTGTTGGTAATAGGAGGGGTGGTTATGTAGAAATTGTGCGTTGTGGATGGTTTACTTTTAGTCATCAAATCGTCTGGTAACAGTGTGGGCGCTAAATTTGCAAGCAATAATGTTAACAACATCACTGTTTGAGCTCTTTGTCTGCATTAAATCCTTCAGTGTGTTTCCGATTTTCACTCATGCACTTGTATCTTCGTATAAGGTCTTCACAGCCTTTGTTAGTGTGACACTGGTGTTTGTACTTGAAAGAGTATGCCATAGTTTTATTTGTTTGACACTATCATATGTCAAATATACATAGAGTTTCTTAATTAAATGCTTCTTGTGCAGTTTGGGAAACACAGATGTGGATTTTCCTTCAGGTTTTGAATAAGCTTTTTAAACAATGAACGATTTTGCTATTTTACGATATTTAGTAAACCGACTAGAGATATGTTAACTCAACCTAATCATATTAAATGAACGGTTGAATGAACGAAAACGATGATACTTGAACTTTGATGTCTTTGGGTCTTTATATTCTACCATAAGTGCAAGTCATTCCAGGTCGATCGCCTTTGCGAATCTGAGTAGCCTTGCGAATTGAATATACCTGACGGCATGAGTTGATAATATTAAATCTTCGAAATATCGCTATATCTGTGCGTAGAACGCTAGATACTCTCTGAGTTTAGAGTCAACAGTATTGTCCTCTACTATACAACAGCTACACATCAAATCATTCATGATGCCAATGTTATAAAGATAAACTTTCCGATAACAATATTCTGTCAGAAATTTTACCACGATTTGCAGTTCTTTCATTTTCAGGGAGAGAACCTCTCTAGTAAGTCGTGCATTAGGTTCAGTTATATGTTTCTTAACACACATTATTTCAGGAGCTTTACCTAATTTTGTTGAAAATAAAACCGATTTAGCCTTATATATTTCACAACTTTTTTTAAAATGGTCATTTATCATTAAATAGCACACATAGAAAATAAATATACGTCCCAGCTAATAACACTCTTTTTTTGACATTAAAAATAATATCGTTTTATGAAATACACATTATTGTAAAGTCGTTAAAATAATGGTATACTTTTATCGACACAGTAATGTTATTTTTATTACTTGTCATACACGTGCATATCACTAAATATCACTGAAACTAATAGCTTCTAAATGATACAGTACAGGAGATAGAAGGCATGATAAATTCGAAAAAATGTACTTATTTAAAAAATGTCTTTTTAAAGTATACAACGATTGTGACAGATGTATTTAAAAAAAACCTTATGCGTTGTTTCTTAAAGGAAATATTTATCAGTTACATGCTTTGATTTTATTACAAATTTTCCTGCTGATTTTTCTTGGCAACCTTGTTACGCGAGATGTTATCTACTTCATTTTTTAAATAATGACAATGTGGTAGAATGTCAAGGGCTCTGGCTATTACTAAATGACAATCAAAAATTAGAGTTCATTTTGATGTTTACTTATAGAATGTTAAAGGTGAGTCAACGATTGGATGAAGTAAGTTTGTGCCTTTTCGATGAAATTTACAAAGAAACTATATTTATCGTTTGATACAGTTTATTTTTACGCAGATTTTAAAAATATTTAGGACTCTACAGGGTGAGCCAAAAAACTAGGACAGCATAAAGTTGTATTTTTTTAAATAGAACACCCTATATACGAATCGTATTTTCGATTTAGCTTATAATTTTAAATCTTTTTTATTAAGGGTTTACTATAACAAAACTTTATAGTTTCTGAGATAATTAAGTTTAAAGAAAAAAAAGTCACATTTTCAAGCATCAAATCAATCCTAAATAACGTTTTCAATTTTGTGACAAATATATTCAAATTTGGAATTTAGCAAGGCCAAGGATAAGTTAACATAATTTTTACCTAATATTTGCAATAAAAGCTACAGGGTGTTGAACACATCGGCTCAAATTTTAACAAGTTTAAATGAATAAATATCTTTTTTTTTAAATGGTACACCCTGTACATTTTCATGTTATTTAATAGAGTAATAAAAACCCTAAAAGTTTTGTTCAATATATCCTATACCTATTTTTTGAGATATTTCAGTTTTTCTTATTTTCCATACTTTTTTACAGAAATAGTCTTCATTATCATAGTAGCCATGTAAAATAATAAAAAGAAACTACAGAAACAAACAGAATGTGGTTAAATATGATGAAATACATTATTCGTTATATCACAACGGCAATAGTTTAATTAAACATAATGTGAAAAAATTAACACAACAATAATGACAAGGCAAATACATATTTACTTTTATACTAAATTGAAACAAAAAAATTACCTATTAAATACTGAGATTAATTATTTCTTTTTAATAAGTGTTCGAATAAACGACCCTCTTGTGCAATGCACAAATTTAGTCTTTTTTGCAGATTTTCTCGGACCCTGGACAAAATTAGTGGCGTTATTGTTCTACAGGTATCCCTAATCCTGTTTCGCATATCTTCCACTGTTGTTGGTGGATTAACATACACTTTATTTTTAATATAACCCCATAGGAAGAAATCTAATGGGGTGATGTCGCAAGACCTTGGTGGCCACTCAATGAAACCCCCACGTCCAATCAATTTTTGCGGATATCGTTGGTCCAAAAACGCACGAACTTCACGATGGTAATGCGGAGGCGCACCACCGTGCTGGAACCACATACTGTCGAGCTCATCCCTATCAAGACCTTGAAGCAGTTGGGGTAGTTCTTCTTGTAGAAAGTTCAGGTAACTATGGCCATTTAGTGGTTCATTAAAAAAGTGGGGTCCAATAATTCGATTATGATGAATACCACACCAAACATTTAATGACCAGTGGTTTTGATGTTGCACCTCTCTAATCCAAAATGGGTTTTCTGTGGCATAATAATGCATGTTGCGTCTATTTACGGCACCGTTACTTCTAAAATAGCTTCATCACTAAACATTACCTTGCATAATAAATTTGGATTTAATTGAATCTCCGCATTTATTGTACGACAAAAGTTTACACGACTTTCAAAATCCTGTCCATGCAATTATTGGTGTAATTCCATGTGATATGGATGATACCTATATTTCTTGGTAGTACGATTAGCGGTGGATTGTGATGTTTCACATAATGCTGCTAACTGACGGCCACCAATATAAGGATTTTCCTGAACATTTAACAATACTTGTAGTTCTTTTTCTTCATTAGTTACTGGTTTGTTGACCACTTTACGTTTTGGATAATCAACAGTACAAGAAGAATCAAATCTTTGCATTAAGTTTTGAAAAGTATGGGTATTAGGCTGGCGTCGATCAGGATACTTCATTTTGTAAATTCTTTGAGCAAGAAGGCAATTTTTTTGAGCCTCTCCTATTGTATAAATCATATCTATTAACTCATTCTTTGGAAAATTCATTTTACAATATAAAATGAATGCAAAAAAAAACCAAACTACACTACATAAAAACCAAAAGAAGCGATTGCGGTTATAAATTTGACACACAGAAAAATGTTCTTTTACATTGTTTTTGCCATGGCTACTATGATAATGAAGACTATTTCTGTAAAAAAGTATGGAAAATAAGAAAAACTGAAATATCTCAAAAACTATTATAAATAGGTATAGGATATATTGAACAAAACTTTTAGGGTTTTTATTACTCTATTAAATAACATGAAAATATACAGGGTGTACCATTTAAAAAAAAGATATTTATTCATTTAAACTTGTACAAATTTGAGCCGATGTGTTCAACACCCTGTAGCTTTTATTGCAAATATTAGGTAAAAATTATGTTAATTTGTCCTTGGCCTTGCTAAATTCCAAATTTGAATATATTTGTCACAAAATTGAAAACGTTATTTAGGATTGAATTGATGCTTGAAAATGTGACTTTTTTTCTTTAAATTTAATTATCTCAGAAACTATAAAGTTTTGTTATAGTAAATCCTTAATAAAAAAGATTTAAAATTATAAGCTAAATCGAAAATACGATTCGTATATAGGGTGTTCTATTTAAAAAAATACAACTTTATGCTGTCCTAGTTTTTTGACTCACCCTGTAGAGTCCTAAATATTTTTAAAATCTGCGTAAAAATAAACTGTATCAAACAGTAAATATAGTTTCTTTGTTAATTTCACCGAAAAGGCACAAACCTACTTCATCCAATCGTTGACTCACCCTGTACAATGATTGTGACAGATGTATTTAAAAAAACCTTATGCGTTGTTTCTTAAAGGAAATATTTATCAGTTACATGCTTTGATTTTATTACAAATTTTTCTGCTGATTTTTCTTGGCAACCTTGTTACGCGAGATGTTATCCACTTCATTTTTTAAATAATGACAATGTGGTAGAATGTCAAGGGCTCTGGCTATTACTAAATGACAATCAAAAATATGAATTCATTTTGATGTTTACTTATAGAATGTTAGAGGTGAGAGTCTACTTCAAATGTCAGCATTAACATTAAAAGTTGTACATGTCAGAGAAGTCATGTCTTCGGATGTGCTAGATAACATTATTGCTTAGATTATATTCAAACTTCATTATTGTGTAGCAGCAATTTGTAACTATAAATAGAAGCAGAATAATAGCGAAAAAAATAAATTAATCATTCCGGCGTAACGTATCAGTTTTCCTAAACCATTCCTCACTACGCTCTCTCCCTTTTCCCTTTCCTTAGAGAGCTAGGCATAAAAATTTCAGGTATATATCATGAACTGCGTAAAGGCACGTACATGTACCTCTGAGGGTCCATGGTCTAATTACTTTGATTGACTAGATGTAATTCATTACATTTTTCAATAATCTGAAAAAATATAATAAGATGTAATTAAGTAAATACTTGAAAAGCGAATTAATTAACTACTACAATTAATTTCAAATGAAGCTAATAAGATTATGCTGCGTGATTGAATATTCATTAACATTTTTTTGATCTATATATTAAATAGGGTCCTGGGAGTCGTAAGGGCCTCAGCAAAAATATACAACATTATGTTAATTCTTGTGTAATTAATCAATATTGATAAAAATTAGCATAATTAATTATGATACCTAAATTTGAAAAGCACAATAATTGTAAAAACTATGGATCATCAATCATATTAGCATGTTTTTAACCAATTCGCCATCTCACTAAAATGATCTGATTTTCATGATTCGAAATGCATTGTTTTCGTCAATTAATGCTATTTCAAATATTCACGCTATAATGGATTACTTTGACGGTTCGGATAGATAAGCTGCACAACAATTTTTACTGAAATTAAATGCAATGGAGTGTGAATGAAATGAGTGCAGTCATTTAGTTTCATCATTACTAAGAAGTAAAGGGTGTGTTTATAGAGGTATAGAACTTTTAAATGGAATAAAACAAAGATGAATTTTTTAAATTGACATGAAATTTACTTTAATCGAAAGATAACCTTCTGGCATTATAATTTAAATATGACTTCTGGCATATGACCGCCACGGCTGGCTCAGACGTAGTCTAATCTGGAGGTCCAATTGTCGATGACTTTTTCCAACATTTGTGGCCATATATCGGCAATAACGCGGCGAATGTTGTCCTCCAAGTGATCAATCGTTTCGGGCTTATCGGCGTAGACTAGCGACTTCACATATCTCCACAGAAAATAGTCTAGCGGCGTTAAGTCGCATGATCTTGGAGGCCAATTCACGGGTCCGAAACGTGAAACTATGCGGTTGCCAAACATTTCTTTCAATAAATCAATTGTGGCACGAGCTGTGTGACATGTTACGCCGTCTTGTTGAAACCACAGCTCCTGCACATCATGGTTGTTCAATTGATGAACGAAAAAGTCAGTAATCATGGCTCTATAGCGGTCACCATTGTCTGTAACGTTCTGACCAGCATCGTTTTTAAAGAAGTACGGACCAATGATTCCACCAGCCCATAAAGCACACCAAACAGTCAGTTTTTCTGGATGTAACGGTGTCTCAACATACACTTGAGGATTATTATCACTCCAAATACGGCAGTTTTGTTTATTGACGTATCCATTCAAACAAAAGTGAGCTTTATCGCTAAACAAAATTCGGTTATGAAAATCGGGATCAACGGCAATCTTGTTTTGGGCCCACTCACCGAATCTACGCCTTGCTAGGTGATCGTGTGGCTTCAATTCTTGCACGAGTTGCATTTTGTAAGCACGCAAACCAATATCTTTTCCGCAAAATCTTCCATAAAGTGAATGGACACATATCCAATTCATGTGCACGATGGCGGATAGACTGGGTCTTCCTCTACGCTACGCTCTACAGCAGCAATGACTTCTTCTGTACGCACTGTGCGACGTCTCTGTGGATGCGTATTATCATTTAGAGTAAACGTGGTACGAAAACGTTCCATAGTTAATCGAATTAATTGCTCTGATGGACGATTATGTTGACCGTAAAATGGACGTAGTGCGCGATACGTATTTCGAACAGAACCATGATTTTCAAAATAAATTTGCACTATTTGGAAGCGTTGTTCAGGCGTCAGTCTATTCATGTTGAAATGACAAACCAAACTAAACATAAATCACTTGACAGCTGACAAAATGGCCGCCAGTTAAAAAAGTGTTGCCAACTTAAAGTTCTATACCTAAAAAAACACCCTTTAGTTTCTACACTTTTCTTATATCTAAAGACGGTTTATTAAAACAATTCGGGTTCTGAAGTATAACCGCGGCTTTTAGAAATTTTCCTTTCCTACAGTCTTATTTTTGGTGTAGGTTTCCAGCTTTGGATAATGTTAATGAGTACAAGTTAGAGACACCAGACTTTTCTGTTTCTCCATGAGACGTATTCTTCTGGTGTCCTTTGATCCTTATTTCAAGGGATCTCTTTGTTTTCTCAACGTAGGAGTTGCCACATTCACATGGCATCTGATACAGAAATACACAGTTCTTCATGTCGCCTTTGAGTTGTTGGTTTGACCGTAGTAAGCTGGCTTCTCAGAAAGTTATTTGCATAGAAAACGTTGATGTTATATCGTTTTTCTATTCTTATAACTTTTTTCGAGATAGTTGTAACATAGGAGATATTCAACACTGGTTTTTGTTCCTCGTCCATTATCGATCTTTTCCTATTTGTGCATTTTTCCAGGATCTTATTTACCAGTTTTACTGGGTATCCGTTGACTGTCAGGTCACTTTTAATATGATCTATCTCTTTCATCAACTTATCGTTGTAGTTGCAAAGAGTTAGTGCTCTATCTGTGAAGTTCCTTACAATTCCATATTTGGTGTTATTGGAGTGGTTGGACGAATAGTTTAGGTATTGTTCTGTGTGTGTGGATTTTTTGTAAACTATTGATCTGCCATTTTTTTTCAAACAAAGCATCAAAGATTGGTATTTTATTTTGTACTACTCTTCATAGTAAGTTTAATGTTTGGGCTAATATTGTTGAGCTGAGAAAGGGAGTTTTAAAGTTATTCGTCGTTTTTATTCCAGATAATGAAAGTGTCGTCTACGCGTCTAAGCCATAATTTGCGGATTTAACTGCAAAGGTTTCAAACCATTCTACGAAAATTTGCTACCACCAATGAGGACGAAGATCTTATTGGTAGTTCATCATCCTGGATGAAGAGCTTTTCCTTTTCTTGAAAATATCAACAGGTCTAATGATATTTCTGCAAATACATGTTGGTGCGTAGTGATAAAGATACTTTCTGCTAACTTGAGGTCTTCTTCAAGTTTTTTCTTTATGATATTTAGTGACTCATTGACTGGAAAATTAGTGTATAAGCTTTCCACAACAAAGCTCTTCTGGTTGTATTTCCATTTCACGTATAATTTCTACGAAATGTTGCGATTTCTTGACCTAGGATGATATATTTCCCTGTAGTGGCTTCAGAATTGGAAGAAAGAACTTAGCAAGCTCAGGAGTCGAAGAGTTCTGGGACCTTGATTCTTCCTTCAATTGTAGATGCAGGATCTTTAGCAATAGATGTATAGTTTTCTTTTCTTAAAAGTTCGTCAATTTTTTGGTTGTATGTTATAGCATTTATTACATTTCCTTTATCCGCTGGTAAAATATTAACACTAGAAACTTTCTGTAGATTCGCTATGGCAGTTTTCTCGCCTTTAATGATATTAGGTTTCATTTTTCCAGATTTTTGAAGGGTCTCTCTTACTTTTCACCTGATCTCATTTGCAAAAGAACATTCGATGCTTGCTAAATGCACGGCGCTAATTATATTGAGAATGGAAGCCTCTTTCGGAGCAACCGTAAAGTTCATATCTCTGGCAAATAGTGAGAATTCTGCTGTGATCCTTGGCAGATATGTTAACCATTATCTTCTGACCTTGAAATGACTGTTATAGTTCTTGTCTGCTCTGGTATTTGGAAAGTTTTCCCTTGTTTTGCTCTCACTTTATCACCAGTTTTTCGTAAGATGGTAGCGTGAAATTCTTCTAATTTATATTATTCAATTTCTTCGAACTATTGACGAATATTTTCTTGTAGTGGCGCCTGTTTGAAGCGATGACAATTTATTTGGGAACATATTAATATCTTACTAGAATTTTTTAATATCCTTTTGGCTGACTGTCCTGAAATTAGGGATTTTATACGGAAACAATAGGGTATTACACTCTGATCCCTTGCCTGTCGTAGAAATTGGATCTGCATCTCCCCTTTTGTGAATTTAATCTTAAATTTCTTGTAACTGCGAAATTTGTCACTTATACCGGGTCCAAACAGGGCTTCTACTATTTGTTTGAAGGTCATAAATAATGATGTTCCTTGCGAAGTAATAGCTATCTGTTAGACTTCCATTGTTTATTTTTTTTTGATAAATATTACGACGTTTCGACTAGTAATTGTCTCTAGCCGTTTTCAAGCGAAATTAAACGAATTCTATTTATGTTAAAAGTAAATGCTGTGGAATGTGATGGGGATGAGCGCAATTATGCTGTATTTGGTTTTAATTCGTATGAAATACTTTATATCTAATATGTTTGCGCTGAGACTATTAAAAAAAAAGGTTTTTCACAGAAATGAATTCACGAAAATGCACGTAAATATGCGGCTCAATAAAATTTGATTGGCCTTCTCCCTTAAAATCTCCCGGGGGACTTCTGTGCGGGCACAACTGCTAGTAAAACATATAGAGACCAAAATTGAGTTATTTGAGAAACTGTATATTCCATGGGAAGGAAACTATAAAATATATATTTTTTATTGTTTCTTTTGTACGTAATTTTATTCTGTGCAGAATTTTAAACAACAATATTAAAAAAATTTAAAATTTTCGTATATATTAGTAATTATATTTTTTTTTTGTGAAAGGCAAGAACTTGTTAAATGTAGATATGTAAAAAAGTGCATATATTTTTAGCAGAATTTTATTTCAGTTCATTAAACTTCTTTTTAATATCTAAAGTGTACTAGTTACCAAAAAGATGTATTTAGGCCGTTCGGCTATGGTAAATTATAAGTAAAAGAGAATATTATAACTGTTGCACATTTGTTTAAGCTACTCTATGTTTTATAAAAGAGTTATGATAAAAACCTAAGCGGTATAGTGGTAACGGGTTCAAAGCTATAATGATAATAAATAAATAATTTCTACCTTTATACGATATATAAAGTATAATATTATATAATTCAGGTCTCCTAGTAATTATTTTGTTTAGTAATAAACTTGTTACCAGTTTGTGTAAGTTAACAAAAGAAGTATTTTTTCGTAGTGTGAAATTTTTACTTTCATTTAATATATTTAATTCGGTAGTATACTAATAGTTTGGGTTCTCACCATAACGCTAGTTTCCCAAAGTCTAACCTGAAATAAAGGGAAAACAGATGCGTTGTCTTCTCAACTATAGGGCAATAAAGGCAATAAAGCCAGGAGATTGATATTCGACAAATAAAGTATATATTAAAAATATACAATTCCTTTCTTGTCAATCTCTTGGTGAAATTTTAAAAATCGTGGAAAGGGCGTTTTTTCAGCTTGACAGCGATGTACTTTACCATGTTAAAGAGTTTTGATTAAGGCAAAAACACATAAATAATATTTTTTATAAACTAATTTGACAACATTTCCGAATAAATCACTGACTAACAAGCATAACAAAATTTAAAGTTTATTAACAAATTAATGAAATTTATTGTAAAACACATTTTCAATAAAATATATCAAGATCATAAAATAAAATAAAATGTTTTATATCAAACACTATATCGAATGCACGATGCAACAGTGCTTTGGGAAAATCCAAAATATGTAAAGGTTTACAATGATGCCTTACACTTCCATAAAGGCTTCAATGAAGCTGACAATCCAACCACATTTAAAAACAAAGTTTTTTTTTACTGATTAATCATTCATCAACCATCAGATGTAGGACTCCCCCTGTCTCTTCCATTGCTGTCGGTACTGATCCCGTTTCATCTAATTAGTGTTTACTGGATATTTAATATTATCTGTCCAGTGAGTTTCTGGTCTTCTAACAGATTTTCTGTCTTTTTGGTCCAGCGATCATTTATCATAGAGGAGACATGTCAAATCCAGTTCCATCTTAGCCTGTAAATCCGTTCGATCATGCTTATCACTCTCTTCTCCTTATTTTTTTCATTTTATATGGAACTGCATAGTCTTAATGCCAGTATTCACCTTTCCATGACCTTTTGACTAATCTGCAACTTTTTTTTTTGTGATGCTAATCGATACTCAACTGATGATCGCTAATGCAAATGGACAAGGGAAAGTGAGTCAATAAGTTAAACAGATTTCATTCAGAATACAAAGCATGAAGGAGGTAATATTAAGATTTGGGAATATATGACGGCTTATGGGATAGATACTGTTCACAGAATCGTCGAAAATATGAATAAACAAGTTTATCTATATATATATATATATATATATATATATATATATATATATATATATATATATATATATATATATATATATATATATATATATATTTTAAAACACAATTTGAACTGTTAATCATATACCTCATCTGGTAAATCCAACAGGAAGATGATCCAAAATATAATCAAAATAGTAAAGAACTAGAATTTCATTCAGAATACAAAGCATGAAGGAGGTAATATTAAGATTTGGGAATATATGAAGGCTTATGGGATAGATACTGTTCACAGAATCGTCGAAAATATGAATAAACAAGTTTATCTATATATATATATATATATATATATATATATATATATATATATATATATATATATATATATATATATATATATATTTTAAAACACAATTTGAACTGTTAATCATATACCTCATCTGGTAAATCCAACAGGAAGATGATCCAAAATATAATCAAAATAGTAAAGAACTAGCTTATTTCTTAAAATTTTCAGATGTTAGAGTGACCGACACAAAAATCTGACCTAAACCCAATCGAAAATTTGTGGTCACAATTAAAACATGCTCTACTAAATGTCTATGATTCTCCACTGTCTAGTGTACAATAAGAATGAGAAAAAAATCACCAAGCTACTGTACAGGGTGAGTCAACGATTGGATGAAGTAGGTTTGTGCCTTTTCGGTGAAATTAACAAAGAAACTATATTTATTGTTTGATACAGTTTATTTTTACGCAGATTTTAAAAATATTTAGGACTCTACAGGGTGAGCCAAAAAACTAGAACAGCATAAAGTTGTATTTTTTTAAATAGAACACCCTATATACGAATCGTATTTTCGATTTAGCTTATAATTCTAAATCTTTTTTATTAAGGGTTTACTGTAACAAAACTTTATAGTTTCTGAGATAATTAAGTTTAAAGAAAAAAAGTCACATTTTCAAGCATCAATTCAATCCTAAATAACGTTTTCAATTTTGTGACAAATATATTCAAATTTGGAATTTAGCAAGGCCAAGGACAAGTTAACATAATTTTTACCTAATATTTGCAATAAAAGCTACAGGGTGTTGAACACATCGGCTCAAATTTGAACAAGTTTAAATGAATAAATATCTTTTTTTTTAAATGGTACACCCTGTATATTTTCATGTTATTTAATAGAGTAATAAAAACCCTAAAAGTTTTGTTCAATATATCCTATACCTATTTATAATAGTTTTTGAGATATTTCAGTTTTTCTTATTTTCCATACTTTTTTACAGAAATAGTCTTCATTATCATAGTAGCCATGGCAAAAACAATGTAAAAGAACATTTTTCTGTGTGTCAAATTTATAACCGCAATCACTTCTTTTGGTTTTTATGTAGTGTAGTTTGGTTTTTTTTTGCAGTCATCTTATATTGTAAAATGAATTTTCTAAAGAATGAGTTAATAGATATGATTTATACAATATGAGAGGCTCAAAAAAATTGCCTTCTTGCTCAAAGAATTTACAAAATGAAGTATCCTGATCGACGCCAGCCTAATACCCATACTTTTCAAAACTTAATGCAAAGATTTGATTCTTCTGGTACTGTTGATTATCCAAAACGTAAAGTCGTCAACAAACCAGTAACCAATGAAGAAAAAGAACTACTAGTATTGTTAAATGTTCAGGAAAATCCTTATATTGGTAGCCGTCAGTTAGCAGCATTGTGTGAAACATCACATCCACCGCTAATCGTACTACCAAGAAATATAGGTATCATCCATATCACATGGAATTACACCAAGAATTGTATGGACAAGATTTTGAAAGTCGTGTAAACTTTTGTCGTACAATAAATGCGGAGATTCAATTAAATCCAAATTTATTATGCAAGGTAATGTTTAGTGATGAAGCTACTTTTAGAAGTAACGGTGCCGTAAATAGACGCAACATGCATTATTATGCCACAGAAAACCCATTTTGGATTAGAGAGGTGCAACATCAAAACCACTGGTCATTAAATGTTTGGTGTGGTATTCATCATAATCGAATTATTGGACCCCACTTTTTTAATGAACCACTAAATGGCCATAGTTACCTGAACTTTCTACAAGAAGAACTACCCCAACTGCTTCAAGGTCTCGATAGGGATGAGCTTGACAGTATGTGGTTCCAGCACGATGGTGCGCCTCCGCATTACCATCGTGAAGTTCGTGCGTTTTTGGACCAACGATATCCGCAAAAATGGATTGGATGTGGGGGTTTCATTGAGTGGCCACCAAGGTCTTGCGACATCACCCCATTAGATTTCTTCCTATGGGGTTATATTAAAAATAAGGTGTATGTTAATCCACCAACAACAGTGGCAGATATGCGAAACAGGATTAGGGATACCTGTAGAACAATAACGCCACTAATTTTGTCCAGGGTCCGAGAAAATCTGCAAAAAAGACTAAATTTGTGCATTGCACAAGAGGGTCGTTTATTCGAACACTTATTAAAAAGAAATAATTAATCTCAGTATTTATTAGATAATTTTTTTGTTTCAATTTAGTATAAAAGTAAATATGTATTTGCCTTGTCGTTATTGTTGTGTTAATTTTTTCACATTATGTTTAATTAAACTATTGCCGTTGCAATATAACGAATAATGTATTTCATCATATTTAACCACATTCTGTTTGTTTCTGTAGTTTCTTTTTATTATTTTACATGACTACTATGATAATGAAGACTATTTCTGTAAAAAAGTATGGAAAATAAGAAAAACTGAAATATCTCAAAAACTATTATAAATAGGTATAGGATATATTCAACAAAACTTTTAGGGTTTTTATTAATCTATTAAATAACATGAAGATATACAGGGTGTACCATTTAAAAAAAAAGATATTTATTTATTTAAACTTGTTCAAATTTGAGCCGATGTGTTCAACACCCTGTAGCTTTTATTGCAAATATTAGGTAAAAATTATGTTAACTTGTCCTTGGCCTTGCTAAATTCCAAATTTGAATATATTTGTCACAAAATTGAAAACGTTATTTAGGATTGAATTGATGCTTGAAAATGTGACTTTTTTTTTAAAACTTAATTATCTCAGAAACTATAAAGTTTTGTTATAGTAAACCCTTAATAAAAAAGATTTAAAATTATAAGCTAAATCGAAAATACGATTCGTATATAGGGTGTTCTATTTAAAAAAAATACAACTTTATGCTGTCCTAGTTTTTTGGCTCACCCTGTAGAGTCCTAAATATTTTTAAAATCTGCGTAAAAATAAACTGTATCAAACAATAAATATAGTTTCTTTGTTAATTTCACCGAAAAGGCACAAACCTACTTCATCCAATCGTTGACTCACCCTGTACGTTACCTATGAAAGAAGGTCTATAACTTTTTAAAAAATTCTATTTTCTTATTACTAACATGAAACGCCTATAACCGAAAGTCTAGAAATCGCCAGATTATGCCTTTTCCTTATTTTTATTATACCATGTAGAATGGAAATCTTTTCAGAAAAATGCAGAATATTCTAGTGTTCAGAAAAGAAGAATATGAAGGGGGTCCAGATCGGCTTTCGTGGACAGCTTAGTTTGAGACATCATCGATATAACTTGAATTGTTGGACAAGTTGTCAGAATTGAAGTTAACAATAAAAAGTTATCAAGTTATTAAGATAATACAGTGTGTTTAAAGACGGGTAGTCCGGAATATATACATGCGTAAGTTTTGTGGATCTGTTTGAAGCCACAATTTCCTCCCTGCTGCCCGGTGTTGACCATGTATTCTGTGTGGGTGATTTTAATATAGATTTTTTAAACTCCATAGTACTGAAGCAGAATTGTTGTGTATATGTTTAGATAATTTGGGACTTTATCAGATTGTAGATAAACCTTCCAGAATTACAGCAACTACATCAACACTTGTGGATTATATCTTGACATCAGACAGACACTTAAAAAATTCTACAAAGGTTGAGTCTGTTAATTTTAGTGATGATGATTAAACATTTTGTGTTATCAATATAAAATTTAATAAACCTAAAGGAAGATTTAAAACTGTTAGAAACTTTAAAAACATGAACACTCGGCGGTTTTACATGGATCTAATGTCTATTCCATGGAAAAATATATATGATCTAGAAAATGTAGATGAAAAGGTTAGTTTTATGGGTGACAATATTAATATCTTGTTGAATATATATGCTCCTTATATAGCCCACAGGATAACCAGGCTCTATGCTCCATGGCTTACTGACACGCTGCGAGCTATCAAGAAGGATCGAGGTAGGTTTAAGAAATCTAGGGATTCTGTTGATTTTTCAAACTATAAGACCTTTAAGAATAGTTTTACTGTGGTAGTAAGAAGGGAAAAGAGAGTTTTTTATGATAGTTTATTAACATTAATAGTAAAAGTAATCAGACATTAAACTTGCCGCCAGACATATGAAACCCAAATATTTTTATTAATTATTTTAATAATTCCGTTCCGAAACTATCCCTCGATTGGTCTCAAATTTCGATATATAATAACAAAAAATTAAACAATATTAACTTTCAATTTACATTAGTTACCGAAGAGCAAGTACTGGAAGTAATTTCTTCCATTAAAAGCAAAGCTGCTGGGGTGGACGGAATAAATATTTTGACAATAAATTTATGATTGCCTTTCCTGCTGCCTTTTATAACTCATATAGTGAATAGTTGTATAACTGCGTCCCATTTTCCGAGTATATGGAAAAGAGCACGTGTGAGGCCGTTACCTAAGATCCCTGATGCATGCTCTTTGGATAAATTGCGAACTATTAGCATTCTGCCGACTTTGGATTTTTGAAAAAAATTCTTGATGTTCAGTTGCAAATTTATTTCAAGCAAGATAATATTTCAAAGGATGGTGGGTGTGGTACTGCTTTGCAAAATATTACTGACGATCTAATGGTTGATCGGGGAAAGCTGACAGTATTGTTACTTTTAGACTACTCAAAACCCTTCGATACGCTCAATCATCAAATGTTGAAATCTTTATATAAATATGCCGGGTTTTCTACTCAAGCAACGAATTTAATGCGTAAGTACATGGAAGATAGGATGCAGGCTGTACTTTATAGTTTGTCGGAATTTGTGTCTGTTACCAATGGCGTTTCTCGAGGAAAGATCTTGGGACCTAGAATGTACACATTTTATTCGTCAACATTGTAACACACACTATTACGCAGATGAAGGAAAGAAAAATTTATATTGAAAATTACGGTAAACTTATTAAAATTCAGGGTTAGGATATTAAAATAATTAATGTGGTGAGGAACCTGCGGTTGTACATCGATGACGAGTTACGATTTACAGAACATATAAATAGGTGTCTTCAAAAAACCTATTGCAATCTCCGGATAATATATCAAAACAGACACTTTTTATATAGGCAAAAACAATCTATGTTGTGCGACTCACTCGTCCTCTCACATTTTTGCGTACTGCAATGCAGTTTATGGGCCCTGTTTGACAGAATATGATTGCCAACGTAATCAGAAAATATAAAATTCTTGTTTAGGCCTTATATTTGATATAAGAAAATATGACCATATTAGTTAAAAATTAATCAAAAATAAATGGTTGGACATGCGCGAGAGACGTTATCTATACATGACTTGTCAGTATCATGCAATACTTCAGAGGAAATCGCTCTCTTATCTGTACAAAAAAATCAGGTTTCGAATAGACACACAATCTTAACATTAGATTTAAGGGCAAATTGACTATTCCGCGACACAAATTATAATTCTTCAAACGTTCTTTTTCATGTAACATTGCTAGTTTGACAAATTCATTTACTGAAGAAATACTTTGTCGAAATTTCGAATTAAAAAGTATGTTTTACATTGTGTATATTTTCGATAATTGTGTGCTGCCTTGGCTTCGAATTAAGTGATTATACTTTGTTTTACTTTAGTAATTAATTTAGTTTAATTAAAAATTTTTAAATTTAAAATATTGCTATTTTTTTTTAATGTAACGATCGAACCTAGCCCATAATATAAATATTACTGTAAATTACTATTTTTATTGAATAAGGTCCATTAATTATATATATATATATATATATATATATATATATATATATATATATATATATATATATATATATATATATATAATGGGTGTTTTTTATAGAGGTATAGAACTTTTAAATGGAATAAAACAAAGATGAATTTTTTAAATTGACATGAAATTTACTTTATTCGAAAGATAACTTTCTGGCATTATAATTAAAATATGACTTCTGGCATATGACCGCCACGGCTGATTCGGACATAGTCTAATCTGGAGGTTCAATTTTCGATGACTTTTTCCAACATTTGTGGCCGTATATCGGCAATAACGCGGCGAATGTTGTCCTCGAAGTGATCAATCGTTTCGGGCTTATCGACGTAGACTAGCGACTTCACATATCCCCACAGAAAATAGTCTAGCGGCGTTAAGTCGCACGATCTTGAATGCCAATTCACGGGTCCGAAACGTGAAACTATGCGGTTACCAAACGTTTCCTTCAATAAATCAATTGTGGCACGAGCTGTGTGACATGTTGCGCCGTCTTGTTGAAACCACAGCTCCTGCACATCATGGTTATTCAATTGATGAACGAAAAAGTCAGTAATCATGGCTCTATAGGGGTCACCATTGACTGTAACGTTTTGACCAGCATCGTTTTTAAAGAAGTACAGACCAATGATTCCACCAGGCCATAAAGCACACCAAACAGTCAGTTTTTCTGGATGTAACGGTGACTCAACATACACTTGAGGATTATCATCACTCCAAATACGGCAGTTTTGTTTATTGGCGTATCCATTCAAACAAAAGTGAGCTCCATCGCTAAACAAAATTCGCTTATGAAAATCGGGATCAACGGCAATCTTGTTTTGGGCCCATTCACCGAATGTACGCCTTGCTAGGTGATCGTGTGGCTTCAATTCTTGCACGAGTTGGATTTTGTAAGCACGCAAACCAAGATCTTTCCGCAAAATCTTCCATAAAGTGAATGGAGACATATCCAATTCCTGTGCACGATGGCGGATAGACTGATTCGGGTCTTCCTCTACGCTACGCTCTACAGCAGCAATGTCTTCTTCTGTACGCACTGTACGACGTCTCTGTGGATGCGTATTATCATTTAGAGTAAACGTAGTGCGAAAACGTTCCATAGTTAATCGAATTAATTGCTCTGATGGACGATTATGTTGACCGTAAAATGGACGTAGTACGCGATACGTATTTCGAACAGAACCATGATTTTTAAAATAAATTTGCACAATTTGGAAGCGTTGTTCAAGCGTCAGTCTATTCATGTTGAAATGCCAAACCAAACTAAACATAAATCACTTGACAGCTGACAAAATGGCCGCCAGTTAAAAAAGTGTTGCCAACTTAAAGTTCTATACCTCTATAAAAAAACACCCTTCATATATATATATATATATATATATATATATATATATATATATATATATATTATATATATATATATATATATACATATATATATATATATATATATATATATATATACATATATATATATATATATATATATATATATATATATATATATATATATATATATATATATATATATCCTAATATTTAAATTTTAAATATACTCTTTCAGTTAATATTTAAAAATTTGAAGAATTGGGTTTATTAATATTACATAAACTCAACAGAGGTGGTTTTATTACATTTTTCCTTCGTTTTAGTTTTCCGCCCATGCTTGTGATTGACGTTCTGTAGAAAGACTTCGCAGTTTGAATATTTAACAGTGATAGATAGCTCGCTGAAAAGGCAAATTTTATTTTCTGAAATATAACCTCACATTAAACGTTTTCAGAAACATTTTGTAATCAGTATTTTAATTTGGACGTTTCTAATGTCACTATCTTACTTCAAGTTTTTAATGCAACTATAATAGAATAAATATGAAATATTTCTTTTTAGTATTAAATTTGAAAAGATATTTAGAAATATACATATTTAGACCTACATATGGAATTTCATAGCAAATTTATATTAATTTCTCCACAATTTTATCTATTTTAAAATATGAATTGGATCAAGAATCACGGCTATTATTAATTGATTCGCTATATTCAAATATTTTTAAAAATATTTTATAATGCTCATTGAAGGAAAACTTTCTAAAATATTGATAGTTCACTATAAGCGTTTATTTCCCTCTCTATCTTATTATTAAAAAAAAATATAAAATAGCTTCGATATTGATGTTGGTCGACCCATTTTTATCCAGCAATATTTTATTACTACCGATTAAGTAGTAATTAAATAAAGTTTTTGAAAATAATCATTAAAGTTGTAAACAAAAGTTTCCTCCATTTCGAAAGTTTGTTATTTGCGAAGTCAATTTCGTTTAATAAAATAAAAGTTCTATTTATTTTTTTATATACATATCCACGGACGAATTTGAAATAAATTGAAATAATTCTAGTTTATGATCAACATGACGATGCTAATATATCGAAGTAAGACAATTAAAATTATTAAATAAATAAGTAAAAGTTATTGAAAAGAGCCAATTTAAGTTTTTATTGCCAATTAAAATCAGTTTTAAAGTCAGACCATTAAAATGAATTAGAAACAGAACATTAATATTACTTTCCTATTAAATCCGAACAGTACCGAGGAAAAAAACAATTATGAATGCCATATCTAGATTAATTGACCTTGGTTATACTCACTTATTCTCTAAGTAAAATGAATAAAATAGGGATAACATAGTTGGGTGTGTTTTTGATTTTAAATAAATCAATGGAGAAAAAACTGTGTGATTCTGTGCCAACAATACCAATTATATACCGCGTGTCAACGAATCTATTAGACTAATCATAATTTCTAGAGTATTATGTGTATCAAAATGAGAATTGGTACAGGTAAATGGTATATGAAGGGGAGAGTTTTCGCATATTTTCCACTTTCCGGCCACTTCCGGTTTCACCGGAAATGGCCCCGGTTTTGAATTTTTAAATTGAACACCCAGTATATTTTTACATTTTTTGATTTCTGAGACAATTCTAGATCAGAATGTGACATTTTAAAAACTTTTTACGTCTACTTCTTTTTTTAGAGGCACTTTTAAAATTGCATCTAGGTAGCCATGATCGGACGCAAACGTATCTAAGGGCCTTAAGTGATGTCAAAAAAATGCAATCGCAAAGTTTTAGTTACTAGTATGAAAGACAAGTTGACAAAATTACGTTTTCATTTCTAACTATTAATTTTCAAATGGCGACCCCTTTTTGACAATTACTTTTCGAAAAAAGCATTCTTTGACGAATCTAACGGTACTAATTTATTTGCGATTGGATTAGACATAAGAACAGAAATTAAATATTGTTAAGCAAAATACTGGATAATTTATTTACTTATGACAAGTGCGCCATGGACAGCCATGATGCATAATAATTTGCAACTGTTTTTATCAAGTCTTCTTTGGAAAACAAAGCACTCACTTAAGTAGATAATGACAGTGACATACGCTCTAAGAACTCTAAACTTAACGAAAATTAAGAAACTTTTACGTCTGTTCTTAGAGCGTATGTCACTGTCATTATCTACTTTAGTGAGTGCTTTGTTTTCCAAAGAAGACTTGATAAAAACAGTTACAAATTATTATGCATCATGGCTGTCCATGGCGCACTTGTTATAAGTAAATAAATTATCCAGGATTTTGTTTAATAATATTTAATTTCTGTTCTTATGTCTAATCCAATCGCAAATAAATTAGTACCGTTAGATTTGTCAAAGAATGCTTTTTTCGAAAAGTAGTTGTCAAAAAGGAGTCGCCGTTTGAAAATTAATAGTTAGAAACGAAAATGTAATTTTGTCAACTTGTCTTATTCGTCTTTCATACTAGTAACTAAAACTTTGCGATTGTATTTTTTTGACATCACCTAAAGCCCTTAGATTAGTTTGCGTCCGATCATGGCCACCTAGATGCAATTTTAAAAGTGGCTCTAAAAAAATGAGGTAGACGTAAAAAGTTTTTAAAATATTACATTCTGATCTAGAATTGTCTCAGAAATCCAAAAATGTTAAAATATATAGGGTGTTCCATTTAAAAATTCAAAACCGGGGTCATTTCCGGTAAAACCGGAAGTGGCCGGAAAGTGGAAAATATGCGAAAACTCTCCCCTTCACATACCATTTACCTGTACCAATTCTCATTTTGATACACATAATACTCTAGAAATTATGACTTGTCTAATAGATTCGTTGACACCTGGTATATATATATATATATATATATATATATATATATATATATATATATATATATATGTTTATACGGCTTTCACGGATTCCTCCGTGTGAGATGCATTAGCAGTGGTTATATCCACATTATGCTGTTGTAGTGCTGAAATCACATTCAGCAAACGTACAACTATATGCAACTCCGTATGTAAATGAAATAGAATGCGAAACAGTGAATGCAAACTTCGCTCCATCATATCCTTTCTGTGTTAGAGGTTGCACAGTTAGAATAAATTGTAATAAAATACAATTCATCCTATTCCACCACCATCGAGATGGTGGCCTACCTGTACCACCATACCGAGAAGAAAGTCAAAGCTTACCCTCCCCGCCACAGTGATACGGCAGAGATACATGTTTCGTCTCTCACTAGACTCATCAGGGTACCGACATGCACCTGACTGTGCAAAGGACAGACCAGAAGGAAGCATGCAACACTGAACGCGGCTTCGCCGACCTCTCGTCGGATGGCTTATATATGTTTATACGGCTTTCACGGATTCCTCCGTGTGAGATGCATTAGCAGTGGTTATATCCACATTATGCTGTTGTAGTGCTGAAATCACATTCAGCAAACGTACAACTATATGCAACTCCGTATGTAAATGAAATAGAATGCGAAACAGTGAATGCAAACTTCGCTCCATCATATCCTTTCTGTGTTAGAGGTTGCACAGTTAGAATAAATTGTAATAAAATACAATTCATCCTATTCCACCACCATCGAGATGGTGGCCTACCTGTACCACCATACCGAGAAGAAAGTCAAAGCTTACCCTCCCCGCCACAGTGATACGGCAGAGATACATGTTTCGTCTCTCACTAGACTCATCAGGGTACCGACATGCACCTGACTGTGCAAAGGACAGACCAGAAGGAAGCATGCAACACTGAACGCGGCTTCGCCGACCTCTCGTCGGATGGCTTATATATGTTTATACGGCTTTCACGGATTCCTCCGTGTGAGATGCATTAGCAGTGGTTATATCCACATTATGCTGTTGTAGTGCTGAAATCACATTCAGCAAACGTACAACTATATGCAACTCCGTATGTAAATGAAATAGAATGCGAAACAGTGAATGCAAACTTCGCTCCATCATATCCTTTCTGTGTTAGAGGTTGCACAGTTAGAATAAATTGTAATAAAATACAATTCATCCTATTCCACCACCATCGAGATGGTGGCCTACCTGTACCACCATACCGAGAAGAAAGTCAAAGCTTACCCTCCCCGCCACAGTGATACGGCAGAGATACATGTTTCGTCTCTCACTAGACTCATCAGGGTACCGACATGCACCTGACTGTGCAAAGGACAGACCAGAAGGAAGCATGCAACACTGAACGCGGCTTCGCCGACCTCTCGTCGGATGGCTTATATATGTTTATACGGCTTTCACGGATTCCTCCGTGTGAGATGCATTAGCAGTGGTTATATCCACATTATGCTGTTGTAGTGCTGAAATCACATTCAGCAAACGTACAACTATATGCAACTCACACGGAGGAATCCGTGAAAGCCGTATAAACATATATAAGCCATCCGACGAGAGGTCGGCGAAGCCGCGTTCAGTGTTGCATGCTTCCTTCTGGTCTGTCCTTTGCACAGTCAGGTGCATGTCGGTACCCTGATGAGTCTAGTGAGAGACGAAACATGTATCTCTGCCGTATCACTGTGGCGGGGAGGGTAAGCTTTGACTTTCTTCTCGGTATGGTGGTACAGGTAGGCCACCATCTCGATGGTGGTGGAATAGGATGAATTGTATTTTATTACAATTTATTCTAACTGTGCAACCTCTAACACAGAAAGGATATGATGGAGCGAAGTTTGCATTCACTGTTTCGCATTCTATTTCATTTACATACGGAGTTGCATATAGTTGTACGTTTGCTGAATGTGATTTCAGCACTACAACAGCATAATGTGGATATAACCACTGCTAATGCATCTCACACGGAGGAATCCGTGAAAGCCGTATAAACATATATAAGCCATCCGACGAGAGGTCGGCGAAGCCGCGTTCAGTGTTGCATGCTTCCTTCTGGTCTGTCCTTTGCACAGTCAGGTGCATGTCGGTACCCTGATGAGTCTAGTGAGAGACGAAACATGTATCTCTGCCGTATCACTGTGGCGGGGAGGGTAAGCTTTGACTTTCTTCTCGGTATGGTGGTACAGGTAGGCCACCATCTCGATGGTGGTGGAATAGGATGAATTGTATTTTATTACAATTTATTCTAACTGTGCAACCTCTAACACAGAAAGGATATGATGGAGCGAAGTTTGCATTCACTGTTTCGCATTCTATTTCATTTACATACGGAGTTGCATATAGTTGTACGTTTGCTGAATGTGATTTCAGCACTACAACAGCATAATGTGGATATAACCACTGCTAATGCATCTCACACGGAGGAATCCGTGAAAGCCGTATAAACATATATAAGCCATCCGACGAGAGGTCGGCGAAGCCGCGTTCAGTGTTGCATGCTTCCTTCTGGTCTGTCCTTTGCACAGTCAGGTGCATGTCGGTACCCTGATGAGTCTAGTGAGAGACGAAACATGTATCTCTGCCGTATCACTGTGGCGGGGAGGGTAAGCTTTGACTTTCTTCTCGGTATGGTGGTACAGGTAGGCCACCATCTCGATGGTGGTGGAATAGGATGAATTGTATTTTATTACAATTTATTCTAACTGTGCAACCTCTAACACAGAAAGGATATGATGGAGCGAAGTTTGCATTCACTGTTTCGCATTCTATTTCATTTACATACGGAGTTGCATATAGTTGTACGTTTGCTGAATGTGATTTCAGCACTACAACAGCATAATGTGGATATAACCACTGCTAATGCATCTCACACGGAGGAATCCGTGAAAGCCGTATAAACATATATAAGCCATCCGACGAGAGGTCGGCGAAGCCGCGTTCAGTGTTGCATGCTTCCTTCTGGTCTGTCCTTTGCACAGTCAGGTGCATGTCGGTACCCTGATGAGTCTAGTGAGAGACGAAACATGTATCTCTGCCGTATCACTGTGGCGGGGAGGGTAAGCTTTGACTTTCTTCTCGGTATGGTGGTACAGGTAGGCCACCATCTCGATGGTGGTGGAATAGGATGAATTGTATTTTATTACAATTTATTCTAACTGTGCAACCTCTAACACAGAAAGGATATGATGGAGCGAAGTTTGCATTCACTGTTTCGCATTCTATTTCATATATATATATATATATATATATATATATATATATATATATATATATATATATATATATATATATATATATATATATATATATATGTATATATATTTTTTATTTTCTTTGGTATAGGTTTTTACTTCTGATGTGAATTCAAAGGCTGTTTAACGTTTCGCCTGTCATAGCAGTCAAAAATATTTTTTTTATTATTTGCTTTCTGATTGAGTATTATTTACAACCTACAAAAAGGGACATACTTGAATTTATAATCATTTTAAAATATTAAAATTAATTAAAAATAAAATACACTTTGTCCAAACAATGAAAATCACAAAAACAAACATCTTTATAAAAATTAATCGGGGTACGTACATTTGATTTTTATAAAGATGTTTGTTTTTGTGATTTTCATTGTTTAGCCAAAGTTTATTTTATTGTTAATTAATTTTAATATTTTAAAGTGATTATCAATTCAAGTATGTCTCTTTTTGTAGGATGTAAATAATACTTAATCAGAAAGCAAATAAGAAAGAAAAATATTTTTGAAAAAGCCTGCCATGACAGGCGAAACCTTAAATAACCTTGGAATTCACAATAGAAGTAAAAACCCATACCCAAGAAATTAATATATATAATATAATATATATATATATATATATATATATATATATATATATATATATATATATATATATATATATCCAGAATGTCCCATTTTAAAACCTCACGCGACTATCTCAGAGAAAAGCTCTCTGCAAAAAATTAAATTTGTTGAATTCCGAGGGGCGCCCAATGGATACTGCCCTTGACCTTGAACATGACCTTCAAGGTCTTTTTTAAGGTGAAGTTAATTTTTCAAAAGGGAACCCATATTTTTTGTGCATCTGAATATAACCTTGACCTGGAACTTGACTTTGAAGATTATTTAAATATCAAGTTGATTTTTTAAACAGGATATCATTTTTTTTCCCTGGAAATGGAAGACAGAAAAATTTTACAAAATCTGTTCGACCCATATATTTTTCATAGGAATGGGTTAGAAATTTTATAATCAAAATACTGGTCTATAATATTGGGCTATTTGGGTTGGATAACAACGGATATTTGGATATGTGAAGTGTAAAAAAGATTTTAAATAGATTAAAATTATATTCTTGTCATACGCGTCGGAAAGAGGTTTATTTTATCACTAAGTATTTATGGCATAGAATACTATTTCGGTAATAAAACTAAAATAAAAAGTTTTTTTAATATTATTTTATTTCTTATGAATTCTTAATAATTCACATACATTTGAAAATATAGATAATTTTAACTTATTTAACACAAATCACAACTGTATTTTTATTATTTTTAATTTTGACATAGAAACCGTTTTAGGCACATTCAGGCTAAAATGTAGCCCTTTTCTCTCAAAAAATTCTAAGTTATAGTTTAAAAACTTACAAAATACCCATTGTCAAAAATACAAGAAGTTAAACATATATAAAACAATAAATTCGTCCATATAATATTAAAAATTTTTTGCGGCTATCGGTCATTTTATTATAAATTAAAAACATTTTTAGAACATTTAACGTTATTTATTTCTTAAACCATCTGCAGAATTACAATTAAACACTAAAAAGGGATTCAAATGTAATTAATTTTTATATGTGACAGAAAATCGAAATAATAATTTGTGTTTACGCTGATAAACATTACGTATTTCATTCGTAATCAAAGTCAGTGAAGCTTTCTTCGCTCAAATTAATTATAATTGGTTCCCCTATCTCACCGATCATGAGATCGAGTTTCCACATTTTCTTTTATTCATTTATTATATGGATTTTTCTCAATTTTCCGAAGTAACTTTATTCAAAAAAATCTTTCAATAGTTCAGTTAAATTACTAATTTTATAAGTTGTGTTATTTCTAGCAACTCTACCTTTTACTTGAGAGAGATATTTCCTTCTCCAACGGACATTTTCCGGACGATCTATAAGAACAGATTTCCTATCTGTTTTTTCCCAGCAAAAACTAAGTTCTCTGAGCCATTTCCAGAGCTCATTTCTTTTAATTTCAGAGAAATCCCGATCTTCATTGATTTTAGTTAGAATTTTGTCGACGTCCAACGAGGTTTTTCGTCTGCCTGTGATCGAATGTGGCTTGGAAGTACTAACAATTCCAATCGTTTTTTTCTCCTTCAGTATTCCGTACATAGTAGATTTTCCAACTCCTGTCACGTTGGAACACATCTCAATAGAGTTTTTAACATTATTATCTAGATATTGATATCTTAATGCATCATAAACATTCATCATAATAAATTTTTCGTTGAGGAAAAAATGCCCTGGTTTAACGATTTTGAAATAAATATAGATGTGGAAGCCATATCTTTTGGGTATCTCCCTAATCTCAAATACTGTATAAAAACAAGCACAAACAAGATAAATCACTAAGCACACAATGTAAGGTGTACTTTTCTCACTAGCAGAAATTAAATAAAACTATCAGAAATTTTATTGTTGCAATAAATTTATAAAAGCTTATAATATAATTAGATTTACGGCAGTCCTCAGTTACCTACGGCACTGGAGCAGGTACATTGGAGGTTTCGGTAACAGTTTTATTACTCTCTCTAGTGCTTGAATAGAGTATAGGAATGTGTATGTTTGCGATCGTCCCTGCCCTTCCTAACAGCTTTGAGTTCAGTAAAATAGAACCGATCCTGCCTTTTATATTAGGAATTTGTATGCTGCTGGCACTTCCCCTCCGTTGATAACTTGTTTTTCTTGCTATAGCTCCCTCTCCCCCAAGAGCTTTAGGAAAATAGACCCAATTCTGCCTCTTATACCAACTCGGAATGTGTATGATGCTCGCATTCCCCCCGTCAGCAACTTGTTTTTTCTTGTGATCATCCCTCCCCCTCTCCAAGAACTTCAAATTCCAAAAAATAGACCCGATCCAGCCTTTTACACTAGAAATGGGAATGTTGTAAGTGTCTCCCCCCCCCGGTCGACAACTTGCTTTCTTTTGCCATACTGTATTTTTCTGTTATCACCCCCCCCCCTAAAGAAAGAGGTTGAATCCGTCCCTGCCTTCAAGGTTATAGCAAAGGTCAAGACCTGCACCTTGACTATAACCCTGAAGATAGTTTTAAGGTGAAGTTACCCATATTTTTTACCCTGGAAGTGAGAATAGAGGTAAATTTTACATTCAAATATGGCTCTGACCTTGATAATATTCTTCAAGGTCAAGATAAAGTTGATTTTTAAATTTTTTGCCTTAAGAATGGAGCAGAAAATTGTATGTTTCCGCATGACACTGATCTAAGTTTGCGGTCAAAGTTAACGTATTTTCGGGAAATGGGTGATTTTAAACACGGTATTAATCACAGCAGTATTTGTGGTTTCTTTCAGACTACTTCTTATGACTTTGAGATTTTAACAAGACTGGATCGTTATGAACACGAAATAAATCACAGTGCTACTCGTGTTCCCTCATCTACGACCTTTACTGTCAAATTAAGGCAAGGTTATTCATAATCATAATAAGATCGAATGTCTTTTTCATCTTATTGCCAATGGCGCTTTAGACATCTTCATTTGATGAAGAGTGGACCTCTTGTAGCCTCAAATGACCTTATTTAAGTTATGTTTACCAGCAATATCCTATAATGACCGACAGGAACCGGTATTGGTGTGAGTTAAGGACTAAAGATGTTATCAAAAATAACTTTATTTTAGCAGTTTTGATCAGCAATAATCAATGTCTGTCAAGGATTAGTGTAAAAAGTGAATTTAATTAAAAAAGAAGTTTGTATTACCTTCAAGAGACATTCGTATGTAGTTTTATTCATTTAATAGTGAGGGCCAAAAATTTGAAAAATGTTTATCATCATAAATGTGGAATATCACTGTTTTTTTGATTCTTATAGAAATTTATATTTCTTGGCAAAAAAAAATTACTGAAGGCGCTGGACATTTAGTGATCCTACTTGTAATTTTTTACATTGCGAGTGTACAAATATTAAATATTCAAAAAAATTTAGAAAATTCGTAGTTTCAAAATCTAATTCCTTTTTTTTTTAATGTAACCAACTCTCTCATCATTTTAATAAAATTTTTTGAATATCTCTTCTCAAATTTTGGACTGAAAGAGCTCAATTTAATGATAAATTCATTTTTTTTTTTCGCCTCTTATTTGATGTGAAATTATACAAATTTGTGCCTCTGGATATTATTTGCAACTTTTAAAAAAATGCCGGATTATACCGTCGAGTTGATATTCTTCTCATTTTAGTACAATCTCGAAAAAATTATCGTACAGCAGCAAGGCTATATCAACAACGATTCCTTGAAAGACAAAATTATCCTGATGATAAAGTTATAAAAACATGGAAATATATGTGAGACAAGGTAATTTAGTTCAAAAAACAAGGCCTCTAATTGAAGATTATGAAAATAATCCTTGTTTACCAGCAGTATAAGCTATGGTGCATTTGAGTGTTTATGTAAGATTTCTTGAGATAAAATCAACACTTGGAGTCCCAAGATCTATTGCTAGTAGTTATTTGAAAAAAATAAAATACCATGCGTATCCGTTAACCTTAAATCAGGTTTTAAGTGAAGGTAATCATCAGCGAAGGATCGCATTCTGCCAATGGGCTTAGAAAAAAATTGCACCTGGATGCAAGAAACTGAATATTAGCATCGCTGGAGTCTAACGGTATGGTTTGAAAAAAAAAACGGATATTTGATAGGATCTCACTTCTTTCAAGGCACACACAGGTATTTCATACCTAGGTGCAAGATAAACCCTGTGATTTGTCTAAAATTCTGATGTAGTATTTATTTGTTTATTTTAACTTAATATGTGTGAAATAAATTGAATTGAATTGAATTGAACTGAACTGAATTGAATTAAAAAGAGATGAGCTTCAGAAATTTCTCGAATATGTTGATATCAATACAAGAGAAAGAATGTGGTTCTAGCAAAATGGTGCAGCACCACATTATGCTAGAATCGTTAGAAATTATCTTAATGTAAGATTGAATAATCAGTGGATAGGAAGAGATGGCTCCATACAGTGGCCACCGAGGTATCTCGATCTAACTTCTCCAGATTTTTGTTTATGGGGTTACCTCAAAAATGTTTTTTATAAAGATAGACAACAAAAGAAAACGGAAGTTTGTTAAAGCATTCCGCGCTAGAATCGTTAGAAATTATCTTAATGTAAGATTGAATAATCAGTGGATAGGAAGAGATGGCTCCATACAGTGGCCACCGAGGTATCTCGATCTAACTTCTCCAGATTTTTGTTTATGGGGTTACCTCAAAAATGTTTTTTATAAAGATAGACAACAAAAGAAAACGGAAGTTTGTTAAAGCATTCCGCGTCAACTGTTGGTTAAAACTATCGCACACATTAAAAAAAAGGAATCAACTTTGCACTCAACTAAATGGAGAAATAAATAATTTTACTTTCTTGAGTAGCTAAATTTTTTCTTATTTTTCGTTAACTTGCTGAATAACTTCTGATCTTTCGTTAACTGATCGGATAACTTCTAACCTTGTCTTTACTGACCAGATAACTTCTAACCTTGTCTTTACTCACCGGATAACTTCAGATCTTACCTTAACTGGCCAGATTGTTTCTGATTTTGCCTTAACTGGCCGGATTGGTTCTAATCTTGCCTTAACTGGCCGGTCAAAGTCAACGGCATTATCGGATGTAAAATATTCCTCTCTTTCCATTTCCGGGAAAAACATATGGCTCCCTATTAAAAAAAAATTGTTCTTAAAATAACCTTGAAGCTCATGGTCAAGGTCATGGCCATATCTAGATGTTAAATATTGATCTCTACCCATTTCCAAGATAAAAACAAAACAACATCTTACGAATTAATTTGATCTAAAATGACCTTGAAGCTCATGCTCAAGGTCAAGGACAAAACCATATTTGGACGTAGAATATTTATCTCTCCGAAATAAAAAATATGGGTTTCTATTTAAAAAAAAACTTGACCCTAAATCAGCATTGAAGGTCGTGTCCAACGTCAATGTCAACGTCCCCCTTGAAACCCTACAAATTTCATTTTTGCGAAAAGCTTTTTTCTGAAATATTTTCTTAGGGCGTTTAAAATGGAACACCCTGTATAGTTTAAAAATCATATCCGCCTGTATCCCAGAGACTAACAAGGGTATGAATTTGGAAAATAAATATAAAACGTGGCTTAAATAATTGCTGGGCAATATGTTCATGTCTAAAATATGTTCTCTGGAGGGCACAACAAATGAATAGAGGTTGAAATGGTCTTATCGTAACCTTGATAGTTTTGTCGACAAAAAAACTTTCAATGTCATCTTTGTTAGCTGTCAAGTAAAGTAGTAGGGAAAGGTTAAACTTTTATTTTGAAGAATTGGGCTTGACCCAACTGAATTTATATAATTCAGTCTCGTCTAAAAGAACTTTAAAGCTTAATCTTTAGCAATATAAATTATGACTACCAGTGAGAGGAAGCTATCTTAAAAATTATCCTCTTGGAATCAGATATATTACGAAAAATTTGAATATAACGATCTGGATCCTTAAATATAATTACGCACAGCAAAAATTCGAAAAAATGTCCTACTATTCTATATATTTTATTACGCACCCTAGCAGCCATTTAAAATACTTATTTTTATATTTAATTTAACAATTTTTAACTAATCGTATGCAACCTAAATTTGTAGCATTTAAATTTACCAGTTTGCATCAATGCTACATGTTTTTAGTAATATGACATAATTTGTATATTTTTACCTGATTAAATTTAATTATTTATTCTGTAATTTAAAATAGTAAACATGGAATTTGTTTTTTTTTTGGTTCACAACTCTTTTGGTCTTGTAACTTATCACTCTTTCTTCTTAACAGAGTTTGTAAATTGCTGTAGTTTATGTATCACATTATTTGGTTTGAATTTAAAAGTCATAAAATATTTTATTTTTAATAAATTCTCATTTGTTTACATTCCATTTCAGTATTAAAAGTATCAGGTTATAGTCGGTAATATAGTTCAGTTAGCATTTGTTGTGAATGTATACCCGATTCGTTGATACGAGCACGGCATGTCGAGACCGATCATTTAAGGTTGAGTATGCAGTATGGAATTTGTGGCAATTTTTTTTTGTTTTAATCATGATTAGTAACTTTGGACTGTTGATCATAATTTTCTTTTTGATAATTTTCCATGGCTTGCCAATATTTGTTGTATTACCTGGTGGTCAGTGTAAGTTCGGAACTAGGTTAGAGTGCTCCAGGTTGAGAATAAGGTTGGCAAAAGTAAATACAAATATTCCTAAGATTTGTCACGTCTGATTGCAAAAGAGATTTTCATTTTCGTTCCCTTTACTGTTGAATCGTCGAAGGCAGTAGACCAATCCTACCATTAGCTTTGAAAGGGCAGACTGTCAAGTGTTTTAAAGTCCACTAATCAATGAGGGCTACCAGTCTTTTTCATCTTTGACTTCATATCACTCCTTTTACTGTGATTTCCATTTTGATATTGCTGTCAAGGCTTTCTGATGGTTCCGGCCATAGTTTTTCTGTCCGTGTTACCACGACGGTTTTAACCCTTACCCTGCGTTTAGTTGGTGAGTTGGAAGTGGCCCTGTGAAGCCCCCATTTATCCACAACAACAGGAATCCTAGTAACAGCGCTGGATCAAATAATAGAAGTGAGAGGTACCATAGCATAGACCAGGTAGGAGAAAACTTTAAGTTAAAGAATTGGAGCTCTACATCAATTTTTTAACATGCAAACAAAACAATATAAATATATTTTCATGTGATATAATAACATGTAAGAACTTTTTGATAACTCTCTTTATAAAACTTACGTTATTGGCAATTAAAGGTTCTAGAACGTTTGCGGCCAAATTTTATATAACCTTTTAAAAACGAGATAACAAAAATAGTTATCAAGAAAGAGTATAAAAAAATTGTAGGTACCAAATTTATGTACATAATATTTTTTTTTTGGAATAAAATGGAATTGTTATTTTGTTTTAATTAAGTCGTTTCATTATGGAGCTATACACCAGCAGTCAATAAATTAAAATCATTCCTCATACCTAAGTGTTTTCCTGTTTAATCACTAGGTAAATAACACAGATAATGTAAAACAGGTGGCGCCTATTGGGTAATCAAAGCAGAGCACAACTATCTCTAAAAGAGATACGAACCTAGCCTCCGACATATTGAGCTGCCGTACGCATCCGTTGCCATACCCTGTAAAAAGGGAGACGCCACAAATTATACAACTTTTAACAAAAAAAAATTAACTTAGTTTATGCACAATTGGTAAGGTTCACATCATGCAAACATATCTGCGAGCTTTTTGTTAAAAAACAAGTAATACCATCATAACTTTTCCATTTCGTTGAATTTATATAGCATGCAAAAGGGTATCTAGTTTATGCAGTCTCCTTCTAAGCGAAATCATCCAAAAATATCTATAAACTGTTTAGATATTTTATTTTCATTTTCATATACAATAGCAAAATATTTTAGAGGCGTTGCATCCTATCCCACAGATGGCTGCATTCTGTCCTCGGTTTCCTGAATCTGCATTTTTAGCGGTATGCCACGTCGTTTCGATATGCATGGGAAAATAAAGATATTTAGCAAAACATAACTTAGATATTGGGATGTAGAAAAAGTTCAAGGAATTTTTTGTTATCTTTTGGGATATGTTTGTAAAAGTAGAGTTCATTTTATTCTATCAGATGAATTGCAACTGATGTCTGAACATAAGTATATTACAAAAATGGAACAACTAACTCGTTGAGCCTGGTAAAATATCGAACTTTTTACCTGAATCATTTCAACGCTCTATAATTCAATGAATATTTTGTCAGCAGGAAACCTGATGCATACTGAGCGTTTATTTAAAACAACTTTCACTTAGATATTTAAAACTTAGTATATTTGTATCTTGTATGAAAAGTGAATTTTGTTATAAATTTTGGTGCGCTGAACACAGAAATAATAATGAAATTAAAAACTTAGTTGCAATTTTGAAGAACAAGTTTTTTTTTATTTTATTTTTAACAAAATAATAACAAAATACATACTTGTAGAGACACTCAATATCCTGTCTTTTGTGAATTATTTCTGAAGCATCTCTAACAAAAGCCCAACAGTAAACGGCAAGCATATTAACATTTCATTTTGCCAGGTAGTTTTCTCCATGGTTGATATATCCCGATGGAAAAGGCCGTATTCATCACTTATAGCTCCGCAGTTGTCAGGAAAAAAAATCCAGGTGCAAGTGTAGGAAATAGATCTTTAGAGACATATTGCAACACATTTCTGATTCGATGACAGCATATTTTCAACAGAGTAACGTAATTGCTAGCTTTTTATTTCCCAAAAAATTAGTGATCATGAGGCGAAAGTCAATCCAAGTATTTTTTTCAATATCTGATAGAGCGCTGTCAAAATATTTGTCTTTCAGAATATTTCGAATCTGTGGCCCAAGAAAAATACTTTCTTTAATTTTTGCTTGATTTAGATTTGCGAATTTCTGACGCAGGTGCTGAAAACTGACCCATCCGTATTCAATTCCTTAACAATGATTTTCTTCAGGACCAATTTGTTATGCAGTGGTGGCAACAAAATCTTTATAGGGTCTACCAATGGCATATGTTATACATTCTTTTCACTTGGTTCTAATGACTGTCGAACGGACCAGTATTTCCTCTTGTAATGAAGTACCTTTGTCCGACTGTCCCATTCACAGAAGAAACAGCAAAACTTGGTTCAGCCTAGCTGGAACGCAAGTAAAAGTGCAATCACCTTTAAGTCGCTACAGATCTGCTATTGGTGCTCATCGTATTTTATACTTATCAATAGGTACTTCATATTGTCGTATTATTCTTTTATGTGAACTGCATAGCCTACAGGAGTAGACGGTAAAATATTTTCCATGTGCAATAGTACTGCTTTCAAACTCAATGTTGAACTCTCTATAAACAATCTCCATTCTTCTAGCCTGTGGTTCATATTTAAAGCCGCCAATAAACCGCCAATTTTATTGCAGAAAACCAAGTTCTTTTCCATGTTAAAAAATTGTGCCAGGCCTTTATGGCATTTACGGAAAACACACACTGAAACATCGTCTTTTGATAAGTTCCACTGCTGCAGTCTTGATTCTAGTAACTCTGTTTTACTTTTTGGAGGTTCTAAGTCTCTCAAAAGATCATTTAACTCTGATTGGGTTATTTTGTGCGGTTGGCGGAATAACATTCTGGATGTAAAATCAGAATCTCTTGATATTGATGGCATACCTTCATCTTGAAAAATCGTTGTATTTTCTGATTCATAAGTGTATGTTTCTGGGGGTTCTGGAATAGAAAGTTCGTCACTATGAAGCACAGGTTTTATTGCAGATGGTATATTTGGATAGTTGATAACCGATTTTTTCTTCTTGGATATATCTGTACCTTGCCCAACACGAGGTATTATGCAGAATGCATTAACATGATTTGGAGGCTCTCCAGATCATTGGGACAGCAAACCACATAGTTCGTTTTTTACTATTTACCCAGGAAACGTTAACTCAACCCCAAATAATATATTTGAAAAGTTGCTTAACCCGATAACTGGCAGCATCTTACATTTCGTTGTAGCTGAGTCTAAAAGATTGTAGGGCAGTTATTTTATATAAATAAATAAATAGTTTTAGTTAGTGAAAAATCGTATTCCAAAATATTCCAGCCTCTAATTTAGATGTGGGATTATAGGTAGCTGATTATAAATTAATATAGGGGAGACTTATACAAAACCGTACGCTTGGGTTAAACCGTGTAGCACTGGTTTTTTCTAAGCTAATTTAAATTTTCCGCCCGTGCTCTGTCAATAGGTAGCAATTAATAGCATGTATTCTTCAGTAGAATGTTATAGAGTTGTTGAAAAATATCATTTTTGAGTGTTTTAATTTCATTTTTATGCAAAAAAGTACATTTCTTGAAGTTTCTACAATTTCTAGGCAAGTCCTATCTGATATACGATAAATTGTGTGTATTTATTTTGAAATTATGAACTTGTTACCGGCTAATCAAATCTGGCAAAACCGTATGAAGGAAAATCGGCCGGGTTGATTGATATATGGTTTTGTCCGTCTGTTTCAGTAGTGATTATTAAAACAATTTATGGATATTTCTATTCACAGATGCGTCAGATATGTATCGAAGTTATAAGTAGGTCTATAAGGATAAGAAAAATTTGAAAAAAGTAGTGAAAAGTGTGATTGATGACGAATTTGGATATCTAAAAGCTGTAAAAACTTATGGCGAACCCAAATCAACATTGCGAGATCGGGTTAAAAAGTACAGATCAACAAGTGATTTAGTTGTGGCAGCTAGTAATGAATTAGGATGATTCAAGCCGGTGTTCACACTATGTGCTGAACAAGAACTAGTTGATTGCTGAAGCTAATATTGTGACACATTACTTTAATACAACAGTTAAATTACTGGGTAAAGCTTAATTGGCTGGTTTCATGAAGTGGCACCTACAATTATCTCTTCGGACATCATTAGCGAGAACTCTGAGATTTAACAGGGTCAGCGTTAATAAGTTCTATGACTTATTACAGAACCTGACACATAAGTACGAATTTCCACCCACAAAAATGTTCAATGTCGACGAAACGGATATAACAACAGTACTGAAAAACAGTCAAAAATAATTACTTTGAAAGGAAAAAAAAACATGTTGGTCTCGCGAGCTCTGCAGAAAGAGAGCAGCTAACTACTAATTTAAGTTCTGCATCCTCATCTGGACGTTACGTACGAACTTTAGTGATTTGTTCACGAGTTAGAATGAAGACCGCACTGCTGGATGGAGTTTCACTAGGAACTATGTTACTTTGTCATCTGAGTAGTGGATCAATCATTTTGTCACAAATGTCAGACCCTAAGAAGGAGACCGATCCTATTTTTGCTAGGCGTACTCAAAAGTCACACACAAAATATATTTTTGATTGATAATGCTAGACAAAACGGGGTAATCCTGAGTTAACCATCGCATTGTATGCATAAGCTACAATGTTTAGATGTCAGTTGCTGTTGATACAACAGATATACAGTTAAATTTATCATCGCCTGTGCCTCAAAATGACTCAGTATCTTCAGCCTCTAAACTCTTGCAAGATTGTTCAACTCACCTTAACCTTTGCTACTATTACAAGCTAACACTATTTTGAGTAACTTTGCAGGGAACCAAACTAGACCTAAAACATTCTACTTCTAGTAACGTTGGTAAAAGTAGGAGTTCAACGTTGCCTGTATCCCCAGCAGTTTTCTTGTCACTCCTTAAAATAAGTAGTGAAAAAAAAACGACAAATTAATTCCTGATGAAGCAGATCAACTATTATCACTTCTTCTTCTTATATACATGAGTTATTTTAAAAGACAAAGAAAATGTCCCAATTCTTAGTTAAACCAAACACCAAAGCGGAATAAACAGGCAATGAAAGTAAATAAGAATGAAGAAAATTTCCGTTTGTATTGCTGTGAAGAATCGTATTACTCGTAATGTAATGGTGTAATGGGTCTTTATCTTGCAAGGCTAACCATTGATTTATACGTGGGGCAAAATCGTACCCCCTCGGGGTAAAATTGGAAAAACTAAACATTGATTTTTGTGGAATTATTATGTTCCTAATAGCGTGAACTGTTATAAAGGGTTTTCCAATAAGAGGTGTCATATTGAAAAGCCCGCTATTTCGGTAGATGTCACTTTTGAAGCTGTAAGTTTTTGACGTTTGACAAGTAGAAACTACGCCATAAATAAAGATGGAACGATACACGCTTCAACAACGCATTGAAATTATTAAAATTCACTATAAAAATGGTGAAAATTTGGCAGAGACGGTTCGTAAAACTCGAACATTTTTGGGTCGTCATGAAGCACCTTGTCGGAGCGCAATAAAGAAATTGGTGAAAAAATTCGAGCTGTTGGGACAAGTTAGTTATGTGAAGAAGAAAACCCGTGCACGTCGCTCAAGAACAGCCGAGAATATTGCTGCTGTAGCCGAAAGTGTTGAAGAAAACCCAGGTTTGTCCATTCCTCGTCGTTCTTTGGAATTAGGGATTCCACAAACGTCATTACACCGTATTTTGCATAAAGATTTGGGTCTTAAGGCTTATAAAGTTCAGTTAACGCAAAAACTCAAGCCGGCCGATCATCAACAACGTCGTGCCTTTGCTGATTGAGTTCTTGAAATGCATGAAAATGATCCGGAATTCCATCGAAAAATCATCTTCAGTGATGAGGCCCATTTCCACCTCGGTGGCTTCGTCAACAAACAAAATTGTCGCATCTGGGGCTCGGAAAACCCAAGAGTTATTGTTGAAAAGCCTCTCTATCCTGAACGTGTGACTGTTTGGTGCGGTTTATGGTCCGGCGGGGTCATTGGACCTTACTTTTTCGAAAATGAGGCTGGAGCAACAGTTACGGTGAATGGATTGCGCTATCGAGACATGATTAATGATTTTTTATGGCCGGAATTGGATGGTATTTATCTGGACCACGTTTACTTTCAACAAGACGGCGCTACGTGCCACACAAGCAACGAAACCATTGATCTTTTACGGGAAAAGTTTCCGGACCGTGTTGTCTCTCGAAGAGGTGATCACAATTGGCCACCGAGATCTTGTGATGTGACACCTTGCGATTTCTTCCTTTGGGGCCACGTGAAAGACAAGGTCTACGCCAACAGCCCAGCGTCGATTCAAGACCTCAAAGATGGAATTCGTGAGGCTATCGAGGACATAGGGCAGCCACTTTGCGATTTGGTTATGGAAAATTTCATGAAAAGGATATGGTCCTGTAGGCATGGTCGTGGTGGTCATTTGGCTGATGTTATTTTCCATCATTAACGGCATACCTTCCTCTTTATAATGTAATAAATATCCGATCATTTATCTTAAAAAATGGCATTTTTCTTTGAATATCAAAATAACACCTCTTATTGGAAAACCCTTTATAATTCAACTTTTCCAAATATCTTCAATTTGATTATCTTGATTAGAAGAAAGTTACTGCAATCTAGAACTAAATAAATTGTACAGAAAGAGATTACGACCACATTATTTTTATTTATATCAATTTTACCAGTATGCTAAAAGAGTCTAATACCTAATCGCAACATAAATATGCAAAAAAATATGTTTTTTGTTTGGAAATCTATTTATAAATAGATTGAAAGGAAAGTCGCCCTCGGAAATTTTTTTACGTTTAATAAAAAGTCCCCGAACATTTTATCCTCCGTGGAAAATTATTTCAAAACCCGAAAATTAATCAAGAACGGAGAATAATAAATGAAATTAAACGATATTTAATAAAAATAATAATAACACTGCGCAGCAAATTTCAGTTTATTTGTTGTATCTTATATGAAAAGTACATTTTTTTTTGTTTATATTGGAGCGCTGAATATAAAAATAAAAATGAAATTAAAAACTTAGTTGCAATTTTCAAGAACAATTTTTTAAATTTTACTTTTAACAAGATAATAAAAATACATACTTTTACACTTATAGAGACACTAAATATCCTGTCTTTTTGCTTTTCTTTTAAGAATTACTTCTGGAGCATCTCTAACAAGAGTCCAACAGTATTCGGCATGCATGGAAGCAATCCACTTTCCCTGCGGCGAGTAGTTATCTCTAGCCGTTTTCAAGTGAAATTCTTGTTTAAAACTCTCAGTTTCACTTGAAAACGGCTAGAGATAACTACTAGCCGAAAGGTCGTGATATTCAACAAAAATAAAGACAATGGAAGTCCAACAGATATCTACTACTTCGCAAGAAGGCAATTCTGAGCTATCACTATTTGGAATTATAAGAGGCGAGGAGAAATTGTCATCAACTAACAAAGCTTAGTTTATGATAATATTAAAGACCCCACGTAACGCAATTTAGCAGTTGATTGTACACTAATAGAACAAGTAAGAAAATTCAACTATCTTGGTTCACATAGCTCGAGTAATCACTTCAGCAGAACAACCATAACAGAAAGCTAAACACTGAAAATGTTAGAGATGAAACCAGTGAGATCACGTTAAGAGAATGGGTCCGAACAGAATAGCGAAAGGGGAATGGATTAATCGCCATTAGACTGAAGGCCACTAGGTCGACCAAATATGGGTTTAAAATTGCATTTTCATAACAACTTCACTTACCATTTTTATTATAGAGTGTGATAAAATATATATTTTTTTTCAGCAACAGATCTATTAACGCTATTAGGAACACAATAATTCCACAAAAATCAATATTTAGTTTGCTCTGATGTTGAAAGAATATTATTGTTACCAGAACATTCTTCAATTTCACAAAATTTGGTAAGTCCCTCAACATTTTTTTTTTCAATTGAAAAGCAAGACATTTCCTGATGATTACTTAAATTCTCTGGTGACTTAAAACAACCACCAAGTATCCAACCAAGTCTGGTATTCTGCAAAATAGGTAAACCTAGCTAGCTGTTTCATAAGTAAAATTTTATAAGAAATGTCAACACCCAACATATCGATGTGACCTCGTATATTAAAAGATTCGTCCGCTAGTCTTCATTTTTCAAGAATTTCCTAATTTGAAATATCAAACGTTTCAACAGGCAAATTCAGAGTTATTTTTGAAATAACTAAACAAGAAATGTCTTCGGTATAATCATTTATGTTTGACATTATTGTAACATTCACACTTGCATTTACTTTAGTAGATAAAACTTCACCTACTCCTTTAACTTCAAACAAAACAGGAATTTTTGGTAATTTTAATTTATCTGCTAAGCTTTCTGTTATAAAACTGCTTTGCGAACCGGGGTCCAACAAAACTCTAACAACATGAACATTACCTTGATTGTCTTTTACTTTTATATTTGCCGTTGCTAAAACCGACAACGCGGCTTTTATTACCGCGTGCCCTGACGTTATCGTAGTTGGCGCGAGCGACTCAGCTGACCGCTGTATTACCGACGGTGTTTCTTGAGGCCTACTATGCTATGTTTTTCTCCACAAGCTCGACATGTGGATTTACTAGGATAATTTTGAGTATGATTAGGATTAAAACAGTGTTCGCATAAATTTAATTTACTTACTGCAGCTAGTCTAGCCTGAACAACCATGTTTTTAAAAGCAATACACTTATAAATCGAATGATTCTTTTTACAATAGTAACAATTAAATTTATTTTCCGTAATTACTGTATGCGCCCTTATCTTATCAGTTTTACTAAACACTTTTACATTTCTTTTAGAAGTCTCTAATTTTTCTAACAACTCGCATTTCATTTTTAAAAATGAAATTACCTCATCAAATGTAGGTAATTGACCCTTTACAGGATGCGACTACCATTCCCTACGAGTGACTGCATCATATTTATTTACCAATAAATAAACAATTAATGTGTCGCAATTGTCAGTGTTTTGTCCAAGACTCTTTAAGGATCTTAAATTTTCATTAAAAGAATCATATAAGGTTCTTAACTCAGTATAAGATTCTTTGTTTAAATTAGGACAATCAAACAAAGCCTTTATATAATTATAAATAATCATACGTTTGTTTTCATATCTATCAATTAAAAGTGACCAAGCTATGGAATAGTTATTATTTGTGACCTGTAAGTTTGCAACAACTTGTAATGGTTCGCCTTGCAAGTCAGATTTTAAGTAGTAAAATTTTTCTACGTCACTTAGTTGAATGTTGTTATGCACAACAGCTTGAAAACTGTCTCGGAACTCGAGCCATATTTCATACGAACCATTGAAAGTAGGCGACTTTAGATCTGGTAATTTAACTGCTTTTTTAGGAGGTTACACAGACGATACAAGCCCTACCTTTTTTGGGTAAAAATTTGCAAAGCGTGAAAAGCATGAAAATTATGTTTTTTTGAAAAAATTTCGATACTCGCCCTCTATTTCGAGGTCCTAGAACACAATTCTGGCCTTGGTTTTTCACTATATTTCCTCACTTTCCTGGAAAACTCAAAAAAAGAAAAGCGTCACTTCACAAAGCACCTTCTTTTCAGTTAAAAACCGAATTTACGTATTTATTTTCAATGGAACTAGTTAAAAAATATTGTACGTAATATATTTCAATTATTTTTGCACAAATTTTAGCAAACCAATTTAGAAAAACTTATATTTTCAGTTAAAAATCAAAAACACGTCTCGAAAACATCATCAACGGTCAGACTTTCTAAACTGGCCGCCGAATCACGTAAAAAGGTGCAACGTTGCCAGATGTAAAATTTCTTCATAATATAAACTATAAGATTTGTCCTCAGTCAACAACATAGTTTAATTTTTTTTTAATATTCAGAACAGTTTCTAAGTAAAAATAATCTTAACCTTTCAAAATTATTGGTTGGTTTTGGTTAAGGTAGGTTGGTTCAGATTTGGGTTGATTTTGGTTAATTTGGAAAACAAAAACTAACCTGAACTAATCTAAATTAATCTAGATTTAAAGTTTCCTGGCATAAACTTTAAAATTTACCCATTAGTATTGGTTACTTTAAAAAACTGAAATTAACCTGAACTAACCTAAACTAACCTGAACTAACCTAAATTGACCTAGATTTATTAATTAAAAAATGTCATTGTCCAGCAGAAACCACGTGGAGGCGGGACAAGCTCTGCCACTCGACACTTTCTGCTAACGGACATAAGCAATATGATCAATTCATATTATCCGTTTAAAACTACTGGTATTTGGAGGGAAACAAACAAAAGCAACTATAATCCTTAAAACTTTTATTATTTAGAGTCAAAATCGCACATCGAAGGCATAGACATAAGAGTAATTAATAGTACTTCAATAATCAAAAGAAAGGAAAACATTCTTTTTGGAACCTTTTCTTTCCAATTCAAACAGAAAGAGAAGAATATTTTGTTTTTGCAATCTGGCAACATCGCCTAATTCAACAGTACGCCATTTTTAGCGAGCTATGCAAACTATTATTTTTTCGTGCCGGCCGTTTTCTTTTGATTTTGTTGTGATTTTTGTCGTGGTAATTTTTCGGATTTTTTCGATAAAAAAAGGGCATATTTTTGAATTTTTGTATAATGCAGAAGCTTCTATCACTGCGGAATTCGTTGTTATAACAAAAGTTTAACGATTTAGTGAAAAAAATTGAACCTAAAGTGAAAAGTTATTTTCCCTGTTTTCCGCAAAATTGAGGAAAAATTATGGAAAACCGAGGTCAGAATCGTGTTCTACGACCTCGAAATAGGGGGTATGTATCATAATTTTTTCAAAAAAACGTCATTTTCCTATCATTTCACTCTTTACGAATTTTTTCCCTTTTTTGATGTATTACTATCCGAATCATGATTAAATTTAATTAAAAATTTTGCCTTACTTACTGTTTCAAAATAAGCATTTTCAAAGTCTGTATGCTCTTGAAATTCAACATTAGCATACTTACTTTCGTCTGCTTCGGACTCGCTCAACAATGTTTCAATATCGCATTGAATGTCTTCAAATTGCGACAATAGAGCCTCTACCCTATCTAACCTATTTTCTTTCTGACTGATAGCCAAATTGGTTAGGTTTTCTTGGTCAACTGATGCTAAATACTGACTGAATCTAGTAAGCTGACCTTTGACTACTCCGCGTTTTACTTTTAATTTATTAAGTCTGACATTTTTAAGTTAAAGACAAATAACCGACACTAGACAAACTTACCAAGATCATGCAAAGAAGTAAAACAAATAGATTCCGCTTTATTTTTAAAAAACAAAACGGACTTACCTGACTCAAATTCAGTTCATCACCCAACAATGCTAGCGCTGTATTCCGGACTGGACTTAATACAACGTAGGCCAACTATCGGCTGCTGCAGTCTGCACGGCAAGGTAAGATGGCTGCTAAGAGATGAAAATTTGTTCAAACTTTTCCTGATTCCATTCCAATCCGGTTCGATCGGACCAAAATGTTGGGTTGCAAGTGGACTGTATATTTTCTAAAAGTGACACGCTACTTTTAGACAAATAACTGTATTGATAAACTACAAAATTCTTAATTTTTAACAATGACAATTATTAAGACTATTGTTCTTCTTGACGACAATCATTAGAAGATTGATTGCAGTGTAAATTCCCAATTGCATCGGTCAAACCATGCGCGGTTGCCAATAAGTCAATTTATGTCCTAACAGTTACCGTAGCATTGAAACTAGATTGCATACGAACACGAACATACAACGTAATTTCAGAAGAGTATAAGGTATTGAATTTTATTTTTATGTCTAAAAGTACGACTGCAGATGTCGAAGAAATACCTGGATTAGTCGATTAAAAGAAAACAATATATTTATAGAGATAGGTAAAAAAAAATGGGAAAAAATAGCCAATTTCGCCTGCTATTATATTTATACCCATAATAATTAACTAATTTAAATATATCATACTAATTATTTGAAAAATATACGCATAAGTCTAAAGCTATTGTTATTTAGTTTAAGTTGTTGAAATAAATAATTTTTGTACTTGAATTTTTTAAATTACATTTCGTCTATCAAAGCGAGTTCAACAGCTCTGACACATTGATATCACCAGTGGAGTTCTACAAGGTAGCAAGTTTTAATATATTATTAAATGATACTGTTTTGAATAGGCTAGACGCAGAGGTCATTGTTTACCCTGATAATAATGTTAAGATTGTTAGTTTTAAGGATATAGTGGAATTGTTTTATAGATCTGCGTCTTATTTACAAAACAATAGAAACTTGACGTTATAAAAATGATATCATTTTAAATGTAGCTAAAATCAATTTTATGTTGCTTTCTTCTGCCGTCCCTAAATTGAATTATAACATACATTTTTTTAATTAATGTAAACATATTAAATTTTTGGGGATTTATATTGATCAAAACTTTTGATGGGAGACTTATACGGGTATATTAGTTAATGAGTTATCAATATGTAATTTTGTTGTTTCAATTGAGAAAAGTCGCCTTACTTAATACTTTAATGTCATGTCATTAAATTAAGTTTTCAAATCTGGCATTTTGTGCTAAAAAACATTCTGAAGGTCAATGGATCTACAGTTCTCATGTGGCTGAAAAAACGTGTTGAAGAGATGTCTATCACTCTCCTTGCAAACAGATTACAGGGCGCTGGTTTCACTTGGGGAACAACAAAAATGTTTCCGAGACCAAAATAGCAAAAGCTTACTTATTTTATTATACTAACTGATCTATTTTGTAGAAGCCTCAGTTCACTCCGGTTTCATAAATACGTTCTAAATGTGATAATTTTACCTACTTGCCCTTAATGTGTGGGACAATTGGAACATAAAATGAGAAGTACCTGGTTTTATTATACCACGTGTACTTTATAAGGGGTTTATATACATATAACATAAATCCTATATTGTTAGTTGCATTTCAACCTCCAGTTAATCTAGAACTGTTTGTATTCTAGAGATTAGGAACGTTTGAGCAACATGTCGCGAGTTTGTGTAAATAAGCCTTATCATTATTGTTATATATGTTGTGAAGTGACGTTTTTGAAACAAAAACGTATTCTTAGCCCTTTAATACATAGGACTTATCGCTTGTATTTTGGCTGCAAAGTTGGAGACCAGGATAAAAATTGGGATCCCCAAATCTACTGAAGAAAATGTGCGTCCAGTAAGTGACGAGCACGGTGAGAGGTTCCATCAGGTTATTTCAAACATGGAAAGAACGTATCAGGGAAAATGGAACTGTGAAATATTAATCGACTATTGCTGGACTATTACGAGAGATAACCCAGAGGCTGCTTTTAAAAAGCAGGCTAAGAAGCGCAAAATGAGTATCTAAACTTTAGATTCAATAACAAAAATATGCTATGTAATTGTTTTTGTTGAACCAACAATATATTGTTATCTGTATTTTGTATGTTCATTATATATGGCTATAAATTAAAATTTTGTAAAAATTAATTCAAATTTTTTTTGTTGGCCAACTAAAATCTGTAATAGGTATTTTTTAGTTACTTGGGTGTAGATAAATCCAAAAAAATTGGGTTGGTTCCAAGAATAAAAAAAAAAAAGTTGAGGTTTATTTCCCAGTGTTTTAAAATCTAACCATTTCCTTGAGATACTTTTGCCAAGCAGAAAGGATTGGGATGAGGAGTAAAATCTTCCGGCAACATGAAAGAGCTGGAGCCGGAATGTTCATCAGAAGCATGAGATTCAGAGAATTTACTCTCTCAGATAACGTGCGACAAGCTCATGTGAGTCCCGGATCACTCAGGTATACATGGGAATGAGGAAGTGGTTCATCCGGCAAAGATAGAGTCTGCGATTGAACCATACGAACCATAACCAATTCTACCTGTTGCAATTACCGTTGAAAAACAGGAATTAAAATTGTTGCTAGAAAGTAAATTTATAGAATTACGGAGAGATACTCTTGGAATGAGGTGTGTCAAGGAAGAGATAACTGGACCCATAACTTACTTGGGAGCTTCTCTTCTTAGAAAGGAATGAACTGTGAATCCTGGCGAGACTGTTGAGAGAACATTGTCACTTATGAGGTCTTCTTCATAAGACTGGTGACAATGATGTGCAGAAGGTGTCTAGAGGAGGATAACTGTTGACCATATTCTCAAAGTGCCCAGTTCTCAATCGCTAAAGCAGAAGCATTTCAGAGACACAGTATTGTCATAAAAAGCTGTAAGGCAAATTTAAGCAACGAGGCTGCCTGAATTCGCAAAAAAGATCGATCTCGAACAACTTACTGCTATGATGGGACGTAAAGGATCCAACGAGGATTAGGTATCGAAAATCAGGTGTTTTCACCTTTTATTCATTCATTTATTTAGTCATAACATTATATTATTAGGCTTGATCAAATTCAGTCTTAGAATAGGGCATTTTGAGCTGGGATACCATTCTGATGGTCGATCCCATAAAGAATAATTTAGGACATGTTTAACATAAATCCAATAGATTATTGTGGGCAAGTAATTCTGCAGAATGAAATATCTATTATTTGTAAGATTCCTGTAATTGCAACTACCCAAATAGCACACTTCAGTCAACTGGATATCTATCGTTTATCCTAAGCTGGACATACTGGGTATCCATGGGATGTCCAGAATTTGTCCACCAACATCCTATGGATATCCACCAGACTATACGTTTGTCCCACCCATGGACGTCTTTTTGGATTACATATATTGTCCAAGTATGGATCATTTTTGGATATTAATAGGACTAATTTTGGATGTCCATATATTGTACATTCTTGACCCGATTGTGGACATATTATCCGATGGTATTGTGCTTTTTGGATAAATAGGACATAATCTATTGTTCCTTCTTCTTGACGTTCCGCTAACGTGAATGGTAGATATTTTCAGAATTTGCTTAAAGTCCGAGAGCTTACAGTACCTAATTAATCTGCACTTCTGAAGACACAGACCACTCATGTCATCAAAACATCGATAACAAGTAACCATTGATGGCCCTAGATTACAGGTCATCACATCTAATGGACATCCATAAACGGTCCATGGACATACAGGACATTATATGTACCTATTCTGGATATCCAATGGACATCTTGTGCTATCTGGGTATACCATAAATGAATCATCACTTAAATAAATAAAAAAGTACGGAGATATATGCTTTCATTTTTTTTAACCCAAGTAGACTAAAATATATATATATATAGTCGGTTTATAACGTCCTTCTACGTCTTCCGATTTCCAGTCGCCACTGATCCCGATCTTGCCAAAGATCGTTATCCAGTTGCCTTATCCTGATTTCTTCGTCAATTCCTCCTCTCCAACTTCTTCTTGGTCTTCCTGGTTTCCGTCTTCCTCGTGGTTTCCATTCTAATATCTGCTTTGGGAGCCGTTCTTCAGGCATCCTTTGAACATGTCCATACCACGTAAGTTGTTTAATTTTAATGTCGTCCACTATGTCATGTGTAACTCCCATAATCTCCTTAATTCTTTCCTTGGTCACTCTATCCATCCTTGATTTACCTGCCGCACGTCTCCAGTAGTCCATTTCAGTAGCTCTTAGTTGACCCTCCGTCCTCTGTTTGATTTGCCACACTTCGCTGCTATATGTGATAATACTTTTTACTATCGTATTAAATATTCGATGTTTATTAGTTTTTGATACCTGCTGGTCCCATAGAATTCCGTTCATCATAGCTATAGCTCTCCTGCCTTGAGTGCTCCTTTCCTTTATTGCTTTATCCAGTGTACCATCATTTGTTATTTTTAACCCTAAGTATGTGTAACTCTCGCATTTTTTAATACATACAAATAAAATAATAAAAGACTAAAATCAGTTGTTAACAATATGATGATATAGGATCACATGCTAGATTATTTACAAGTATCAATACAACAAATTTATGAGATATAACAGAAAAAATTTTAAACATAAATATTTTTATATGCTGGTGGAGTATTTCTCTCAAGTATTGTCCTTTATTTTTTTTTTGTTTTAAGTATTATGATTATTCTTATTTTTTAGATGTACGTGTATTTTAATATTTGCCGACTTTGCTTCTTTTGCTATAGTTTTTTGCAGTTTGTTTTCTTCAATGTCTCATTTACATTTTATTCCCAAATAGCACACTTCAGTCCACTGGATATCCATCGTTTATCCAAAGCTGGACATACTGGGTATCCATGGGATGTCCAGAATTTGTCCACCAACATCCTATGGATATCCACTGGACTATACGTTTGTCCCACTCATGGACGTCTTTTTGGATTCCATATATTGTCCAGGTATGGATCATTTTTGGATATTAATAGGACTAATTTTGGATGTCCATATAATGTACATTCTTGACCCGATTGTGGACATATTATCCGATGGTATTGTGCTTTTTGGATTAATAGGTCATAATCTATTGTTCCCTCTTCTTGACGTTCCGCTAACATGAATGGTAGATATTTTCAGAATTTGCTTAGGGTCCGAGAGCTTACAGTACCTAACTAATCTGCACTTCTGAAGATACAGACCACTTATGTCATCAAAACGTCGATAACAAGTAACCATAGATGGTCCTATTAGTCCCAAAAACTAAACAGATATAAATTACATGAGCGAACCAGGTAACAGGAACTGGATCCACATATTACACTTATTGATTACAATTGTCAAGTTTTTAATACAACACTATATAAGAATATAAAATTTTATAATTAGTCGAATTGCAAATGCTACAAAATATAGCTTCAATTGATTTAAATTGTTCAAGCTATAGAAGGATCACTATGAATAAGGTATCTGGTTCCATAGTAATATGTACAATTTCAACTGGGTAATAGAAAATATACCAATTATTTAAATAAAGACTTTATTGTTACAATGATTATTTTTTCTAGATTTATTTCAGTCGTTTATTCTCTTCAGCCATTGTCTAAAATCTTCGGCTGTTTTTTATCGGCCCCCCATTCTTCTGCTGCAGCTGAAAATTAATAAGGTTTAACATTAGTATTTTATGGCTTTGTATAGTTAACAAATTCCGAGTGTCGTATTTAATGTTGTTCGTTGGGGCTATTTCAAGCCTTGATGTTCCATAGTAATTTTCCATAACAAAAAATGTTAAAGTATAAGAAAGCCACAAACAATGATAACGATTACAACAAAAATATTAATTTGAAAACCCAAGATCCTATTAAAGTCAGAGATGTTTGTAGGAATTTAAAATGAAATTTAGATTTTACTTATAAAAGAAAGTTCTCTCTCTCTCTCTCTCTCTCTCTCTCTCTCTCTCTCTATATATATATATATATATATATATATATATATATATATATATATATATATATATTCATTTTCAAGTGCGGTTCCTCTCGTTACTCGCTGAGAACTGACCGATATTACAGTATCCGATTTTACCGACAACCCGAAATTTAAATTATTGAGGGGAAAAATCTACGTTGAACCAAAATTTTATTAAAATCTTTAGGAGTTAGTTTTAGTTAAAGTTGCAATATAATTATTATAATCGATATTCTACAGTTCAGTAGTTATTTTCCTTTGTATAATTAAGCTTTTAATATAATATAGCTTTACAGGCCAAGTAGTATGGCTAATTTTCAATCAATTTGTGTATCTGCCGATATGAATGAGCTATATATGGTTCTGAGAGACAATTTTATTAATTTCAGGGATTTTTTTAAAGATAAATTAATGGACGTCTGATGGACTTACACTGGACATCCAGATATGGACGTCCATACAGATTACATGTCATCACATCTAATGGACATCCATAAACGGTCCATGGACATAAATTACATTATATGTACCTATTCTGAATATCCAATGGAAATCTTGTGCTATCTGGGATGTTCATAACACTGGAGTTGCCACTAATCTCTTTTTTTTTCGATTAAAAATTCGAAGAAGGACCGCTATGTTTAAATTTCCGCCAGGAAATGACAGACAATAAACTTAAATGTAAAAGCTTCAGCTTCAGGTAAAATGTAATCTAAAAATTAGAATATTTACTACCAACACGTCGAAGCATTTTCGCGAGCTTTGATGATAAAATTGTTAAGCGCCTTGGCACTTTGACAAACTATTTCCTAGACGGCACAAAGGAAAGCATAACACTTAAGTAAAGGAGGGTCGTTGCCGGTTTTTGTCATTTATTTTTGTTTGAGAAAGCCAAATTTATTTACCTTATTTATTTTAAATAAGCACTCTGCTCTAAAAATAAACACAAGGGGTTTAAAACACCGGACTAAAAATAAACAAAAGACATGAAGTAAGAAACCTAAATATAAAAGTCTCTTTTACTTTTTATTTTTGTGTTAAAAGTGAAAAATGACTTGTTGTTAACTTGGCAATGTTTTCCAGAACTGGTTGTAATTTTTTACGGCCCTTTTTATTTTCGTATTTAAATTTACAATACGATCCACAATTTTTACCTAAAATAATAAATATCCTCCTATATCAATGAAACGCTTAAAGATAAGAAAAATATAGCTTTGAAATAAATGCCAAATGGTTACTAAAACTATTGGAACAAAAGGCAAACCTAATAAATACTTAAGCGAACAAAACTAGTTGTAAATGAAAAGGAAATATGTATACGAATTAATTTAACAGTTTACCGGGTGTTACCGAGGTTATGGCAAGAAAAACAAGTTGTGAACGGGGGGGGGGGGGGGGGGAGTGCAAGCAGCATACTCATTCTTAATATAAAAGGCAGAATGGGTTCTATTTTCCTGAACTCAAAGCTTTTGGGAGGGGGAGGGGCGATCGCAAGCATACAGACTCCTATACTCTATTTAAGAACTAGAGAGAGTAATAAAACTGTTACCGAAATCTCTAACGTACCTGCTCCAGTGCTGCAGGTAACTGAGAACTGCCGTAAATCTAATTATATTTCATTATATTTAAATATATTTTATAAATTTACTGCAACATGGAATTTCTGATAGTTTAATTTAATTTCTGTCAGTGAGCAAAGTACAACTTACAGTTTTTTCTTAGTGATTTATCTTGTTTGCGCTTGTTTTTATATATTATTTGAGATTAGTAAGATACCCAAAAGATATGGCTCTCACCTCTATATTTGTTCCAAAATCGTTAAAGCAACGCATTTTTTCCTCAACGAAAAACTTATTACGATGAATGTTTATGATGCCTTAAGATATCAATATCTAGATAATAATGTTAAAAGCTCTGTTGAGATATGTTCCAACACGACAGAAGTTGGAAAATCTACCGAATACTGAAGAAGAAAAAACGACTGGAATTGTTAGTACTCCCAAGCCACATTCGATCACAGGCAAACGAAAAACCTCGTTTGAAGAAGAGATGAAAACTGCAATAAAAGGAGTTGTACATACATTTTATTATGAAAAACAGATCCCAACCTTCGACAAAATTCTAACTAAAATCAGTGAAGATCGCGATTTACCTGAAATTAAAAGAACTGATCTCTGGAAATTGCTCAGAGAACTTAATTTTTGCTGGAAACCAGATAGAAAATCTGTTCTTATAAATCGTCCGGAAACTGTCCGTTGGAGACGTAAATATCTCTCTTAAGTAAAAGATAGAGTTGCTAGAAATAACACAATTAATAAAATTAGTAATTTAACTAAACTTTTGAAAGATTTTTTTGAATAAAGTTACTGCGGAAAATTGGGAAAAATCCATATAATAAAAGAATATAACAAAATGTCAGAACTCGATCTCATAATCGGTGCGATAGAGGAACCAATTATAATTAATTTTAGCGAAGATAGTTTCACTGACTTTGATTAGGAATTAGATACGTAATGTTTACTAGTGTAAGCACAATTTATTATTTAAATTTTTGTTTTTGTTGTATTTTATTGTTTAATGTTGTTTGTATGTTTTTTTTATTATTTATATATTTAATTTTATATATATTTATTTCTAATTGGCCGTAAGTTTTTTATTATTTTATTATTGTGTTTGTGTCTTTTTCTTAAGCATGTAGAATTAACATGTTTATCTTATTTTTTTGGGGCTATCGTATTTCCATATATAAAAGTAAATTAAATTAAGATATCAGTATAATAGAAATAAAAATAAGTAGGTCTAATTTTAATTACAACATAAAAAAAGTAATTACATTTGAATCCCTTTTTAGTGTTTAATTGTAATTCTGCAGATGGTTTAAGAAATAAATAAAGTGAAACGTCAAAAACCCTAAAAATGTTTTTAATTAATGATAAAATGACCGATAGCCCCAAAAATATTTTATTATTATATGGAATTTATTTTTTTATATATGTTTAACTTTTTGTATTTTTGACAATGGATATTTTGTAAGTATTTAAATTATAACTTAGAATTTTTGAGAGAATAATCCTACGTTTTAGTCTATTATTATAGACAGGTATTTTTGATTAAAAAATTTCTAACCCATTCCTATGAAAACTATATGTGTCTAACAAATTTTGCTAAAGACTAAAGAACACAGGTAGTTTGCGTAGAGAAAAACGGTAAAAAATGATTTATTACTCTCTCTAGTTCTTGAATAAACTATAGTATAAGAGGAAAAATCGGGTCCATATTCCTAAACTCAAAGCTCTTGGTGGGGGGGGGGGCGATCGCCCCCCCCCCTTGGATCCGCGCCTGCAAGCAAGGTACCTGAAGTATCCGGCTCCAATTTTAGTCAAACTTCAATATGTTGTAGAGGATACAAAAATAAGAGACACGTATTTTCTTTTATCTGTGGAGATTTATTATAGTCGGGTGAGTTTCCCCTGAAAACAGTATTTTTGAAATATTTCAGGTTTTAAGTAAGATATTTTTACAGAACAAAATGAAAGTTACTTGGTATTTAAAATGATGTTAAATTATGGTATTTTCACCCCCAACGATATCATCCTTTATTTTTTATTAGGACAAACCATATATTTACGAACGTAATTCAATTCTTAAAACTACGAAATTTAATAGATTCGTTTGAAAATATATTTTTTTTTACGAATACCATTAGTAACTTGAGTTCACGGGTTTCGAGGTTTCTAAAAATAAACTAGTAAAGAAGAATGAGCCACCCCTATACCGGGTGTCAACGAATCTATTAGACAAGTCATAATTCATAATTTCTAGAGTATTATGTAAAATGAGAATTGGTACAGGTAAATGGTGTGTGAAGGGGAGAGTTTTCGTATATATTCCACTTTCCGACCACTTCCGGTTTCACTGGAAATGGTCCCGGTTGTGAATTTTTAAATAGAACACCCTGTATATTTTAAAATTTTTGGATTTCTGAGACAATTCTAGATCAGAATGTGACATTTTAAAAACTTTTTACGTCTTCTTCATTTTTTTAGAGCCACTTTTAAAATTGCATCTAGGTGGCCATGATCGGACGCAAACTAATCTAACGGCCTTAGGTGATGTCAAAAAAATACAATCGCAAAGTTTTAGTGACTAGTATGAAAGACAGGAATTGGATTAAAAATTTAACAAAACTAACAAAATAAACTAATAACTTAGACGACGCACCTAAAATATTTGAAAGTACAGTAGCTGAATTTGTTAAAAAGTTTAGTGTAGTAAATGTTCAAAGTGCATTCCTTCTTTTTCACGACACATTTCAGCTCGTTCAATTGTTTCTCTCAACACGATCTGTAGCATTTGGGGCATTATACTTCTAAATGCCCGTAAAATTCTTTCTTCTAATATTTCAAGAGTAGCTGGGGCTGCTCCATAGTAAACCCTTTCTTTAACATATCCCCAGACAAAGAAATCGAGCACAGTAAGATCCGGTGAGCGGGCTGGCCACCGTACCGGACCACTGGTTGCAATAATTCGATTATTAAAATGCTCTATTAAATAATTAAGAACTTCTCTAGTATTGTGAGGCGGTGCTCCATCTTGTTGTAAGTAGATTCGCCGTAAAACTGCTAAAGGTATATCATTGAGATGATTTTCGATTTCATTTTGAAGAAAATCTAAGTATGTAACCCCTGTTAACTGACCTTGAAACAATATTGGCCCAATTATTCTGTTTCCAACGATACCAGCCCAGACATTGACGCCAAATCTTTCTTGAAAATTGCCCTCTCTCATTTCATGTTGATTTTGTTGGGCCCAGTACCGAGTATTTTGCTTATTGAACATACCATTATTTGTAAATCGGGATTCGTCGGAAAATAGAATAAAATCGATAAAATTTGGGTTAACTCTATGATTTTGAAGCAGCCAATCACAAAACACTACCCGTCTATCGCCATCCTCAGTATACAAATGTTGATGTAACCGATATTTAAATGCTCGATATCCATGCTTTTTGAGTATTTTTCTTGCTGATTCATAACTTATCTGCAGTTCTGGACTAATTTTTCTTAACGAAACTGTTTTATCAACCTCAACTATAGCAAGTACGTTAATCTCAGTCTCTTCATTTATGATAAACCTCTGTTCCGCCTCTTGATTTCCTATTTGCCTAAAACGAGTCTCGACATACGGAAAATACTGATGGGCTGGATGTTGCCGATTCGGATATCTATGAGCATACAACTCGGCAGCATTCCTTGAATTTCTATGACACTCTCCAAATATTAATAACATATCCACTTTTTCACTTTGAGTATACATTATTTTAACGAAAATTTAAACTAAGCTTAACGAAAATTAAGAAACTTTTACGTCTGTTCTTAGAGCGTATGTCACTGTCATTATCTACTTAAGTGAGTGCTTTGTTTTCCAAAGAAAACTTGATAAAAACAGTTGCAAATTATTATGCATCATGGCTGTCCATGGCGCACTTGTCATAAGTAAATAAATTATCCAGTATTTTGCTTAATAATATTTAATTTCTGTTCTTATGTCTAATCCAATCGCAAATAAATTAGTACCGTTAGATTCGTCAAAGAATGCTTTTTTCGAAAAGTAGTTGTCAAAAAGGGGTCGCCATTTGAAAATTAATAGTTAGAAATGAAAACGTAATTTTGTCAACTTGTCTTATTCCTGTCTTTCATACTAGTAACTAAAACTTTGCGATTGTATTTTTTTGACATCACCTAAGGCCCTTAGATTAGTTTGCGTCCGATCATGGCCACCTAGATGCAATTTTAAAAGTGGCTCTAAAAAAATGAAGTAGACGTAAAAAATTTTTAAAATGTCACATTCTGATCTAGAATTGTCTCAGAAATCCAAAAATGTTAAAATATACAGGATGTTCCATTTAAAAATTCAAAATCGGGGCCATTTCCGGTGAAACCGGAAGTGACCGGAAAGTGGGAAATATGCGAAAACTCTCCCCTTCACATATCATTTACCTGTACCAATTCTCATTTTGATACACATAATACTCTAGAAATTATGACTTGTCTGATAGATTCTTTGACACCCGGTATATATATATAAAATATATAGGGTTTGTCTATACTTTTAAACGATAAAACGAAAAATCAAATGTTGCAAGTAGATTATATCAATAAAAGAGACATAAAAAAACAACTGTTACAGTGCAATAAATATCAAAAAGTAAAATACCTTAAACTTTACTGACAAAGATCGATATTTTCAACAGCACAATATTAACCAAAACTAGTTTAAAACTAATTTATAGCCATTTTTATAGCAGTGTGGTAAAAAGGCTCATCTATTACAGATTTAACATAATCCGGAGCAAATAAAATATTAAAAAGAGCGTAATACCTCGCCGATATTGAGGCGGAGTGCAGGAATTATCGCTCGGAAGCTTTGAAGTAGCATGGCTTGATGGCGGATTCATGCTATAAATCTCAGAGTTACTCGAAGTTTATGTCACTTTTAAGTGCATACTAAGACGTAGGCTTAGATAGCGGAAAAGGCTAATATGAAGCGAATTACTATGTAAAACAAATATTCTTATTCAAAAAATGGTAGGAAAAGGAATAACAGAAAAGGCGTAGTAGATATTGAAGTGAATCAAATAAATATACGAGGTAGACTGAAAAATATATTGAAACAACTAATTTCGCGCCTAGTAATAATTTCTAGTTTTGTATTATATAGGGTGTCTCAAAAGAAAGTTCACATTTAAAAAATCGATTTAAAAAAAAGTCAGGACTTTATTGAAAAAATGTTTACTACATTTTAAAGTACATTGTTTGGGAATTTATTTTTTAAAAATGATATCGTCCAAATGTAATCCGTTGCGTTCACGGCATTCATTTAATCGAGCACTAAAATTGCCCATGACGGCTCAGCAGGTATTCTCCGTGATGTCTGCCATTTCGTTGCGGATATTTTCTTTTAATTGTGCCAGGGAAGTCGGTTTGTTGGCGTAAACTTTTAATTTGACATAACCCCATAGGAAAAAGTCCATAGGTGATAAATCAGGACTGCGTGGAGGCCAACTTATGTCACCTTTCTTTGAGATCAATTTGTCAGGAAAAATTTCACGCACTCCTGGCAGAGACATGTTGGACGTGTGTGAAGTTGCTCCGTCTTGCTGGAACCATGTTCTTTGGTTATAGCCAGGAAAATTTTGCAGTTCAGGCACGAAGAAGTCGTCTAACATCTCCACATACCGCTCTGAAGTCACTGTTACTGTGCGTTCCCTTTCATCTTCAAAAAAGTACGGGCCGATAATTCCTCGCGCCGACATCGCAGCCCATACAGTCACTCTCGGCGAATGTAGAGGTTTCTGATGTTTGTGTTTTGGATTGTTTGCACTCCAATAGCGGCAATTTTGCTTGTTTACGTGACCATTAAGATGAAAATAGGCTTCATCCGAAAAGAAGATGTTGGTAAACGTTGAAAAGCGTTCAGTCATCTGGTTTACGAAGTCAAGCCTCTGACCAGCATCCTGAGACTTCAATTCTTGCACCAACTGAATTTTATAGGGGTTCAGCTTTAAATCTTTGTGTAAAATGCGGAATAATGATGACCTATGCACATTTAAAGCAAAAGCACGCTTACGAATCGAAACGTTTGGGTCGACACGAACAGACTGAGTAACACTCTCTACGTTTTCGACCGTTCTCGAAGACCTCGGACGCCCGGATTTTGGTTTATCTAGTGTTAAACCGGTCTCTTCAAACTTCTGGACCTATTTTCCAATAAGCCGAGCGCTTGGCGCATCATTTAAGTGACGAATATGTCGAAAATTGCAGAATTTTCTACGCGCTACAGTCACCAAATTACCGTTTTTGTAAAACTCACGTACGCACAAAACACGGTCTGCTCACGAGAAATGATCCATACCGACTAAATTCCCAAGAGCCAGGCTACCGATTGACATACCCCCCGCGCCGCTCGGAATAGTCGCGTTCACGCAATAAGTAAAACAAATGTGTACTTTCTTTTGAGACACCCTGTATTAAATTTTAATTATTTCATTATTTTACAGTTTATGCTAATAGCTTCAATAGGGTCGCTAATCCATTAAAAACATCTGATATGTGAAAAGCATTCCGACGCTGCCATTCCTGTTGTTTGCAGGAACGTGCATTAAACATACCTTAACCAAACATTTTGACAGTTTTACATAATAAACTAGGCTTAGGATAAGTTTTAGCTTGATAAGTTTGAATATTTTTAGCTCCCGAACAGAAGTTGGGTTAGGCAAATAATTTCAAATCCTTGAATGCAGACTCTGAGATAGCTGGGATCCAAAGAAAAAATTAGAGGCTAACAAGGATTTTTCGCCTGCGCCTGTTTCCCATACAATCTTCTGCTGGAAAGTTCTTTGAGATCAAGCATAAATTGTTCTTATTGAATACATGCCGAAAAGCACTACAAAAATACTGGTTACCGACTGCGAAACATTACCAAAAGCCATTATTTGTGTTACAGAAATGTCTTTCTTCTTTACGATAATAGACAATTACTCGGAGCAGTCAAGATTAAACCCATCGTTCAGAAGTGGAATTTCTTTTTATTTAGAAATTTGGTAGATGACGTCTTTTTCTAATGATCATTAGTTGGAAAAAATATTAATACCTATTTCGAGGGCCAACAGGAATACTTTTTGTTGATACAAGTATACATTTGCAAGATAGGTCAATAGTCTGAACATATTTTTGTCTTTTTTGATTAGTTTGATCCGAATTTTTTGGTAACCAAGCTAAAAGGTTAATCGATTACGTGTTATTAACAATTTTATAACAAAATAGACTCTTTAAATTTATCTCATTACTTGTAAAAATACTTTATACAATTACATTTAATGACACTCAATATCCTTTTTGTAACTCATAGCCAAATCATTTTGCACTCAACTTTAGAGTATTGATTCGCATTGTATTGTATTGGTAGTGAATCAGTTTTGGACCATTACGTAAAATATGGCATACAGAATACAGGATGTTATATTTGGGATCATTTGTTTTATTAGTTACTTACATTCTGGGAAAAATCAATTAGCAGCCAGTGACTTAAATGCGAAAATGACCCCTAGCTTGTCGTTTCACATTTGTAACAAGCTGGCCGATGCAAGTGGGCCCTCTACCACGTTAATACCTATAACCGTTAGATATCTTGACTGATAAGCAGCCAACCCGTTGGATGGTTTAGCCAATAGTTAACAGAAATGTTGACTATCTATGCCGACAGATAGCGTTATCATGGGATAGCCTGTACTGTTAAAAATAACCTTGAATTTAAGGCAACTTTAATGTCAATTTTACATTAGATTTATTGATTTTGTACTTTAAATCGTGAATAATTTACATTTACTTTGAACTTAAAGCAAATTCACCTCGTTGTACATGAAATTTGATTAAATGGTACATTAAATTTCAATAAAGTAACTAAAAACACAGTTCTGCACATTAAAATTAATTCACCTATATCCTAATACTAAAGTAATTTACATTATTATTCAATAAATATATTTTGCATGAGATTCCGTGAGATAGCACACCTAGTATGGAACTTCTTGTTTAAGGAACCCAATTTTCTTATAGGGAGGTATACATGTCTGCCCCGTATCTATGGGAAAAATATCCACTTTCTCTTGATAGTTTCCAAATTTCTTGAACCCATATTAATGTTGGTGTATTAAATATATGATAACATATCTCAAATTCAATGAACACTGGCTGTATATTTAATGCACATAGTCACCTTAAAAAGTAATGATCAAACTTTAAATTTAATGTATGATTACATTAAATTTAATTAGATTAATGTAAAAAATATTAATTTTAATGTATTACATTAAATGCATCCAGGAAAAGTTTATGAAATTTGCTTTCAGCACAATTACCTTAAATTTAATGCATTTATGTTTTACCGTGTGGCCTATATATAGCTTAACTGTTGAATATTTGGATCGATGACTGTCTGAGGGATAGATATCTGCCTGTCGATGCTTCGGTGTCTTAATGTTAGGACCGAGCAGGGTTTTCATTTTGGCGTCCAAGTAGGGACGTCACACTGTAAAATCAAATGATGGCGTCAGCTTTGTGTCCACAGAGACAGCGGTTGAACTGATGAGTTCAACTGCTGACCGTGGGTCTAACTAACCTGAACTAACCTAAACTTATCAGTGAGTTAGCTGACATTTTTCTCAGACACCCTGTGTTGACGTACTATATCATAATTTGGAAGTAATACTTGTAGTGATTCTTCGGCGGAAAGTTTCGCGAGATATTATTTGTGACGTAATTTTTGATTTTTCTGATTTGGTTGTCAATTAAGACACGCCCCCCCCCTTCTCCAAAGGCAACTACTCTGTATTTTGTTCAGGATTTGTATACTAATTATAAATCAATATAGGGATTCTAAGATTGAACGAAATTGAGGACGAATTATTGTGGCATTTCGCGGACTCAATGCTATAGATCAGCATTCCATGCAGTAAATTTATCCTAAAATTTGTAATCGGTCCGCACTGGGGGATGCCATGTTGTAATCTAGGCCGAAAATATCCCTGAATATGCTCGGAATTACAAACTAATTTTGCCACTAAAAATTACAGGCGTATTTCTTCCATGGTGCCTGCGGTTGGACTCATCAGTGGGTCCGGTGACACCTTTCCCAGATACCCTGAGTTGACATACTATATCATAATTTTGAACTAATACTTGTAGTGATTCCTCGGTGGAACGTGTCGGTAAGACATTATTTGTGACGTAATTGTCTTTCGCAATTCCGATTTCGTTTCCAATTACGAAAATACTTGGCGAATCATGTCCAGCGTCTCCATACCCGATTTCCCCAGTCCAAGACAAAATTTGATGGCGTACTGCTGTTTAATTGTCCCCTGCATTTTGAGTTTGCACCGAGTCACTCGATAGGAACTTGTTTTTCCAGTCGAGTTTATTAGTTTCCGTAAAAGTGTCGTTTCGCTGGAGCGAAGAAACAACTTAAAAATTCGTCTCTAAATATCAACAACATGAATCATTGTGGAATGTTAAGTCCCCACATTACAAAAACAAACAAATGAAGCAATCTGCCTACATGGATTTGGAAAATACAATAAACATAATTATATTTGCTGAGAATCATATTACTGCACACTTTCATTAATTATTTTATCGCAATAGTATCTAGGTTATACAATAGCACAGAACACTTAATATTACAAGTACAATAATGATAAGATCTTGTTATTATTAATTGTTATTAAAAGCACTGCCTAATATGATATAAATTTTTTTAGATCAACCTATTTGTAGGAGTGAAAAAAAAATACAGGAGTCCAAATCTTCAGACGCAGTTTACATTGATGTTGACAATTTTTGAGAAAGTGTTTAAAACCATTAATAAATACTTAAATTTTTTTAATACAACTAGTACTTTAAAAACCATAATTTTTAAATTCCGTTTCAAATTTCCCACCAAAACGCCAATACTTCACTTAACCGATGTGACATCACACCGATAAACCGATAAAGGTATATAAATTTTTTTCGTAATTTATGTGATGTAAGATGAGTCCTAAGTTATTTTAAGTGTTGTGCGATAACTCAGTGTATAAGTAATACAATTAAAACACCTGACATTTATTTATACATGTTACACGTTCGGAAGAAAATACGATTCTGTGGCTTCAGCTAGCCCGGTACTACTCGTTTTATTCCAGTTTTGAACTTATAAATACCGATTGTTACGTATATTCATTACAGGCGCGGATCCAAGGGGGGGGGGCGATCCCCCCCCCCCAAGAGCTTGGAGTTCAGGAAAATAGAGCCGATTTTGCCTCTTATACTATAGTTTATTCAAGAACTAGGGAGAGTTTTTCACTTTTTACCTTTTTTTTTTCGCAAACTACCTGTGTTCTTTAGTCCGGTGTCTTTGGCAAAATCTGTTAGACACATATATTTTTCATAGAAATGGGTTAGAAATTTTATAATCAAAAATACTGGTCTATAACAGTGGACTATTTGGGTTGGATAGCAATAGATATTTGGATGTGTGAAGTGTTAAAAAGGATTTTAATCCTTGTCATAGGCATCGGAAGGCGTCAAAAGGAGGTCTTTTTATCACTAAATATTTATGGCATAGAGTATTATTTCAGTAAAAAACTCAAAATAAAAAGTTTTTATAATATTATTTTATTTCTTATGATTTTTTAATAATTCATATATATTAGAAAATATAGATAATTTTGACATAGTTAACACAAATCACAACTGTAGTTTTATTATTTTTAATTTTGGCATAGAAACTGTTTTAGGCACATTCAGACTAAAACGTAGCCTTTTTCTCTCAAAAAATTTATTTTTAAAAGTTATAATTTAAATACTTACAAAATACCCATTATCAAAAATATAACCAATATAATATTAAAATTTTTTTGGGGCTATTGGTCATTTTATTATTAATTAAAAACATTTTTGGGATATTTGACGTTCTAGTTTATTTATTTCTTAAATCATGTGCAGAATTATAATTAAACACTAAAAAGGGATTCAAATGTCATTAATTTTTATATGTTACAGAAAATTTAAATAATAAATTGTGTTAACGCTGGTAAACATTACGTATCTTATTCGTCATCAAAGTCAGTGAAACTATCTTCGCTCAAATTAATTATAATTGATTCCTCTCTCACCGATCATGACATCGAGTTTCCACATTTTCTTTTATTCTTTTATTATATTGATTATTCGCAATTATCTGCTGTAACTTTATTCAAAAAAATCTTTCAAAAGTCCAGTTAAATTATTAATTTTGTCAGTTGTGTTATTTCCAGCAACTCTACCTTTTATTTGAGAGAGATATTTCCTTCACCAACGGAAATTTTCCGGACGATCTATAAGAACAGATTTCCTATCTGGTTTTTCCCAACAAAAATTAAGTTCTCTGAGCAATTTCCAGAGCTCAGTTCTTTTAATTTCAGGCAAATCCCGATCTTCATTGATTTTAGTTGGAATTTTGTCGACGGTTGAGATCTGCTTCTCATAATAAAATGTATGTACAACTCCTTTTATTACAGTTTACATCTCTTCTTCCAACGAGGTTTTTCGTCTGCCTGTGATTGAATATAGCTTGGAATTACTAACAATTCCAGTCGTTTTTTTCTCCGTCAGTGTTCGGTATATAATAGATTTTCGAACTCCTGTTATATTGGAATACATCTCAATAGAGTTTTTTTCATTATTATCTAAATATTAATATCTTAAGGCATCATAAACGTTCATCGTAATAAGTTTTTCGTTGAGGAAAAAATGCCCTCCATCTTTTGGGTATCTCAGTAATCTCAAATAATATATAAAAACAAGCACAAACAAGATAAATCACTAAGGTGTACTTTGCTTACTGACAGATATTAAAGTGAATTATCAGGAATTTTATTGTTGCAGTAAATTTATAAAAGCTTATAATATTTAAATATAATTAAATAGAATTAGAGTTACGGCAGTTCTCAGTTACCGGGGGCACTGAAGCAGGTACGTTGGAGGTTTCGGTAACAGTTTTATTACTCTTTCTAGTTCTTGAATAGAGTGTAGGAATGTGGATGCTTGCGATCGCCCCTCTTCTTCCCAAGGGATTTGAGTTCAGAAACATAGAACCGATTCTGCGTTTTATATTAGGAATGTGTATTCTGCTGGCAACCCCCCCCCCTCGTTGACAACTTGTTTTTTTGGCTATAGCACCCCCCCCAGGAGCTTTGAACTCAGGAAAATAGACCCGATTCTGCCTCTTATACGAGGAATGCGTATGTTTATCGCATCTTCCCACCCCCTGTCGGAAACTTGTTTTTTCTTGTGATCGCCCCCGTGCTGTCCAAGAGCTTCAAATTCAAAAAAATAGCCCCGTCCCTGCTTTTACATTAGAAATGGGAATGTTGCTGGTGTCCCCCCCCCCTCCCGGGGACAACTTGCTTTCGTTTGCCATACTGTATTTTTGTGATATCACCACCCCCCCCCCCCCCAAGGAGAGAGGCTGGATCCGCCCCTGATTCATTATCGGTTGCGGAAGTAACAGTTCTTGATAAATAACTTACATGTTTTTTTCGAAGAAATTGACTACGATAAAACAATCAATTCTCGGTAAATTTGAACTATTTGCCTTAATAAATCCACTTTCTTTCATGAGAAAATTTCTTAGAATCGTTTTGATAGGTAAAATTTTAAAAAATGCGAAGAAATTACATGAAATTGACTATAAATTATAAACTAGGCAACATTGCCTTTGACAGCGATCACGAATATGACATTAAACCCAAAAACTTATATGTGAAGTTCGTGACACCGATGACATTAGCTGTATTCTTTAGAGTAATTATCAAATGATCAAAGTAAAAAAAGTGAATATGACAACCATGTTTTTTTGAATATGTATTTACTTGACATTTAGTCGAAGTGATGATTATTTCAAGTGATAGAACTGAAAGTAATAAGGACTCAAAAGAATAACCGTATCAGGACGGAGTGCCACTTTGATTGGTGTTTATTGTCACGTGATTCGAAGGGGATTTAGTTACATTTTTATTTATAAATAAAAAAAATTCCTTAAAAATTAAGAAAAATATTGTGTTTTTAGGATTTCTATTGTGGAAACTACCGTTTCGAAGCTAAATTATATTTTTATTTTATTTTATTTAATACAGTCAACAGCCCAATTATCTGGTTATATCACTCTACGCCATAATCAACATTTTTAAAAGTTTTGATAAATTTCTCTTTAACATGTACTTCCTCTAAAAGCTAGTTATAAATTTTTAATGATATATTTGCCCAATCATAAAATAATCCTTTTTAAAAGTTTTAGAAAATTAAATTGACTTTTGCTTCGTTTGGCATTTTTACTAGCCTATTGTTAGCTCTTACCCCCATCTCACGCTTACATTTTCTTTCCCGGCTTCCCTTGGGGACGTTTACACGTTTTCCGCCTTTGGGGATCTACCCGAGAGACTCCAAGATAATCGGGTATGTGCCCTCGAAAGTCCCGAATATTACAACTGAATTAAAATATTTTATAAAAAATATAAAATATAAAATTATCGTCTCATGGCATTTTTTCCTATGTAGATATCCATCCTTCAGACAGTCATCGATTGAAACATTCAAAAATCAAGCTATACAAAGGCCAATTTATCTCACGATTTCACTATCTCGATGCTAGAATATTCAACGTTTCAGTTAACTAACGGTTAAACGATCCAATGGCTTGGCTGTCTATCAGTTAAGATATCTAACGGTTTCGGCTGCCAATTAATATTTCCTGAAGTGTAAAAATGAACCAGGTTCTACAATTCTTAATTTAACATTCTGTATTCTGTTTTTTATACTTTATATTATGATCTAATATTAACTATATATATATATATATATATATATGTATATATATATATATATATATATATATATATATATATATATATATATATATATATATATACCCTTATATATTCACGGCACTGCGACGATCTACAACCAATCGTACGCTTAACGGTGGCGACCGGTGTTATAAGTCTCTAACAATGATATTGTTTAGTACTTGCCGGTGAATATATTCCTGGCTATTCGGAACAATAAGGCAACTGACAGTATTATATACACTTAGAATAGGAAAAGATGGTACAACATTGTCCCGGTTCCATGACAACGTTAATCAGTAACGGTAAGATATTTCGCTGGGATACTAAGAAGCTTGTCTATCGGATATATAATAGTCCTCAGCAGACCAACAAGGAAAGGATAGCAGTACGGTGGTAAAACACCATATATCCGAAAGCATGCTTCACTTAATACTAGACCAAGAAGGTGCGATCCAGCAGGTGCTTTCAGGCTTGTCTAGTCGGACTATTTTTCCTAGTGGAGAAAATTATTCTCGAATTGACGTTAACTTCTTCCCACCGAACGGGCTGCTACTCTGGTGTCTGGGAAAGCGCGATGGAGAGGTGTCCATCACTCCCCATGGGGACAGATTACATGACGCCGCTTTTATAACCCAACCTCTCCCTGGAGATATTTCTACCAAGCAGAGAGGATTGAGAGGGAGAACAATATCTTCCGAAAAATGAATCCTGGTGGTAAACTGATGGATCTCGACAAGATGAAAGAGCTGGAGCTGGAGTATTCGGCAGGAGCACAGGAGTCAGAGAACACAACCCTCTCGAATAATGTGCGACAATTTTCGCAACGGAAATTTATGCTATTTTGCCGTGTGCCCATCTCTGTGAGAGAGACATAGACAGGAATAGAGTAATAAATATATGCTCAGACAGTAAGGCTGCGATATTGACACTGAAGTCCAATGTCGTAACTTCGCGACTGGTGTCTGAGTGCAACGATGTACTAAATCGTATGACAATGAACAGCTGCACAGACTCAGACTTGTATGGATTCCGGGTCACTCGGGCATACGTAGGAATGAGGAAGCAGACTGTCTGGCAAAGTTGAGTTCGGCGACTGAATCGTATGGACCCCAACCAATATTACCTGTCCCAATTGCTATTGGCAAAAGGGAACTAAAATCCTTGCTGGAAAGTAAATTTATTGAATCATAGAGGGAAGCTCCTGCAATGAGGTGTGCCAAGGAACATATATCTGGGTCTAGTGCACGGCGCTAAGGAGTTTCTCTCCTTGGGAACGAAAGAGATGCGAATTGTGGTGGGATTGTTGACAGGACATTGTCACCTCAGAGGCCATCTTCACTGAATCGGTGTCGAAGATGATCCGACATGTAGATGGTGTTTGGAGGAGGATGAAACAGTTGACCATGTCATCAGAGGGTACCCAGCACTCAACGGACTTAGACAGAGATATTTCGGAGATACAATTTTATTACCGGAAGCAGTTAAGCAAGTTCATCTAACGAGGCTGCTTGGAATCGCAAAGGCAATCGGTCTCGAATAATTTGCAGCTATGATGGGATGTAAAGGGCCCAATGGAGGCCTAGGTATCGATGATCTAGTATCACCACCCCTTTTTCACTCATTCCCATCGTCCTCCACTATAATACTGGCGATCGGAGGCGTGGAACACTCGTGCACGGAGTACCTCGATATACATCTTGTTACTTTTATGATCTGAATGCCCACAATTCTATTTTTCGACATATCGTTGTTAAACTATTTATTGAAGGTTAATGACAATATTTTAAATATTAGAGTCCCTCAAGAATTATGATGTACAGAAAACGACTAAAATCTCGATAAACATACTCATGCCCAAAAAAAAAATAGTAACTTCGGTTCTATTGAGATAACGAAATACAAAAAAATGCCTCCCCACAGAACCGGAATCATTGTACTAACTTTTATAGAATTGCTATTTTTAAATCGAAGGATTGAAATTTTAGATCTTAAATAACCACTGTTTAAGAAAATCTCAATATTTTTTGTTTGTCAACAAACCTTGTTTCTAACTCTATTTGAGTTAAATTCGAATTAACAAAATAATCGCTTATAGTCACAGTTATTGAAGGAAAATTTTCAAGTACCCTAAGTAAAAGTTACTATTAAAATCTTTTTGTTAAATAAACTACCTTTAAACCTCAAGACTCCTTAAACTTTATATTCTTATTTAGACGATACCGCATTGTTCAACTATATAAGTGGCAAGACTTCTCCGAACTTTGCGGTATATACATATATGCACTAAACTTATCCTAATATGTCGGTTTTGAAGTTTATCCAAACTCTACCGAATATAAAGGCACTAACAAAATAAATTGCAAACAATGTGTGGTTTACTAAAAAAACAAGCTTACACTGGGTTTAAATATTTTTCAGAAAAATGAGAACAAGCATGATTTAATCTTCAAATGGAGTTCCATTAAGATGGAAAAGCCGCTTCAATGAAACAAATGCTAATACAAAGTATCTATATTATATGGTAACATTTTTGTATACTTTAATGGAATTTTTTCTCTAACTCTTACTCAGCGAGGTAAACCAAAAAATTACACTACGCATCAAATTTTAGTGTATTTGTTATATTTTGTATGAAAAGTGCACAAGTTTTTAATTTTATTTAAAAAAATTATAAAAAAGTATATAGTTTTACATTTGTAAAGACACTAAATATCCTGTCTTTTTGCTTTTCTTTTGTGAACTGTTTCTGTAGCATCTCTAACAAGAGTCCAACAGTAGTCAGCAAGCATGGAAGCATTCCACTTTCCCTGGTACATTTTCTCCATCGTTGTAATATCCTGATGGAAGCGTTCGCTGTGCTCTTCACTTACAGCTCAATTGTCAGGAAAAAAGTCCAGATGTGAGTGTAGGAAATGGAATTTTAAAGACATATTGCAACCCATTTTGTGATGCGATGACAGCATATTTTCAACAAGAGTAACATAATTGTCAGCTTTTCTATTTCCGAGGAAATTAGTGACTACGAGGGGAAAATCATTCCAAGAATTTTTTCATTATCTGATGGAGTGCTTTCAAAATGTTTTTCAGAATATTTCGAATCTGTGGCCCAACAAAAATATCTCCTTTAATTTTTGCTTTACTTAGTCTTGGAAATTTCTGACCCAGGTACTGAAAAGCTGGTCCATTTGTATTCAGTGACTTAACAAAGTTTTTCATTAGGCCCAATTTGATACGCAGTGGAGGCAACAAAATCTTTTTAGGGTCTACCAATGGCATATGTTGTATATTTTTTAACCTAGTTCTAATAATTGTCGAGCGGACTAGCCTTTTTTCTTGTAATGAAGTGCCTTTGTCCGAGTGTCCCATTTACACAAAAAAAAAGCAAAACTTGGTATAGCCTAGCTTTAACCCAAGTTAAAGTGCAATGACCTTTAAGTCGCCACAGATTTGCCATTGGTGCTTATCGTATTTTATACTTGTCAGGATTATTTTTAAAAGAAAATCCAACAAACGGTACATTTACTATGGGAAGGTTACTTGTACAAAATTTATACCTATTTTGATATTTAAAACTAAACTATCTTAAAAAAAGTAACGAAAAATTATAAAAGATTCGTAAAAAAATTATCAATAGTCAACTTGGAAATCGCTTGCTAAGAGCAAAAATTTTTAAAGTCGTGTATTCTTAAACTGACATCCCATTTGTTTACTTATATATGACGTCATTAGAATTGTAACCATTTGCAGTGTGTTTTTCATCACGTGATCAAACAAAAAAAATCTTTCGGAAAGTAGATAATATATGCTTTTTACGCTTAGGATAACAAAAATGTGAAATACCGGGTGTCAACGAATCTATTAGACAGGTCATAATTTCTAGAATATTATATGTATCAAAATGAGAATTGGTACAGGTAAATGGTATGTGAAGGGGAGAGTTTTCGCATATTTTCCACTTTCCGGCCACTTCCGGTTTCACCGGAAATGGCCCCGGTTTTGAATTTTTAAATGGAACACCCTATATATTTTAACATTTTTGGATTTCTTAGATAATTCTAGATCAGAATATGACATTTTAAAAACTTTTTACGTCTACTTCATTTTTTTAGAGCCACTTTTAAAATTGCATCTAGGTGGCCATGATCGGACGCAAACTAATCTAAGGGCCTTAGGTGATGTTAAAAAAATACAATCGCAAAGTTTTACTTACTAGTATGAAAGCCAGGAATAAGACAAGTTGATAAAATTACGTTTTCATTTCTAACTATTAATTTTCAAATGACGACTACTTTTCGAAAAAAGCATTCTTTGACGAATCTAACGGTACTAATTTAAGTGCGATTGGATTAGACATAAGAACAGAAATTAAATATTATTAAGCAAAATACTGGATAATTTATGTACTTATGACAAGTGCGCCATGGACAGCCCTGATGCATAATAATTTGCAACTGTTTTTATCAAGTCTTCTTTGGAAAACAAAGCACTCACTTAAGTAGATAATGACAGTGACATACGCTCTAAGAACAGAAAAAGTTTCTTAATTTTCGTTAAGTTTAGTTTAAATTTTCGTTAAAATAATATATACTCAAAGTGAAAAAGTGGATATGTTATTAATATTTGGAGAGTGTCATAGAAATTCAAGGAATGCTGCTGAGTTGTATGCTCATAGATATCCGAATCGTCAACATCCAGCCCATCAGTATTTTCCATATGTCGAGACTCGTTTTAGGCAAATAGGAATTCAAGAGGCGGAACAGAGGTTTATCATAAATGAAGAGACTGAGATTAACGTACTTGCTATGGTTGAGGTTGATAAAACAGTTTCGTTAAGAAAAATTAGTCAAGAACTGCAGATAAGTTATGAATCAGCAAGAAAAATACTGAAAAAACATGGATATCGAGCATTTAAATATCAGTTTCATCAATATTTGTATACTGAGGATGGCGATAGACGGGTAATGTTTTGTGATTGGCTGCTTCGAAATCATAGAGTTAACCCAAATTTTATCGATTTTATTCCATTTTCCGACGAATCCCGATTTACAAATAATGGTATGTTCAATAAGCAAAATACTTGGTACTGGGCCCAACAAAATCAACATGAAATGAAAGAGGGCAATTTTCAAGAAAGATTTGGCGTCAATGTCTGGGCTGGTATCGTTGGAAACAGAATAATTGGGCCAATATTGTTTCAAAGTCAGTTAACAGGGGTTAGATACTTAGGTTTTCTTCAAAATGAAATCGAAAATCATCTCAATGATATACCTTTAGCAGTTTAGCGGCGAATTTACTTTCAACAAGATGGAGCACCGCCTCACAATACTAGAGAAGTTCTTAATTATTTAATAGAGCATTTTAATAATCGAATTATTGCAACCAATGGTCCGGTACGATGGCCAGCCCACTCACCGGATCTTACTGTGCTCGATTTCCTTGTCTGGGGATATGTTAAAGAAAGGGTTTACTATGGAGCAGCCCCAGCTACTCTTGAAATATTAGAAGAAAGAATTTTACGGGCATTTAGAAGTATAACGCCTCAAACGCTACAAAACGTGTTAAGAGAAACAATTGAACGAGGTGAAATGTGTCGTGAAAAAGAAGGAATGCACTTTGAATATTTACTACACTAAACTTTTTAACAAATTCAGCAACTGTACTTTCAAATATTTTAAGTGCGTCGTCTAAGTTATTAGTTTATTTTGTTAGTTTTTTGTTGATTTTTTTAAATTTTTAATCCAATTCCTGTCTTTCATACTAGTCACTAAAATTTTGCGATTGTATTTTTTTGACATCACCTAAGGCCCTTAGATTAGTTTGCGTCCGATCATGGCCACCTAGATGCAATTTTAAAAGTGGCTCTAAAAAAATGAAGTAGACGTAAAAAGTTTTTAAAATGTCACGTTCTGATCTAGAATTGTCTCAGAAATCGAAAGATGTTAAAATATACAGGATGTTCTATTTAAGAATTCAAAACCGGGGTCATTTCCGGTGAAACCGGAAGTGACCGGAAAGTGGAAAATATGCGAAAACTCTCCTCTTCACATAACATTTACTTGTACCAATTCTCATTTTGATACACATAATACTCTAGAAATTATGACTTGTCAAATAGATTCGTTGACACCCGGTATATAAAGCTTATTAATAATAAAATTTTCTAAATTTTGAGTTAAAATAAAATTACATTTTTAGGATTAATTTTAAATGAAATAATTAAAAAAAATGAAAATAATAATGTAAATAGCCAATAAATTTCCTTATTTTTAAATAATGTTTTTTATAAACGAATTATAACTTTGTCTTATGTAATTAAAATGGTTTTAAATTGATAATAAGATTCAGATTTAGTAAATGATATACCTATATATCGCTAACTTATTAAATGATATAATAAATATATGCTAGCAAATACATGCCTAATTTACTTTTTTCTTTTCTAACAAACAAAACTTTCATCGACTTGAATCTGAAAAAAAAAATAATAGCTTACACTCAATTAAAAAAAAAAAAAAAAAAAAAAAACTATACTAGAAAAAGAGTATGTGTCAATTAATTAATAGGCGTAATAAATAATAATCGAGCAAAATATTACTAACATTTTTGTTAAGTTAGATTTTTCGTGACACAACCCGATTTTGCACAAATATAGAGGGCATTAAATTAACGGCAACTGGTTTAGACGGGGAAATGACGATACCTGAATTTTTATTCCAATATATTAATTGCAACGGTCTATAAGGTTTCTTTTTTGGGTATAGAGGAATTATATCTGAAGTATTTTTCTGCGTAGAATCCGAATCAGAATTGGCAAAATACCGTAGAATTTTAAGATATTTAGTTATTTTCCTGCTATAATAAAATACGGAAAACAAAATATCCTTCTAATCCAAGCCATATACATCGCAGCAAATCTTACATGGGTAAAGCAAGATAGAAAAAGATAACGAGACAAACGAGTCATTTCGTTTTATGAATACAGACTTTCTTTTCATTTCGATCAAAATATTATTTTATTGGCAGTCATCTTTCAGAGTTTTATTTACATTGTATTTTTGAGAAATTTAAATCATTTAAGTGAGTTTAAAATAGAAGATTGTTTTATATCAAAGCTATTAATTATTGTTTTATAATTTATAACCGGTAAGTGTGTATTATTTTTATTAAAAAACTAGACCTACACTTACAAATATTTCTAACCTGCAAATCTTATATCGGTGTCCAAATTCCCGACATACGTATATAATCTTAGAATGTTTTCCGCACTACTTTATTTAGTTGTAATAATCAGGCATTAAAAATTAGAATAAATTAATGAAATTCGATTTGTTCTTTTAGATAATGGGCAGCACAACAGCTTGTGCTTAATTTGTGTGAGTATTTCGAGTTAGAGAAACTGTGATCCTGTGGAATCAGTTTCATCTGTCCGAGAGGTAAAAAAATAATTTTATTTTTGAAACAAACATTTTTATTTAGGTATCATTATTTTTAGAGAGAAAACGTTGCCCTTAAAATTTCAAGGAAATTCCTATATATCATGTTAAAAAGCACAGACAACAATCCCAGCTGTCAAAAAGAAAAAAACCACAGATATTCCCGAACGATCCAAAACAGAAGTTCGAAATACACTCTACAATATGAGTTGTGAAAGTAATATATATAGTAATATAATATAGTATAATTTTTTTTATAATTTAAGCTAACTTTGAAAGTAGCATCTTTCGTCTATATTTTATAAACTTAATTATTATAATTTATTATTTTTAGAAAATCATGTTACTCTAAAAAACTTAAGTGCTGAATTTACCAACAAAGAGATTGTCTCTCTGGAAAAAACGTCTTTAAGTATTCAGCTTAAGTAGCTCGGATTCAAGTACAAAAAGGCTGATAAGAGAAGAACATTAATTGAAACAACATGCGTTGCTTCTGCAAGAGCTCGTTTTCTTCTAAAGTATATGGAAAATCTCAATAGTTCTTATTCAAGATTAGTTTTCTTAGACGAACAGTGAAAAGTGTTTGTTTACTCTTGATCTGATATGTTATCGCTTTATTTCTTCTTTTCTAAGGCTTGATTAGTGTAAGGTTTTAGAATTTTTGTTCACTGTACTATTTGGCCGTTAGTTATTATGTACAATGTACTTAGATAAAGATAACAAATTAATAAAAAAAATTTGATCCCGTTATGCTGTTTTTAAGGATCATTATTTTATTTTCATTTTTTTTTCTTATTTTTATATGATTATTATTGCTGTTATTTTTCAACCTTAAAAATATATTTTATAAATATTGGGTTCAAAAAAGCTATAGAAAAAATAATAAATAATTTTTCATAGTTTGTACCATTAAAAAAATGCTTATCTCAAGTTTGCAGATAAACTTAATTGTGTTAGATTTAATGTCTTTGTAGGTTAAGAAAGGAGATCTAATTTCGCTTCTTTGCGTTATGAAATATTTTTTTTTTCTGTTCAATAAATATATTTGTTATTATAATTTCACTAATATTTTTACTTGTCTAAGAAAGTAAAAGTATAATCTGTGTTATAAGTGTAATTTTTCCCTTTTCCTGAAAGCAAATTCGAAAATATAACGAAATTTTCAATATACTATTTAGTTTAGTTCGTCGGTGCAATAGCCACGTATTTATGAATACCAACATTATATTGACTAATCAATTTTGATTTAGTTCGGACGAATATTATTGATGACGCATGAGTATTCTCTCGCTGTATATACAGGGTTGTGATTGAAAAAAAGAGCAGCTTTTTATGAAACACTACCTGTTTTGATGAAAAGTTGCTCGGACCCGTGAATTTTACCTTTCCGAAAGGCGTTTTTTAGATAAGAAAATATTATACAGATTGGATTAAAACAACGCAATGTATAACCAAATAAAATTTATTTAATGAAATACGTTGTATACATTTTTAAATTTTGCAACAAAATATTTATATAATTTATAAAATATACCCTATATTTACTTTCAACTGTTTTCCAAATATTTTACTGTTCTGTCACTTAAAATAGTTTACTGAGTTTAAGGTGTCGATAATTTTAAATACTCACTGAATAGAAGAAAATCACACCTAGTATAATGAAAAGGGGAATGTCTGGACATCGTTTCGAAATTCATTAAATACATAATGTAAAAAATCTGACGTTTTGTCACAAACAGTTAATATTAGCGACATGAATAAAGTACTTAATTTTTAGTCAATAGTTAAAAGTATTAAAATATTGACTAAAGTGTGGTTGTCGGACTTGCATTGTTTTTATTTATTTTTACGACGTTTCGATTAGGTTGTATCTCTAATCGTTATAAAGTATAAACTGAATGTTTTGTCTTAAGGCAACGAGCTTTAATAGGAACTGTGTCCATTGAAGCGCAAAGTTTCGCTTTACTGTACACACCTTAGTGATTTGATGTTACAAACTAGTGGTTGCCAAAGATTAGGTATCTCAACACTCGGTTTACTATAGATTCCATTATTGTTTTTAATATAAACTGCTTCTATAAATTTTCTTTTTTTCATATTGGGTTCCATATATATTGCCACAGTCTCAGACCATTATATATGGTGTTGTTTATCTCAAGCGTGTTCTACAATACCTGATCTCGACGTTTCCCCTTTTTGTGTATGACTTTTATGTTCCTTAATTCTAAATTCTAGTGGTCGTTTGGTTTCTCCAATATACATATCATCACACTCACATGGAACTTTGTAAACACATTCTCTCTTATCGGTAGTTTTTGATTTTGGTTTTGTTAAATGAGCTCTAAGTGTATTTCTTGATTTAAAGGCTGTTTTTGTATTATAACTACTGGCAATCCATCTTATTTTCTCCGAAATTCCCTTAATGTACGGAATTATGAAGAAGGAATATGTTTTTTGTCATCCAGTGTTCGTTGTTCTAAAATTATTTATGACTTCGTCAATTAGTTTTAAAGGATAATCATTCTGTTATAAATCGGATTTAATATTTGCCACCTCTTTTTCCAATGAGTCGGCATTATTGTATATAGATATAGCGTGATTATGGAGGTTGCGTATAATTCCCCATTTTGTTACAACAGAATGATTAGAACTATGGTTAAGATATTGTCCAGTATGTGTTGGCTTTCTGCGTACTGAAGTTTTAATAGTTTCGATTGAACGATTCACCATGACATCTCGGAAGGGCAATTGATCATTTACCTCTTTTTCCATGGTAAACTTAATTGTACATCGAATGGTATTTAGATCTTTCAAGAAATCATTATATATATATATATATATATATATATATATATATATATATATATATATATATATATTGGCGACGACTGGAGAGAGTGAAGAACCCATCGGAAACCGATCATCCTGAGCGTATAACTCGTCCTTTACTTAAAAGTAAGCACTACGTAGGCAACACTCCAAAAGGTCTATCACCACGTCCAGTGGTAACGTGGTTCAATCTGATAAAGTGGTATTATTTGAAAGTCTAGTTTTGATTATGCCTAGTGATTCTCCTAATCCTCCTATACATTAGTATACAGATTTTCCACATCAAAGATTATTAGTCTGTCGTCTGACTCTAGATTGATGCCATTAATAATGTTCACGAAATGTGTATAATTTTTAACGTATGTGTTTGTCTTACCTTCTAGAGATTGTATGATCTTTTAAAAAAAAACTTCGCCAATTCATTTTATGAGGATCCTCTGGAGCTGGTTATTGGCTTCAATGGTATGTTCTATTTATAGATTTTTAGTAGTCCGTAAAGATGTGGTGGCTTACTGTAGTGTAGAGTGAGCGCCGATCGTAGGTTGTCAGGTATATGGTCTTGGTATTTCCTTAGCTTTCTGTAGATTTTGACTCTATAGCTTCAGCGGGGTCACGAGCTAATTGTCTATATATATTCCTTTTTCAAGGACATCTCCGATTTTTTGGTCGTGTATTATGACGTCTATTATCACCGTTGCATTTCCCTTGTCTGCTGGTAAAATCGTTACGGATTCATCCTTACGAGTTCTTTTAAAGCTGATTTTATTTTCCACCTAAATTCATCGGAATGGTTTCTCGTGGACTTGTATAGATTCTACAGAGCTTATGATGTTTAAAAGAGGCATACTTTTTAGTGTTACTGCAAAATTAAGCCCCTTGCTTAGTAGTTGGTCTTCTGCTGTTGAAAGTATTCTTAAAGATAAGTTTATGATGGTTTTTCTTGAAGTTTTTTCAGGTAGAGTCGATTGTTGATGTAATTTTAGTTTTTTTAGTTTATTTCGGTGTTTCTTCGCCATGTTTTCTTTCAATTTGTTGCATATGCTATCAAGTTTATATGAACTTGTAATATTCCTTTCACGTGTTTTTTCGTATTTCCCACATTTTCCCGGACACTCTGTATGCCTAGATTTTTGCGAATCAAAGAATGTATAATTTTTCCTTGCAATTTGTAATAATCTGATGATTTTCGAAAAAATATTTTTGTTTGCTGTTATTAAACTGTGTAACATTGAACCTTTCGTTGATTTATTTTCTTGATTTTGCAGGAGTTCATATTATATACACTCTTTCTTAAAAAAGTAGTGGGGTGCCCAGAATTTTGTTGGCTACTGTAAATTTTTTAAGGATAAAGAAAGGTTATCTATTTATATAGTAACTTTTATTAACATTTATATTTAAGCTTATAAAACTGGTTGGTATAAAACAAATTAATCCAAATGAACTAAATAATTTGCTCATAAAAGTTTTATACCAGTTACAAAATAATTATTTGTTAACTTTTCTGCCTACCGAGCAGATACTGTTTGCTTACTGTTAGTGTTTAATGTATTTCACAGTATAAACTTTGGTTGATAAAGGTGAATGTGTATTCGTGTAAGGGATGGCTTATATTGCTTAATAAGAGATCGTAACAGGTTATTTTTCTCCGATACTATCAATTCATATATTAAAATTACTTAAGTTCCTTAAAATATTTTGGCATTATTAACTGATATCCATTATATATTCGGGAAACCACTTAGGGGGCAGCCTGGATTTTTTGTACAAAATTTTATTATTTTTTTTTAAGAAGTATTTATTCAAATATTTCAGAACTTTTGTACAATGAAATATATACATCAAAAATATAATTTTCTGCTGATTTTTGCTTCCCGAGCACAGTTTTTCGTTCTTTTGAATCATCAAAGCTACGACGATTAGGAGACTTGATGCAGTCACGGTCGCATCGCTGCACCAAATCAAGTGAATTTTATACTTTCATAATCTCCATAACTTTTAACAAGGGTTAAAAGCCTTCATTAAATGAACAGACTTCAAAAGAGGTTGCTACGTCTATCCCTTTTCCTATCTATTGTACACAATTTTTACTTCGATGGAACAAGAGTTAGCATATTATTGAGCTCTCGAACAACCTTTCTAAATAAAATTCGATTTTCAACTGACTCCATACTATGACAAACACGTGTAAGAACCAAATATGTATTAAATCAGAAGCGCATATATACATATATATATATATATATATATATATATATATATATATATAAAGAAATTCTCAGCTATGAGGACTAAGACCGTTGATAAATATTATTCTCATGCTAAAAAGTGCGGATATCTCCAAAGAACATGGAAAAACTCTGGGTCTGAAAAATGACGACAGCGCTGCGTCGTCCTAGTATGGGATTCGTCAGGCCATTGCATTCGGTATAAACCATCATCTCGTATTTGTGTTCCATAAACAGATTTCACGATTGAAAAATAGTAAATAAGGCACAGTGGCGACATCTCGATGGCCATAAGAATAACACAAATCATCAATGTTGTATAAAACCGCCATGTGGTGGCGCGACGGTAAATTAAAAAAGAAATATATCAAAACTCGATACACGAACTTGCTACTCCAAGGATAGAGGTCGCATTATTCGGCATCGGCAACCAAACTAACTATGAAGTTCATAGTTGAAGTTCAGTATCAAACCAACGATCTCCCTAAGAGAGCTGTCGTGTATGTTTTAAGCCAACAAATATAAAAATAAAACATAAAGTTAACAGCCGTCTTTAAAAAAAAAATAAGAAATTCTCGGCTATGCGGACTAAGACCATAGATAAATATTATTCTTATGATAAAAAGTGCCGAGATCTCCAAAGAACATGGAGAAATTCTGGGTCCGAGTCTCATACTAGGATGAAACAGCGCTGTCATTATTTTTCGGACCAGGAGATTTTCCATGTTCTTTGGAGATCTCCGTACTTTTTAGCATGAGAATAATATTTATCAACGGTCTTAGCCGAAAATTTCTTATTTTTTTTTTAAATTACACGGTCGTTAATTTCTATATATATATATATATATATATATATATATATATATATATATATATATATATATATATATATCTATATATATATACATATACATATACAAAATAACAAATCCATCACATTTATATTTTATTTGCACCGTTCATATGACCAAAGTATATTTGTAATTACCGCCTTATTGAGAAACAGATAATATAAATATAAAAAATACAAATTTAGGTAAACACTTCATAAAACGAAAAACAAATGTCATATTTTAGATTAGATACCGTACCAAATACTTACGTGGCCAATATTGACTTTTTATGTAAATATATATATATTTACATAAAATATTTAAATGGACTTCTTAATTTAGATTTTGATTAATATGTAGAATCGGATAATAATATCATTAAGTGGAACAGTTTAACATCTTCAAAAGTTTGATTATTTTGAGCGGCTATTAATGCAAATAATATAAATTGTGTAGTGGAATTGTTCCCGTGCATAGTAACGTTTACTTCGTTGTTAAAACAACTCGCGTAAAATGAGTAAACAAAGCGATTATTTACCTTATCCCAAAGGTTTTGCAACCGAAGCAATTCATCATGCTCAGGAAGCCGATCAATGGGATTCTATGTGTATGGTTCCACCCATTGTAACATCGACATTATATAAAATGTCTGAACCTGGAAAGTATAAGGTAAGAAAATAATCCAATCAATCACATTACTAGGCTACTACTACTATTACATATAAATTTTCTTTCGTCATATAATTTCGCTAAAATTTCCTTACTTTCAAGTAAATAAACGCTATATTACTACAATTAACACAATTTGACTTGATACTTATTTTGAAATATACTCTGAATTGTTTAAAAAATTAACATCTTCTGGACTATTACAATTAATCATTTGAACTAATTTATACTAATTAAATAAACAAAGAAAATTAATGTCTTTTAAAGAAAATTTCCTTCACCTTGAATAGTAAAAATGTTATTTCAAATAAAGCAAGTGAATTCACTTAAGTAACTTTAATGCCGTAAAATAAAGGTAAAGTGAAATTGTTAGTGCGGCACCCTTGAGTAATGTGTTCTTTGCTACTATTTTAAGTAATATAATACTTATTGGAAAATGTATTAAACTTATGTGATAATTCTCTATATACTTTCGAAAAACAGATAGTATTGTCATCTCAACTATAATCGTCTCTACTGATTTTGATTAAACTCCCTTCCTGGGAAAATAACAGTTTTTTCTTTACTTCTTTGAAGCTAGCTGTTGTTTCCACTATTTATTCACGTTTAGTATTAAATTACACTCTTTAATTCCTCTTTCTTTGCTCATTATTTTTACTTAATTATAAAGATGTTCAAACCTTCAAGAATAAAATACTACACAACAAGCCTAACTTCAAAAATACAAAACCCGAATACTATCATAAATAATTAATTCTCAACATGAACCTAAAAACGACTACTCGCTGTAAATATAACCTGTAGTAGTATCATAGTATGATGTGCAACACAATGAAATTACTTTTTTAACTCACTAAAAAACAGATTATTTATTGCTCGTGAATATATGTTCACTGTAAAAGACGTTCATTTAAATTCATTCTCATGAAAAATTACAAAAACTATAGGTTTACGATTTTTATCTCAGTGTGTTACCTTCCATTTTTGGAAAATAAATGTTCAACGTCTCGTAGCAACCAATTTTTAAAAAACTAGCAAATAACTGTAACTTTTTCTTTTTTATCTAAATAAAGTACTTGTATACTTGAAGTTGGATTGAATGTTATTAAACATGACGATAATGTTCTTACTAAACATAACAAATGAATAGAAAATGAAAATATTATTGAAACTAATAATAGCACAAACTAATCCTGATAAGAAGGATGACGCTGATAGACAACTATCAATTTATTACTATTCAACTCAATAGTAAGTCAAATTCTTACGTCATAATGTATTATTTGAAGTTTGATTTTTTTTACTTCAATTTGTATCTTCATATTGACACTTTTCCAGTAAATCTGCATCATTGCTAATAAATTTGGAAACTAAGGAAGTTACCACCGCTATTAAGTTTCAGTTGTGCTAAGGATGCCCTTCCACAAATATTATGGACATTATCTTGACCACGGCATAAAAAAGTTCGTTAATACTCGCTCAATTTTTACGATCTTGATCTAACTGATCGACGAAGAATTCAGAGAACGGAAAATAACAGTATATGTTTTATTTTTGATATCACACATAAGCAAAGACTTTTTAATAAATTAAACGATCTTGTTTGGCTCAATATCTCTGAGAGACGTATTCTGCACTCAATTTATTTCTTTTAAAATATAATAAAATTTAGAATACTGTGTAACTAACAAAACAGACATACTTATCGTATATATATATATATATATATATATATATATATATATATATATATATATATATATATATAAGTATTAAGAGAAAAATCTACTTCCAGTACCAGTACAAAATTATGGACCTTATAAAAAAATATTTTTAACCTAACATTCCTTATAAAGAAATCTTAGGTAAGTCATTTTACCTTCTCAGTTAGCTCCTTCAACAGAGAAATTACACCATTATTAAAATAACAGTAAAGAAACTAATCTCGGCTCAAAATATTTGTGTGTTTCACAGATGACAATATTCTTGTCTTATTCTTTTAAACCCAATTCCTCTTTCTGAACTTTCAACTTTTACTTTTTCTATTTTTAATTAGAATGTATATATATATATATATATATATATATATATATATATATATATATACATATATATATATATATATATATATATATATATATATATATATATATATATATATATATAAATATATAATTAAATTGGTTCATATTTCATACAAATTAATTAATTTCATTTATGTGCTATATGGCAGAAAATTTAAAACAAGTCTTTTATTTCTTATATATTTTGTAAATAGACTTGAATGTATTTATTTGTAATTAGATTATATATATATATATATATATATATATATATATATATATATATATATATATATATATATATGTTTATGCGGCTTTCACGGATTCCTCCGTGTGAGATGCAATAGCAGTGGATATATCCACATTATGCCGTTGTAGTGCTGAAATCACATTCAGCAAACGTACAACTATATGCAGCTCCGCGTATGAATGAAGTAAAATGCGAACAGTAAATGCAAACTTCTCTCCATCATATCCTTTCTGTGTTAGAGGTTGCACAGTTAGAACAAATTGGTATAAAACGCAATTTATCCTATTCCACCATCGAGATGACGGCCCACCTGTACCACCATACCGAGAAGAAAGTCAAAACTTACACTCCCCGCCACAGTGATACGGTACCCTGATGAGTCTAGTAGAGACGAAACATGTACCTCTACCGTATCACTGTGGCGGGGAGTGTAAGTTTTGACTTTCTTCTCTGTATGGTGGTACAGGTGGGCCGTCATCTCGATGGTGGAATAGGATAAATTGCGTTTTATACCAATTTGTTCTAACTGTGCAACCTCTAACACAGAAAGGATATGATGGAGAGAAGTTTGCATTTACTGTTCGCATTTTACTTCATATATATATATATATATACATATATATATATATATATATATATATATATATATATATAAAACAAAGTAATTAATTTAATTTATGTGCTATATGGTAGGAAACTAAAAATCAGTTTTATTTCTAATATTTTTTGTAAGGTTAAGGAAGTGTATGTATTTGTTCGAAAATAATAAATGTATTATCCCATTGACAGCAAAACAAATATCGCACTCTCTCTAGGGCAACATTTACTCGTTCCAGATACCTACAAATATCATACGACTGAACTCTGTTGGGGCCCTTTCCATGTTGAAGATGTAGATTCGTTTCTTTAAAATAATTTAACAAATCTTTTAAATAATCCATATACATGGTGTCTCAATAAAAAGTACGCACTCAGCTGTAGATTTTCCTCACCACGTGGATAAAAAATTGCGCGGATACTTCAATTTTGCTTTTGAGCACATAAATTGTACGCTCATTATCAGCTTCGTCCACTTAATCCCTTGGTGGAGGTAAAATTCATTTGTAAAGCTTTAATTAAAAGAGGCATCTCATTTTAAAGGCTATCAGATTCTGTTTTAATTCATATGCAGGTTTTTAAAACTAATTTTTTAGTTTCTGAGAAACACTTTGAATCAGGTAAGTTATTGGATTCGCTACTGTTAACGTTATTACAACTTTTATCTTCACTTTTCCTTTTAGGTACCTAATTTTTTAACGACAGACACTTTTAATGAATTTTAATTCCCCATTGGAGGGTAAATACCATGCTTAAAAGTTTTGAGTAGAACGGGATTATATTTTTTGGCGATTACGAATTACTTATAACTTTATAAAAATTCGATAATAAAAGTTAAAATGATTTAATTGCTTATGCTTCTGACCCCATCTATGATACCTTTACAGCAAGAAATATTTACAATTCAGTCAGTTTGTTAGTGAAGTTAGATCAGAGAAGACAAGTTAAAAAGAAAAATTGTCTTCAGGAGTAGATTTTACAAAATAAAACTATATTTAAATTTTAGAAATACCTATATAGCAGATTAGGAAACCCAACAAGAGATGTACTGGAAAAATTATTGGCAAAACTAGAACCTGCAAAATATGCTCTGACATTTGCTTCGGGATCAGCAGCATTAACAGCACTTCTTGGCCTTGTAAAATGTGGAGATCATATAATTTATGGAAACGATATTTACGGAGGAACTAGAAAAATTTTTGACAACGTAGCAACCAATCATGGAATTGAAGTCTCTTATTCAGATTTTGTGGATGTATCCAATTTCGAAAAATCTATTAGAAAAAATACAAAGGTAATTCTTTAATACTTAAATATATTTAAATAGAACTTTTAAATCAATTCGTTTTTTCTTATCTTTAAATAATTCAGGGTGAAATCGAAATAAATTTTATTCAATTAGGTAAGAGGAAAATTTATCGTATGCGAATCTTCGGAACCTAAAACGTCAGTCTAAATTTCTGAGTTTTAATACTATTTTTAGTTATTACCTGTTTCCATTTCGTTTGTTACACAGCAGTTCTTCAGTTTATAATCTCCTTGCACTAAACTTATCATATTCTACCATTAATGTAAGGGCCAGAGGTTCCGCAGTGGAACCTTTCAATTATATGGACCCACTCTAGTTTTTTTTTACGTATTTTGAGTCTCTGGACCATAATTTCTAGGGTGGAATTTCGTCCGGATGGGGATAAGACTGATAAAACAAATTATTGTATAAACCTTTAAAAATGTTATTTTCGGAAAATCAACTATTGAATTATGTTCTTTAAGTGATTTTAAGCAAAAAAAAGGTACTTACTAACTTTTACGGACGATGCTTAGCCTCCAAGATAATTGATGTTAAACAATTAAAAAAGTGATTTTTGCGATTTTTGAATGCTATTAACTAAATTCTTTTTTTCAATTTTCTTGACAGCCATCGAAAGTTTTAATCAGCATCTACAAGCCACAATCAAATGTCATACGAAAAAGTTACATCATAATTGTTTATTTAGGTTATAAACAAATGGCTTTCCGCCGCTTACATATATGCTTGATTTTTCACTTGTTCCAACCTGCAACAATGAATACTGTTTCAGAACGTTATGAACAGTCGTTAGTTCCTTGTGTATAATGTTTTTACTTACTTATTAAGTTTTTTTATGATAAGTGATTTAATTAATTTAAAACTTTGTATTATCTGTGAAAAGAATGAGAAAAAAAGTACAGAAAATGATCGAAATAAAATAAGATATGCAGCAAGTATACGTCTTGTCAAAGTGCATTATGAAAGACCAAAGTAAGTATTTTCGACAGTTACAGTTTATTACAAACATGTATCTACCTCGTGGCAGATGTAGTTTTTGTATATTTTGTGCAAAGATATAGTTATATAAATAACAATTTGGTTGTAAACGTAATTTTATTCTACTGTTACAACCCTAAAAATCATTGCTAATTATTAATAACATTGGTAACCCTAATAATATACAAATAGTCATTTATTTCCCTTATCATCTTATTTTTCATGTGTTTACGAAAACGGACGTAATATTCCACTTTCTTATCAATTCCAAATATATTAACTTATTTGTCTAAAAGTTACGTCAGGCTTCTTGAGTAAGTGTTATTTTTCATTCGTTATCAATAATTTATAGCCACACATTTTAAGGTCCATTTCTTTTTAGTCACGGTTGATCACTCTCCGGTCTAATTAAATTATCTTTGTTTTTTGGGAAGTATAAAAGGGTTTTGCCGCAAAGTAAAATCACATTCTAGCTTATTGTCACTCTCAGTTCTGTCAGTCTGGTAACAATCCAAACCTTAAAAGTTTTTATACTTTTTATTTTATTTGTTTTTGTTGTTAAAATAAAAACTTGTGAAAAAACCAAGAGAAGAACTTTTATTCAACGAGGAATCCAACACTACGCATTGTAGTTGAAATATTTTATGAAGCTGAATATATTGCAGGCTTATTTCAGTTAGGTCTTCGTTTAAAATCTGTGAAAATTTCGACTCTTAATGTTTATGAACAAAATAGATATGGCTTTATAAACAAAATAGATATGACTCCTACTAGTCGTAGGAGACTTTTTTTTTTAATTCGTGTTTTTTTACCAGCTTTCGAGTCCACTTATTCACAAACTTGTATCATTAAAATTAGCAAAGTTATTCCAATTGTTTTTAGGTAAAAAAGGTACCCCTTCTTTAAACGGTTTTATTTACAACAATTTTTTTCACAATCCATCGTTTTTTCATTTTTGCTTGTAGTATAAATTTCAAAGAATCCATTTCGCTTTTGCAAATATCTGTATTGAACATTCAGTGTCTGAGATAAACAATTAAGATTATTCATATACTACGAAACCAATTTGGTCCAGCTTTCGCACAGTTATAAAGGCACATAATGGCCTTATCATCAAGGGGTTATACATTACTTTCGGTCTTTCTTGCAAAAGTTATTAACATTTATAAAATAGTGCAAAAAAGGTAGCTTTTGGCCATTATCTCAATAAATTATTTATCGATTTTGAAGTATAAAAAATGAAGTTAAAGGTCGATTTTTCTGACTTTGGATGTTGTTTATAAAAAAACAGGGCTGATTTAGCTGTACTTTTTTACGTATTTATCATCTAATGGATGCGCCCTGCGACTTGAAACTTTCAGATATCTGCGATAAATTTTTACATGAAATCGCTACAAATTCAATAGGAAGACTGGAGTATTAAGTATCCATGCTTGGTCGCGCAAGGTGTCTGCGAGTAGGCTACTCTCCAAGCGACACACATGACGCCGCATGCATGTAAGCGGCCGAAAGCTGTTTATTTATAGCCAAATTGAAGAATTAAAACTTAACTTTTCCGTATGGCATTTGATTGTAACTTGTAGATGCTGATTCATACTTTCGATTGCTGAAAAAAATTCATTTAGTCAAAAGTTATTGTTTAACATCAATTATCTAGGAAACTAAACATTGTACAAAAAACTGAAAAATAAATAATGATTTTTGTACGTAATTTATTTTCCACTAAAATAAACTTCAATATAATTTTGGATAAAAATAAAAAAAATGCATATTTTTCACCAAACGTAAATACTAATATATCATTATATCATCTCGTAAACAATATAACTATAATAATTTGTATTTATCAAATTAATTTTGTAGGATACTTTAACATTTTATAGTTTCTTGTTGAATTTCCTTGTTACAACAGGATTGATTCGAGCGATATAATCTCTAATAATATTTTCTAAAGGGTCTAAATTTCTAAAAGGCCGATATTTCTACACCTGATTTTTTAAGTAACCCCGAAAAAAAAGTCAATTGGGGTAATGTTCTGTGATTTTAGCGGACAAGGATTTTCTGAAAATTGTTGAGGAATTGATGATTTTGCTATTTCCATACTTTTAAGGTGTTATAGATAAAAGCACCATCTTATTGAAAATGAAGATTTTCTCTTAAATTTAAAAACGGATCATCAAGAAAATCGCTAAATTCATTGGGCAAAAATTTTAAATATCTAGCGGCATTTAAATTTTTCCAGAAGAAGTATGAAACCACTGTTTGAGTATTTAATATACCACACCAAACGTTGTTTTTAATTGAATGTTGATATTTGTATTTAATGATAAAGTTAGTATTTTGGTCAGCCAACTACTTGTAATTTAGGAAACTTATAATACTTTTGCTTTTGAAGATTGCTTCGTCTGTAAATACTATGCAATTTCCAAAATGTTAATCATCCTCCTTTTTGCCTTGAAACCAAAAGCAAAAGTTAAACCTAGCATCTAAGTCCCTTTCTTGAAGCATATGGGTAAATTTGGGCTTGTTTGGTAGGTACCTATTACTTTTAAGAATTTTTCTGTTCGATTTCGATGAAATACCTACTTCTTTCCTTTCAGACAAAGGTTTTGTATGAACTTCACTTACCGATAATATAATATTTAAACTATTTTCTTCGGTAGTTACAGTTTTTCTATGGGGAATCTTGTATTTATTTTCCACCTATCCACTCTATTAAATTTATTTACAGTTCTCAATACAGTGAAATAATGAATCTTTTAATAATATCTATTATTAAAAAAAACTGTGATAATTTTTTCCAGGAAATAAAATTATTTCAATTTTTTCTTATAAAGACTATTTTTCATACAACCAAATAAATGGTATTTATTTATTTCCTTTTTTTTACTTGCCTTCATGGCTACTTTAACCTTGGCAATATTGATTAAGAAAAGGATATTACACTATGTTATTATTTATGATTCAAATTTCGATATATAATTAAATTTGTACTTATTATAAATAAAAAATACTTATTCCTTCGATTTTTGTCTAAAATTAAATTGAGCATTACTTTGGTGGCAAATAAAATACATACAAAAAATGCTTTTTAAGCGGAATTAAAAAAAAAATTTAGGTGTAAATGTACCGTTTGGAAAATGTCTTAAATGTAAATGTATTACGAAATTTCAGTTAGATTAAATTCTTTAGATTCTTTAAAAAATAGAATACAATGTGCTGTAAAAATATCTAATACTTTTCCGTTAATACAATATTTTCCAAAATCATCGTAAATGATGTAAAATTTAAATTTTATTCAGAAATAAAACAGCAAAATGTCAAGGTGCGTACCGGTAAAATTAAGTATTTTTAAAAAATTTTAAATTTTTGACTATTGTTTAATTGTCTTGTTTGTTTTTCGAAAATGTTAAATATGTTTTTTATGTGATGTATTTTAATTATATATTTTTAGGAGGCAAAAATTTTGAAAATGCCTTGAATAAAGGGCGAAACGTCAATAATTTTATGTATTTATTAAATATAGAACCTAAACCCAAGAAAAGACAAAATAAAAGAAAAATGATATAATCTATGGTTCAAGAATCAAGAAAATAAATAAATATATATATATATATATATATATATATATATATATATATATATATATATATATATATACTATTTTTGTGCTGTTTTATTTAAACTTTTATATTTATGTATAAATAATGAAAGCATTTCAATTGTTAGTATATGTTTTATTTCTGCTTTATTATCTTTTTCTTTCCTTGTTAACTTTGGTATTATTTTCAAATGTGACGAACCAATGTACAATTTTGTATGCTATCGTCATAATATGTCATTCAATTTTATTTTACTCGATTCTAATTAAAAAAGTTCTTTTATTAAACTTGTACCGATAAAATTACCTTACTTGAGAAACAGCCCATAACAGTTTCATTAAACAATGATATAATTTAATTTTTTAGCTTGTATGGATTGAGACACCTTCAAATCCAATGATGCAAGTGATCGATATACAAGCAGTATCTGAAATAGCCAAGAAGAACGGTATAATTTTCGCCGTGGATAATACATTTTTAACTTCCTATTTGCAAAGGCCTTTAAATTTATGTGCCGATATAGTTGGTTGTTCACTATCAAAATATGTAAATGGTCATAATGATGTTACTATGGGAGTTCTCTTGACGTCTAACACCGAGGTTTATGAGAAATTAAAGTATCAGCAAACCAGTAAGTTTATATTTAAAAAAAAACTTTGATCTGAATCTGGTAGTCTAAGCCCTCCTTTAAGCCTTCTGTTTACCGTTTCGGTAACTACCTAGTATCTCTACTATCAGCATATATTCAAGATATTGGCTAGGAACTTTTACCTAATCAATTTAATCTGTTATACCTATAGACACGTTCTATGTTAAATTTATGGGCCAGGTCTGGAGTCCCTTGCAACTAACATAACTTTTTAGTTTAGTTTATTTCCTTGTCCTTATGCTAATATTTATGCATATTGTCAAAGTTTTTAGAACTCCTAAGAAGAATATTAGTTAATAATAAATATAAGATTAACAAATTAGACAGATCATGGGTGTATAAAATATATTGTACGGATTGCACCATGTATAGGCCAAAATGGGGGAAAGCTTAACACTAGATTGAGAGAACATAAAGAAACTATATTAAATTAAGAAAAATCCACATATATGTTAACACATCGCATTGACAATAATCACTTTATCGATTTAATTAATCCCCAACTCCTTCGTTTCGAGTCAAAAAGTAAAAAACTAAACTTACTGGAATAATTAGAAATTCAAAAATCTCTAAAATGCTATTCAGTTACGAACACTAATGACAGAAAACAATTTCTTCTTCTTCTTCAGGTGCCATCTCCTATCGGAGGTTGGATATCATCATTGCCACTCTCACTCTATTTGCCGCTACTCGAAAAAGTTCTGCTGAGCTACAATTGAACCACTCTCTCAGATTTCTCAACTATGAAATTCTTCTTCTTCCGATATTTCTTCTTCCTTCTATTTTACCCTGCATGATCAAACTAAGCAACTCGTATCGCTGGTCTCTCATTATATGTCCAAGATATTGCAGTTTCCTTATTTTTATGTTGTTAATTATTTCATAGTTTTTGTCCATCGGTAGCAATACTTCTACGTTTGTTTTTCTCTCCGTCTAAGATATTCTCAACATCCTTCTGTAACACCACATTTGAAACGCTTGCAGTTTATTTATATGTTCTTGTTTTAGTGTCCAGCCTTCCAACCCATACTGCAGCACTGAACATACATAACATCTTGAAATTCTCATTCTTAGTTCTAGAGTGATGTCTCTGCTGCACAGAATCGTTTTCAGTTTTACAAATGCACTTCTTGCCATTTCTATTCTCGTTATTATTTCTGTTGTTTGTTCATTATTTGCTGTTATCCATGTGCCCAAATATTTGTATTTTTGCACTTTTTCTAAATTCACACCTCGCAACTTTATGCTTATTTGCATGTTTTGTTTTTTAGTTATTATCATATATTTAGTCTTTTTGGTGTTCATTTTTAATCCGTGTTGCTCGCAAACGTTATTTGTTTCGTTCACTAGTTCTTGGAGTTCTTCAGCGGAGCTAGCTATGATAGCAGTATCGTCTGCAAATTTTATGTTGTTTACAGCTCTTCCGTTTATTATTATTCCCTTATTATTCACTGTACACATTGAATAGTAGGGGTGACAAAATGCATCCTTATCTCACTCCTCTTCCTATTTCAATTTCCGGACTTCTTTAGTTATATACTATTATTTGTACGCGTTGATTCCAATATAGGTTAGTTATTATTCTTAAATCTTTGTTGTCCATGTTTTTTCTTCTTAGAATCTCGACTAGTTTTTCATGTCTAATTTTATCAAAAGCCTTTTCGAAGTCAGCATAACAAATGTGTATATCGGTGTTCATATCCATACACCTCTGTGAAAGCACATCAAGTGCAAACAACATGGCTTATCAAAGATATTGTTCTATATTCGCTGCAGTCTTTTGCATTTTTGTTTTTTGGAATAGCGCAAAAGGTGAAGAGTAACCATTCTCTGGGTATATTCCCCGTTTTATATACTGTGTTGAACAGATCTATCAATATATCTATGGTATCATCATTCATGCATTTTAAGATTTCTACTGGGATTTGATCTGGACCTAGTGCTTTTCCATTTTTATTGTTCCTTATAGCTGCTTTATTTCATTTTTCAGTATCGTTAATGCCTCGTTATCGTTTACTTCAATCTCCATCTGCTCTATTCTAATATCTTTAAACAGGTCTTTGATGTATTCTGTATATTTTTTTAGTTTCTCTTGGGTGTCTAAGATTAGCTTGCCTTTTGCAATCTTAAGCAGTGTCGGTTCTCTCTTTCTGTTACTATGAGTTATCTTTTTTATCTTTTCGTGCATATTAAAACTATCATGTTTCCTCTGATACTCTTCTATTTCTTCTCATTCTTCTTGCAGCCATTTCTTTTTCGCTAGTCTAATCTTGTATTTGATTTGCTTGTATATTTCTTTATATTTTTGCGCATCTCTGTTTTTGAATTGTCGTCTCTCATCCATTAGGTCCAGTATCTCCTCAGTCATCCATTGCTGCTTTCTATATCTTGTTGGAGTTAGTATTTCTCTTTGACTTTCCTCTATTTCTGTTTTCATTAAAAGCTTTTGTTTCCTGGTTCTGCGTTTTGGAGAATCACCTCTTTAACGTTCATTAATCTTTTATTGATATCTTCCCTAAAGAGTTGTTTTATGTTTGTATCTGTCTGTGAATTTCATTTTAAATCCGATTTTGGCGACTAGGGGATTATGGTCTGATCCTATGTCAGCACTTGGATATGTTTTTACCGACATAATTGTATTTTTATATCTTTGTCCAATCAGAATGTAGTCGATTTGGTTTCTTGTGATCCGCCCTTGCCTATCCGCCGGTGACTTCCATGTATACAGTCTGCGTTTGGGTAATTTAAACCATGTGTTTGTTACAACCAACCTATTATTTTGGCAGAATTCGATTAGTTTATCTCCTCTTTCGTTTCCAGTTCCAAGTCCGTAACTACCTGTACATTCTTGTGTTTTTTAGTCTCCCACTTTTGCATTAAAGTCTCCCATTGTAATTGTTATATCCTGTTTTTTAATGGACTTTATCACGTTTTCCAAATCTTCGTAGAAGCTTTCTATGTCTTTATCGGGCTCATCAGCGATTGGAGCATATATCTGTATAATGTTTAATTTTTGTTTAGTTGTGCCCTATTGTATAATCACAATCCTATTTTGAAAATGTAGTGAAGCTTGTTACTGTTTCACTGATGGTTCTACTCAGTACAATTCCTACTCCATATCCGTGCGGGCCAACTTTACTTCCTGAATAATATACAGTTTTGTTATTTACTACTGTAACTCCTGCATCCGGCCACTGCATGTCACTGACTCCCAGTATGGCCATATTGAATTGTTCTATTTCTCTAATCAGGTTATATACTTTTCCAGGCTAGTGTAGGCTTCTGGCATTCCATGTCCCTATGTTTTGCAGATTGACGACCGAGGTGGCCTTGCAGTTTTGACATTTTCCTCCCTTGCCGGATCTTGGTATCCGATTTCCATGATCAGTAGCTTTTTTGTCTAGTTTTGTTGTAGCCATGATGACTTTACTAGGGATGTTCTATTTGAACCTTTAATGTATTGGTTTCCCCTTGTCTTATCCGTCTCCACGCCATTGACCATATCTGATTCATCCGCCTTTTGGAATGATTTCTCATTCCAAGGACAAGAAGGTGCCCTATATTCTTTCAAGTTCCTCGACCCGTAGCTGTTGACTTAAGAGACGTGACTGCTTATCCCGGCAGTCACTCGGTCGACAGAGCCTCGTCAGTTATCTAGCAGGGTGCACCACGTGCAGCAGAGGTTGTTCTTTGGGTTGGGATTATTTTAACCATCACCCCTTATACCCCAAAAAGAACAATTTCAAGATACCATAATTATAGACAAATACACTAGTCAACAAATTTCGACTGAAGTCGGAGTTTGAAGCATCCTAATTGCGAATTCAACAACGAATTTTCCACCACGTTTAGATTTTGAGTTATAGAATGTATCAATTATTTTTATTTGATACAAACATTTTTATTTAATATAAAACAAGCTACAAGGATAACAGGATTTATTTACAAAAATACACATGAAAATTCATTTATAGTAAGTCTTTTGTACATAATTCTTTTGCAAGTGTTGACTTTCGTTTATATTCCTGATCGTTTTCTCTCATAAGAAACCAATAATCCCCCATCATTTCTGGATCTCATCTGCCCTGATAACGTTACTCGATTGTTAATATTTCTTTGTTTGTCGTTAACCGCACCTAAATTTTCTGGGAAAAAATTTAAATAGGAGTGCAAGAAATGTATTTTAAGAGACATGCGTCAACCCATTTTGCAGTAGCTTTCAAGTAGTTCTACAAATTTTCAATAGTTTTCTACTTTTTTGTTTCCTAAAAACTCCGAAACAATTGTTTTAACAAAATTTCAAATAGCTAATGCGACATCACCTTATTTTTGATCAAACTGTTAATCTCTTAGTATTTTTCTAATTTATGGTAAACCAAAAATTGTTTCCTTAAACTTAGCATGACTTGGTTTTTCGTATGTTTCTCTGGAGGTCCCGAACTAAATCATTTAATTTATGTTGTTCAATTAAATAGGGTGATTTTCCTTTACTTTTGGGAAAATAAGAATCTTCGTTTTCTAATACATTATCTAGTTCTGCCTTATCGTCATTTATTTCTAAATCTTTCTCTGATTTTGCCGGGGCCGCTGGAACTGGTAAACCTTCTCCATGAAGAACCGGTTTTATTGCTAAGGGAATATCCGTATATTCGATATTATGTTTAGTCTTTCTTAAAAAGCTATGCATTTTTGACATGCAAAAGTAACAGTCGTTTGCCATTTAACCAGTTACTTACATTTGCTGCACAGGTTTGGCAACATATGTGAGGAGCTCAGTCACAATCTTGATCGCCAACAAGACGTCCCAAATATTTATGATAAGCCAGTGTTAATTGTCCTTTTCTGCGATTTAGGGGTAAACTGACCCCATATATAGCAAGAACTATCCACGGGCTTAACACATCGACGGCTACATGCGTAAACTATCTTTATTCAAAGATAACACGAATCTAAGGCTCTTAATAGGGGCTTGCTCGTGCACTTCGCTTCTCTATCTCATACTGACTACTATTCGTGCTAAACTACTACTGATGATAGACTGTCGGTCAGTTGCTTTTATAGCCATCCCGTACTTCTGGTACTTTCTAGAAACATCGGGTATCGGAAATTGGAGAAGCGATGGCGTACTTCTCGTATACAGGGGCCACCTGTAAGTAAATTCGGCTAAGAGGCTGAGTGAAATTTGGAATTATATGGGTTTAAATTGATACTTCCATTATTTTAAGCCCTACAGTGGTTGAGACTTCGTGGTTGACTTGTCATTCCTAAACACTCACACGTGGTATTGTCAAATTATGCACAATTTCCCTAACTTATTTTTGGCAACACCGCGCTCCGGTAAGTAGTGAACATTACCCGATTCGCTCTATCCCCCCACTCCTTGACCCTGACATTGCTTCCTCCTACGTCAAGAGTAGTTATTCCGGCGGTATAGACGGGGCCCCTTTTTTTGAGCCCCTTCCGGGAGCCCCATTTTCTAGTGCTCCACCCGAGTACCCCATAGGGCTCCGCTAAAGTTCCGTCCGGGATCCTTATTTTTCAGAGCCCCGTTTGGGTTCCCATTTTCTAGTACTTCACCCGGGTATCCCATAGGGCTTCGTTAAAATTCCGTCCGGGGACCCCATTTTTTAGAGCTCCGTCCGAAGTCCCCCTTTTCTAAGCTTCATCTGGGTACTCTATAGGACTCCTATAAAGTTCCATCCAAGGGCCCCATTTTCTAGAGCTCTACCCACGTGCCCCATAGCACTCAGTTCAATTTCCGACCGAGGGCCGCATTTTCTAGGTCTTCACTAGCGGATCCCATTCAAGCTCCGGCTAAAGGCCAAATTTTTCCCTGAACCCCCACCCAAGGGCCCCGTTTGGGCGTTGGCTTTCGCATTTACATCAGCTGTCAATTGTTATATACGTCAGCTATCATTTACATTAGGCTTTAACCTCACTTTTTATTAGGCCCTATTTAATAGAGCGAAAATACGCTTTTCAGTAAAAAATAATCTATTAGAATTTGAACAAATATTTCATTCGATTTAAAGACTTGTAGACAATCTGACAAGGAAATTCTGTAAATAGAGAACTTACTGTGGACCGTGGTGATGCAAACACGCCATTTTACAATTTCATTTTAACAAGTTTGTAGCTAATTGGATAGATGATGATAGGAATACTGTATTTCCTTTATTTTATATGTCCCATTTTTAGGATTAAGCCCCCGGAGTCCCATTTTCTAGTTGTTATCTGTCATACGTCAGCTGTCATGTCAAATAATGATCGCGCGTTAAAGTTTAGAGAGAACACCATTTGATATATATTTTTTACTTTGAAAAGGTAAAATTTGGAAAAAAGAGTTGATACGAAGCTACGAGACATATGAATTTTATGTAATAAAAAGTGGAGTCATACGATATGCCCCTTAGAACGCACGGGGAAAATAAAACAAATATATACTTCATTTTTATTTCATCAAACATTAGTTTTTACTGTAATATAAAAAGTGAATAATAAACAAATATTTGGCTGGTAAATCAACAATGTGAATTTATATTTAGGGCCCCCTATGGCAAGCAATTTCGAGTTATAACCTTTTTTTTTGACATATATAATAGGTAACTCTAAATTACTTTAATAATAATTGAAAACATAATATTTTAATTTATTTTTTCAATTTATACAAACATATCCTTAATCTGATATATATTGTCACATATTTAGATTTTATTCCTGGGTATAGAATGTTTAGGACTGGAGGAGGAGGAGGACCATCCAAAAACCAAATAGTTTCTTGAATCGATTTTCACATCATCTGGAAGGTCTTTGTCAACATAAGGTATGGTATATCTAAAAAAATTTTTAGCAAAGATAATTAAGTTGGATGTCCCTTAACCATAGGTGCCTCGTTTTATTTAATGTGATAAAAAGTTAATAAAATATCGAAAAAAGTAAAAAGTGCTTAAGAGGAAAGTGATTATTTATAATACTAACATAATGGTGAGAGTTATTAAAGAGATAAAAAGTAATCTAGGCATGAGTTTTTGTTTATGTCTCTTTTAATTCAATATAATAAAAAATTTCAAGATATGTATAAGCAAGGTTTTGAGCATAGGTATATATAAAATATGAAATAAACTATTTAACAGTGTACAGCAAAACCACAAGTTTCATTTATCATGATGGGCTAATGGTTCAACGAATCGATAATAGCCTAACTAACTCACTGATAAGCTTTTCTCTAATTTTCCTTGAAATATGAAAGTGTTTTTTTATTTTGCTATTTTAAATACATAATTTCCTATTTTTTACAAATTTTAAACGCTTTTAAATTGTCATAGTTATATTTTAGATATGACATCTTATATCCATATTAAAAACACTCTAGTGTAAGAAATTAAATATTTGACTTTGTTACTACTCAAAATTCACCAAAAGTTGTATAAATAATATGAAAATATTAGAAAGGTTTCTTACTGCATTGAAAAAGAAATAAAATTATAAAAAAAAACTATAATAATGGGTTAAGTATTAAAAATGTGTAATTTGAAAAATTAAAAGCTCAAGTGATGCCTTGTGTAGATTTTTATCCAAAAATAGGGTGCTTTCAGGAGAGAAATTAGTCATAAGCTAAGTAATATGGACAATAAATTGAAGGTTCAAGTATATCTTGTATAGATTTTTTATATAAAAATGGGGCATGTTCTGTAGAATACTTTAAATCGTGGATCATAATTTCGTTTAGATATGAGTTTAAACATTAGAATTAAAACCACTGTGATGTAAGAAATTAAATATTTTGCCTTTTGTTGACTTCTCAAAAATTCATCAAAAGCTGTACAAAATAATATGAAAAATAATGTCAAAGAGGTTTCCTACTGCATTGGAAAAGACATAAAATTATAAAAAAATGCTATAACTGTTAGGAATGTCTAATTTGAAAAATTACAGGTCCAAGTTGCGTCTTGTGGAGATTTTATACAAAATAGAGCGTTTTTAGAAGAGAAATTCACATTGACTAATTGATATGGGCAATAAATTAAAAGGTCCAAGTGTATTTTCTGATTTTTAATATAAAAATAAGGTATGTTGTGTAGAATACTTAAAAAAAAGAGTTATTTCGTTCTGTTAAAAATGTATAATTTGAAAATTAAAGACCCATGAGATGTCTTTTATGGATTTTTTATACAAAATATGGCGTTTTCTGGAGAGAAATTGTACCCTAAGCGATATGGACAATAAATTAAAAATCCAAATGTATCTTGTATAGATTTTTTATATAAAGATAGAATATGTTCTGTAGGATACCTACAAAAAGGGTTATCTTGATATGTTAAAATGTATAATTTGAAATTAAAGACCACTGAAATGTTTCTTATGGACTTTTTATACAAAATATGGTGTTTTCTGGAGAGAAATTGTACTCTAAGTGATATGGACAATAAACTAAAAGTCCATATGTATCTTGTCTAATTTTTTATATAAAAATGTGGTATGTTCTGTAGGATACTTACAAAAAGGGTTATTTTGATATGTTAAAATATATAATTTGAAAATTCAAAAACCCCTGAAGTGTCTCTTACGAGTTTTTTGATTCAAAATATGTTGTTTTCTGTAGAGAAATTGGACCCTAAGTGATGTTGACAATAAACTAAGAGTCCAAATGTATCCTATATAGATTTTTTATATAAACATAGGGTATGTTCTGTAGAATACTTAAAAAAAAGAGTTATTTCGTTCTGTTAAAAATGTATAATTTGAAAATTAAAGACCCATGAGATGTCTTTTATTAATTTTTTATACAAAATATGATATGTCTCGAAAGAAATTATACATTAAGTAATATGGACAATAAATTAAAGGTCCAAGTGTATCTTGCGTAGATTTTTTATATAAAAATATACTGTAGAATAATTACATAAAAGGGTATATGTTCTACAACAAATCCTCATAAAGTTATAGAAGGCCAACACAGTCCCAAGTAGCATATATTTCAATATTCTTTTCAGTTCTATTATGTATCTCTTCTGGACGTATTACGTTTACCTACAAAAAATTTTTAACACAAAATATCAGTTAACTATTAAATATATAGTTATCACAAAGAGTTGATGGTTTAATAAATCGATAATAGTCATAACTTACTCACAGATATGTTTTTCTCTTTTTTCCCTCATAGAGAGGTGTAAGCAATGTTTCAACGTTAATACTTTAGTTGCTGTTGTTGTCGAAACTGCTGCCACAATAGAAGTATTCACGTATTTAGATTTTACCTAAAATTGGGAAAGTTACAATATTTTTCTTCAAATTAACAAAAAAACCATACCACTAAAATTGTTACTTACAAAAAGGGTTATTTCGTTCTATTAAAAATGTATAATTTGAAAATTAAAGACACGTGAGATGTCTTTTATGGATTTTTTATAAAAAATATGGTATGTCTCGAAAGAAATTATACACCAAGTAATACGGGTAATAAATTAAAGGTCCAAGTGTATCTTGTGTAGATTTTTTATATAAAAATAGGGTATATTCTGTACAATACTCACATAAAAAGATATTTGTTCTACAATAAATCCTCATAAAATTCCAGAAGGGCCACACAGTCCCAAGTAGCATATATTTCATTATACTTTTCAGTTCTATATGTATCTCTTCTGGACGTATTACGATTACCTACAAAAAAATTTTAACACAAAATTTCAGTTAATTATTAAATATAGAGTTATCAAAATGAGTTGATGATTTAATAAATTGATAATAGTCATAACTCACTCACAGATATGTTCTTCTCTTTTTTCCATAACAGAAAGGTATTAGCCATGTTTCAACGTTAATACATTAGTTACTGTTGTAGCCGAAACTGTTGCCACAATAGAAGTATTCAGGTATTTAGATTTTACCTAAAATTGGAAAAGTTACAATGTTTTTTTTTTTTAAATTAACAAAAAAAAAATACCACTAAAATTGTTACTTTTTATTAAATTAAAAATGAAACTTCTTGTTTTAAAATTGATATTTGCATCAAAGAAAAATTTATATCATATTAATAAGTTTTCCACTATACAGTACTGATAAACAACTTAAAAACTGACTTTCATTGGTTTGCTGCGGGCATTGTTGTGATAAATGCAAATATGTTTGACTAAATTCAAGCTTATTCTAAAAAGTTCGAGTTAGTAAAAAATTAAATAGCAATAAGGTGTATAATTTTTAAATAACAAATAAAAAGCTAATTTATATACATTAGGGTAAAATTTACGCAGTTGATAATTAGTTGTCCTATTACATTTTATGGTTTATTGGTAAATAGGCTGTCATTCTTGACATCCTCGTCGTCCCACCACCACAAATAAACGAAACAAATGTCTGCATATTTGATTTTTCTCTCTCAAAATTGACTTCAGATATGTTTATTCTTGTCTATCTGCTTCCATATGCTGTTTATTTCACATCGGGAGTATTCGTTACATGCCAAATTCTTTCTTGAATGTATTTCTGGCCCATATGTAAACCATTTCCGATATAAAGTACGGCATATCTAAAAAATTAACTTTTTCAAAATTTTTTATTAAGAGGAGAAAGTAAAGCTAGAAAAAGAACACCCTTTTGCAAAATTAAGAAAATCATTATATCTGTTTTAAATATTTCCCAGCCCTCATTTTTACAAAGTAGTTCTGCTTTTTTATACCTTTACGTAGACTAAAAATGTGCTTATATGTCTCAAATACTATTAAAAAGTAATTTTTGAAATTCTCTCATCGAAAAATTTTCTAAGCTGACATTTTAAGATAAAAATGTAACCAAAGCTACCTATTAAATTTTTCTTAAGTATTTTATCAGAAAACCACTAAAATGTACCTGACATAAAAAGAAATCAATGACGTAATTTGAAAAAATATTTCATTTTCGACAAAAAAAATAATCCAAAAACTTATCTATCTAAATTTTAAGCATTATTTCGAATAGAAACTAATTAAAATGCTCTCTAAACATAAATAAATCATCCACCATTCTTTGAAACTACAAAATAGAAAAAAATAAATCCGCCATTTTTAGACGCCGTTGTCGTGCAAGCTATACTTTGCACCAATCAGATATTTACTACAAAAATTACTATTTAACTACGTAAATTGAAAATATACTGCTTTTTTCTAACAGAAAATAATTAAAAATGCACGCTAAACATATAGAAATCAATTAATATTCGATCAAATTTTAAAATAAAAGAAAATAAATCCCAGAGCTCTGTTACCGGCATCCATTGAGCGTGCCAGCCATGTAAGCCATTGCAGACATAAAGTACAATCTAAAAATTTTCTGGGTTCCTCATTTGATTAATTTACAGAAACTATATCTTAATACCTTACTAACGCAGCAATCACGCTATAAAAAAATGCAATAACGCTAACGGTTTAATTTCCTATTACCGATCTTTAAGATATCATCTTGTTAGATTTTATGAATAAAAATAAAACGGTTTTTTATAAGACCATTCGCCCTGGAATTATATCAAAATTTATCTTAAAACTTACCTCTTTCAATTTTCTTAAGGGTTTAGTCGAACAAAAACTGATTAAAAATGCACTTAACATATAAAATTCAATTAAAAATTCACTTTACACGCTTAAAATTTGTAATAAAAAGAATATTATCGGCTATTATGGTTGCGGTACGAATATTGACATAATACTGACACACTTTTTAAAAGCAGTTCTACCGGCGGATCGATAAAAAGATCGGGTCTGTTACCTGCCTTCACATCGAAAGTTCCATGAATTACATACAGTTCCGATCGCCCTTTTCAGTACTGGAAACCATACTTTCAAACCTTTTTTAAATTCGAATTGTGTCTGCTTCTATTTTTTCAACAATCCTAAGTAGACTATAATTTATTTTAGATTGCTAAGTTTAAGGTGAAACACAATAAACAAGCATGTAAAATGTGTGTCTTTGGGTAAAATAGGTATAAATTACAGTTTTTAGAGAGTACGAATAGTAATAATATTTATTTAAATTATAAAATCAGATGTTGCTGTAATGAAATGTAACGAAAATTTTCGTTGTTCGAGCTGTATTACTTTAAAAAAAATAATGTAATTAATACTGATTTGTTTTTATATAACAGTTCCAAAAATCGGATTGTCCATTGGTTAGTAATTCACCCCTTCCACGCCTTAAACTTTAGCACGACCTTAAAAAATATACGAGTATATGCTAATGTCTTTGAAAGCTGGCGTGATAATTCACCCCCACTCTTTAAACTTAATCCACGCCTTGAAAATATGCACGCTTCCTCGATGCCTTGAAAACTGGCACTCGACCTAACATATGTGATGAATATATATGACGTCATTTTACCCTGAAGTATACCATTATAAACGCCCATGCGCCGAGGAATGATTTTTATATTCAGGTTGATATCATAATTTTAAAATATTTTTTTGTAGTGCATATTTTAAAAGTGATTGTTGTTATAGGTAATTTTTATTTAATACATTTTTTCACAGCCAGTATTTCAAAAATTTTTTAATAATTTGACTTTTTGTTTGTTACCAGTTGAGTTATTTTAATAAAATTCTGTGTACTTTTCAAAAATAATCTTTTATGAAGGAATTATTCCCAAAAAATACGCCCAGAATTTCCTTCGCTGTATTTGAAGGAGAAAAATACCTTTTTAATATTTCCGTTTTCAAATATCATGGATTTCTTTTACAACAGCATTTTGTTCTTATAGATCCTTTTAAAGTCTGATTCTTTAACTTTCTGTGTATAAGCTAAGTTCAGAATCTTGTACTTCTCCTACAGAAACCAAGACATAAGTTAAATAATGTCAAAATAAATGCGAAGTATCTAAATTCAATGATTATTTCGCCTTTAGTGCTCTAATTTCCTTGTTTTCCTGGAGAAGTTATAACAAAGGTATCGAAAATGCAAGATATTAGTTAAAATAAATCCAATAACCTTTGCGATATTTTCTTATTTCCCTAAGAAATGGATTTCGGGGAGTAAATTAATACAAACGCTTGTGACATTTTGTCTATAAGCTAAGTTCAGAATCTTGTACTTCTCCTAAAAAAAAAAATAATAAGGAATATAGGTTCAATAAAATCGAAATAAGAACGAAAGATCTAAATTCAATGACTATTTCGCATTTGGTGCTGTAATTTCTTTGCTGTTCCTAGTTAACCTATAAAAGAAGTATGCCGGATTTTTAAAATATTATAAAAACTAATATTCTTAGAGATATTTACGTATTTCCCTAAAAAGTAGACATCGGGAACTAAATTAAGAAAAACGGTCCAGTTTCGATTTTCTGTCTTTAAGCTAAGTTCAAAATCTTGTACTTCTCTTGTAAAAAAAACAAAAATTATATGTTAAATAATGTTGAAATATGAACGAAATGTCTAAATTCTGTTATTTTTCGCCTCTTCGTGCTATAATTTTTAATATATTTCGGCAGCACAACTACAAAAATCTTTGAAGGATTTAATTTTCAATTATATTTAGAATATAGAATTTTACTTTAGAGTGAATAAAAATCTAAATATGAACGGAATATCTAAATTTAATTACTATTTCGTCTTTGGGGTTATGATTTCCTTGCTTTCCTAGAGAAGTTACAACAAAAGTATTGAAAAATGCAGGATTTTTAAATATTATACAAAATAAAACTAATAATCAAAGAAATATTTTTGTGTTTCCCTAAAAAACGGTATTCGAAAAGTAAATTAATATAAACGCCACATTTTTGACTTTCTGTCGATAACCTAAGTTCAGAATCTTATACTTCTATAAAAAAAACAAAAATTTAGATTAAATAAAGTTGAAATATGACGAAACATCTAAATTCTATGATTTTTCGCCCTTGGTACTATAATTTCTAATATATTTCGGCAGCAGAACAACGAAAATCTCTGAAGGTTTTAATTTTCAATTATATTACGAATATAGAATAGCATTTTGGAGTGCAGAAATAAAAATATTAACGAAATATATAAATTTAGTAATTATAATATAACGACTCATTTTTGACTTTCTGTCTATAAGTTAAGCTCATAATCTCATACTTCTCCTGCGAAAAGATAGAAATATAGGTTAAATAAGGTCGAAATAAGACCGAAATATCTAAATTCCATAATTACTATGCCTTTAGTGCTATTATTTCCTTGTTTTCCTAGAGAAGTTATAACAGAGGTATCGAAAATGCAGGATATTATTTAAAATAAATTCAATAATCATTGAGATATTTTCGTATTTCCCTAAAAATGAAATTCCGGGAGTATATTCATACAAACAGCCCAATTCTGAGTTTATGCCCATAACCTAAGTTCAGAATCTTGAACTTCTAAAAAAAAACAAGAAATATAAGGTTAAATATGGCCGAAATAAGAACGAAATGTCTTCAATCAATGATTGACGACCTTATTTAACCTATATCTCTTGGATTTTGTAGAAGCACAAGATTCTGAACTTAGGTTATGGGCATAAACTCAGAATTGGGCTGTTTGTAAAATTTACTCCCGGAATTTCATTTTTAGGGAAATACGAAAATATCTTAATGATCATCGAATTTATTTTAAATAATATCTTGCATTTTCGATACCTTTGTTATAACTTCTCTAGGAAAACAAGGAAATAATAGCACCAAAGGCATAGTAATTATGGAATTTAGATATTTCGGTCTTATTTCGACCTTATTTAACCTATATTTCTATCTTTTCGCAGGAGAAGTATGAGATTATGAGCTTAACTTATAGACAGAAAGTCAAAAATGAGTCGTTTGTATCAATTTACTTCCTGAATTTCATTTCTTTTTTTTTTGGAAATACGAAAATATCTCTTTCATTATTTGTTTTATTTTGCATAATATTTTAAAAATTCTGTATATTTGATACGAAAGACGAACATCAAAGACGAAATAATTACTAAATTTAGATATTTCGTTAATATTTTTATTTCTGCACTCTAAAATGCTATTCTATATTCGTAATATAATTGAAAATTAAAACCTTCAGAGATTTTCGTTGTTCTGCTGCCGAAATATATTAGAAAATATAGTACCAAGGGCGAAAAATCATAGAATTTAGATGTTTCGTCATATTTCAACTTTATTTAATCTAAATTTTTGTTTTTTTTTTTATAGAAGTATAAGATTCTGAACTTAGGTTATCGACAGAAAGTCAAAAATGTGGCGTTTATATTAATTTACTTTTCGAATACCGTTTTTAGGGAAATACAAAAATATTTCTTTGATTATTAGTTTTATTTTGTATAATATTTAAAAATCCTGCATTTTTCAATACTTTTGTTGTAACTTCTCTAGGAGAGCAAAGAAATCATAACCCCAAAGACGAAATAGTAACTAAATTTAGATATTCCGTTCATATTTAGATTTTATTCACTCTAAAGTAAAATTCTATATTCTAAATATAATTGAAAATTAAATCCTTCAAAGATTTTTATAGTTGTGCTGCCGAAATATATTAAAAATTATAGCACCAAGAGGCGAAAAATAACAGAATTTAGACATTTCGTTCATATTTCAACATTATTTAACATATAATTTTTGTTTTTTTTACAAGAGAAGTACAAGATTTTGAACTTAGCTTAAAGACAGAAAATCGAAACTGGGCCGTTTTTCTTAATTTAGTTCCCGATGTCTACTTTTTAGGGAAATACGTAAATATCTCTAAGAATATTAGTTTTTATAATATTTTAAAAATCCGGCATACTTCTTTTATAGGTTAACTAGGAACAGCAAAGAAATTACAGCACCAAATGCGAAATAGTCATTGAATTTAGATCTTTCGTTCTTATTTCGATTTTATTGAACCTATATTTCTTATTATTTTTTTTTTTAGGAGAAATACAAGATTCTGAACTTAGCTTATAGACAGAATGTCAAACGTTTGTATTAATTTACTCCCCGAAATCCATTTCTTAGGGAAATAAGAAAATATCGCAAAGGTTATTGGATTTATTTTAACTAATATCTTGCATTTTCGATACCTTTGTTATAACTTCTCCAGGAAAACAAGGAAATTAGAGCACTAAAGGCGAAATAATCATTGAATTTAGATACTTCGCATTTATTTTGACATTATTTAACTTATGTCTTGGTTTCTGTAGGAGAAGTACAAGATTCTGAACTTAGCTTATACACAGAAAGTTAAAGAATCAGACTTTAAAAGGATCTATAAGAACAAAATGCTGTTGTAAAAGAAATCCATGATATTTGAAAACGGAAATATTAAAAAGGTATTTTTCTCCTTCAAATACAGCGAAGGAAATTCTGGGCGTATTTTTTGGGAATAATTCCTTTATAAAAGATTATTTTTGAAAAGTACACAGAATTTTATTAAAATAACTCAACTGGTAAGAAACAAAAAGTCAAATTATTAAAAAATTTTTGAAATACTGGCTGTGAAAAAATGTATTAAATAAAAATTACCTATAACAACAATCACTTTTAAAATATGCACTACAAAAAAATATTTTAAAATTATGATATCAACCTGAATATAAAAATCATTCCTCGGCGCATGGGCGTTTATAATGGTATACTTCAGGGTAAAATGACGTCATATATATTCATCACATATGTTAGGTCGAGTGCCAGTTTTCAAGGCATCGAGGAAGCGTGCATATTTTCAAGGCGTGGATTAAGTTTAAAGAGTGGGGGTGAATTATCACGCCAGCTTTCAAAGACATTAGCATATACTCGTATATTTTTTAAGGTCGTGCTAAAGTTTAAGGCGTGGAAGGGGTGAATTACTAACCAATGGACAATCCGATTTTTGGAACTGTTATATAAAAACAAATCAGTATTAATTACATTATTTTTTTTAAAGTAATACAGCTCGAACAACGAAAATTTTCGTTACATTTCATTACAGCAACATCTGATTTTATAATTTAAATAAATATTATTACTATTCGTACTCTCTAAAAACTGTAATTTATACCTATTTTACCCAAAGACACACATTTTACATGCTTGTTTATTGTGTTTCACCTTAAACTTAGCAATCTAAAATAAATTATAGTCTACTTAGGATTGTTGAAAAAATAGAAGCAGACACAATTCGAATTTAAAAAAGGTTTGAAAGTATGGTTTCCAGTACTGAAAAGGGCGATCGGAACTGTATGTAATTCATGGAACTTTCGATGTGAAGGCAGGTAACAGACCCGATCTTTTTATCGATCCGCCGGTAGAACTGCTTTTAAAAAGTGTGTCAGTATTATGTCAATATTCGTACCGCAACCATAATAGCCGATAATATTCTTTTTATTACAAATTTTAAGCGTGTAAAGTGAATTTTTAATTGAATTTTATATGTTAAGTGCATTTTTAATCAGTTTTTGTTCGACTAAACCCTTAAGAAAATTGAAAGAGGTAAGTTTTAAGATAAATTTTGATATAATTCCAGGGCGAATGGTCTTATAAAAAACCGTTTTATTTTTATTCATAAAATCTAACAAGATGATATCTTAAAGATCGGTAATAGGAAATTAAACCGTTAGCGTTATTGCATTTTTTTATAGCGTGATTGCTGCGTTAGTAAGGTATTAAGATATAGTTTCTGTAAATTAATCAAATGAGGAACCCAGAAAATTTTTAGATTGTACTTTATGTCTGCAATGGCTTACATGGCTGGCACGCTCAATGGATGCCGGTAACAGAGCTCTGGGATTTATTTTCTTTTATTTTAAAATTTGATCGAATATTAATTGATTTCTATATGTTTAGCGTGCATTTTTAATTATTTTCTGTTAGAAAAAAGCAGTATATTTTCAATTTACGTAGTTAAATAGTAATTTTTGTAGTAAATATCTGATTGGTGCAAAGTATAGCTTGCACGACAACGGCGTCTAAAAATGGCGGATTTATTTTTTTCTATTTTGTAGTTTCAAAGAATGGTGGATGATTTATTTATGTTTAGAGAGCATTTTAATTAGTTTCTATTCGAAATAATGCTTAAAATTTAGATAGATAAGTTTTTGGATTATTTTTTTTGTCGAAAATGAAATATTTTTTCAAATTACGTCATTGATTTCTTTTTATGTCAGGTACATTTTAGTGGTTTTCTGATAAAATACTTAAGAAAAATTTAATAGGTAGCTTTGGTTACATTTTTATCTTAAAATGTCAGCTTAGAAAATTTTTCGATGAGAGAATTTCAAAAATTACTTTTTAATAGTATTTGAGACATATAAGCACATTTTTAGTCTACGTAAAGGTATAAAAAAGCAGAACTACTTTGTAAAAATGAGGGCTGGGAAATATTTAAAACAGATATAATGATTTTCTTAATTTTGCAAAAGGGTGTTCTTTTTCTAGCTTTACTTTCTCCTCTTAATAAAAAATTTTGAAAAAGTTAATTTTTTAGATATGCCGTACTTTATATCGGAAATGGTTTACATATGGGCCAGAAATACATTCAAGAAAGAATTTGGCATGTAACGAATACTCCCGATGTGAAATAAACAGCATATGGAAGCAGATAGACAAGAATAAACATATCTGAAGTCAATTTTGAGAGAGAAAAATCAAATATGCAGACATTTGTTTCGTTTATTTGTGGTGGTGGGACGACGAGGATGTCAAGAATGACAGCCTATTTACCAATAAACCATAAAATGTAATAGGACAACTAATTATCAACTGCGTAAATTTTACCCTAATGTATATAAATTAGCTTTTTATTTGTTATTTAAAAATTATACACCTTATTGCTATTTAATTTTTTACTAACTCGAACTTTTTAGAATAAGCTTGAATTTAGTCAAACATATTTGCATTTATCACAACAATGCCCGCAGCAAACCAATGAAAGTCAGTTTTTAAGTTGTTTATCAGTACTGTATAGTGGAAAACTTATTAATATGATATAAATTTTTCTTTGATGCAAATATCAATTTTAAAACAAGAAGTTTCATTTTTAATTTAATAAAAAGTAACAATTTTAGTGGTATTTTTTTTTTGTTAATTAAAAAAAAAAAACATTGTAACTTTTCCAATTTTAGGTAAAATCTAAATACCTGAATACTTCTATTGTGGCAACAGTTTCGGCTACAACAGTAACTAATGTATTAACGTTGAAACATGGCTAATACCTTTCTGTTATGGAAAAAAGAGAAGAACATATCTGTGAGTGAGTTATGACTATTATCAATTTATTAAATCATCAACTCATTTTGATAACTCTATATTTAATAATTAACTGAAATTTTGTGTTAAAATTTTTTTGTAGGTAATCGTAATACGTCCAGAAGAGATACATATAGAACTGAAAAGTATAATGAAATATATGCTACTTGGGACTGTGTGGCCCTTCTGGAATTTTATGAGGATTTATTGTAGAACAAATATCTTTTTATGTGAGTATTGTACAGAATATACCCTATTTTTATATAAAAAATCTACACAAGATACACTTGGACCTTTAATTTATTACCCGTATTACTTGGTGTATAATTTCTTTCGAGACATACCATATTTTTTATAAAAAATCCATAAAAGACATCTCACGTGTCTTTAATTTTCAAATTATACATTTTTAATAGAACGAAATAACCCTTTTTGTAAGTAACAATTTTAGTGGTATGGTTTTTTTGTTAATTTGAAGAAAAATATTGTAACTTTCCCAATTTTAGGTAAAATCTAAATACGTGAATACTTCTATTGTGGCAGCAGTTTCGACAACAACAGCAACTAAAGTATTAACGTTGAAACATTGCTTACACCTCTCTATGAGGGAAAAAAGAGAAAAACATATCTGTGAGTAAGTTATGACTATTATCGATTTATTAAACCATCAACTCTTTGTGATAACTATATATTTAATAGTTAACTGATATTTTGTGTTAAAAATTTTTTGTAGGTAAACGTAATACGTCCAGAAGAGATACATAATAGAACTGAAAAGAATATTGAAATATATGCTACTTGGGACTGTGTTGGCCTTCTATAACTTTATGAGGATTTGTTGTAGAACATATACCCTTTTATGTAATTATTCTACAGTATATTTTTATATAAAAAATCTACGCAAGATACACTTGGACCTTTAATTTATTGTCCATATTACTTAATGTATAATTTCTTTCGAGACATATCATATTTTGTATAAAAAATTAATAAAAGACATCTCATGGGTCTTTAATTTTCAAATTATACATTTTTAACAGAACGAAATAACTCTTTTTTTTAAGTATTCTACAGAACATACCCTATGTTTATATAAAAAATCTATATAGGATACATTTGGACTCTTAGTTTATTGTCAACATCACTTAGGGTCCAATTTCTCTACAGAAAACAACATATTTTGAATCAAAAAACTCGTAAGAGACACTTCAGGGGTTTTTGAATTTTCAAATTATATATTTTAACATATCAAAATAACCCTTTTTGTAAGTATCCTACAGAACATACCACATTTTTATATAAAAAATTAGACAAGATACATATGGACTTTTAGTTTATTGTCCATATCACTTAGAGTACAATTTCTCTCCAGAAAACACCATATTTTGTATAAAAAGTCCATAAGAAACATTTCAGTGGTCTTTAATTTCAAATTATACATTTTAACATATCAAGATAACCCTTTTTGTAGGTATCCTACAGAACATATTCTATCTTTATATAAAAAATCTATACAAGATACATTTGGATTTTTAATTTATTGTCCATATCGCTTAGGGTACAATTTCTCTCCAGAAAACGCCATATTTTGTATAAAAAATCCATAAAAGACATCTCATGGGTCTTTAATTTTCAAATTATACATTTTTAACAGAACGAAATAACTCTTTTTTTTAAGTATTCTACACAACATACCTTATTTTTATATTAAAAATCAGAAAATACACTTGGACCTTTTAATTTATTGCCCATATCAATTAGTCAATGTGTAATTTCTCTTCTAAAAACGCTCTATTTTGTATAAAATCTCCACAAGACGCAACTTGGACCTGTAATTTTTCAAATTAGACATTCCTAACAGTTATAGCATTTTTTTATAATTTTATGTCTTTTCCAATGCAGTAGGAAACCTCTTTGACATTATTTTTCATATTATTTTGTACAGCTTTTGATGAATTTTTGAGAAGTCAACAAAAGGCAAAATATTTAATTTCTTACATCACAGTGGTTTTAATTCTAATGTTTAAACTCATATCTAAACGAAATTATGATCCACGATTTAAAGTATTCTACAGAACATGCCCCATTTTTATATAAAAAATCTATACAAGATATACTTGAACCTTCAATTTATTGTCCATATTACTTAGCTTATGACTAATTTCTCTCCTGAAAGCACCCTATTTTTGGATAAAAATCTACACAAGGCATCACTTGAGCTTTTAATTTTTCAAATTACACATTTTTAATACTTAACCCATTATTATAGTTTTTTTTTATAATTTTATTTCTTTTTCAATGCAGTAAGAAACCTTTCTAATATTTTCATATTATTTATACAACTTTTGGTGAATTTTGAGTAGTAACAAAGTCAAATATTTAATTTCTTACACTAGAGTGTTTTTAATATGGATATAAGATGTCATATCTAAAATATAACTATGACAATTTAAAAGCGTTTAAAATTTGTAAAAAATAGGAAATTATGTATTTAAAATAGCAAAATAAAAAAACACTTTCATATTTCAAGGAAAATTAGAGAAAAGCTTATCAGTGAGTTAGTTAGGCTATTATCGATTCGTTGAACCATTAGCCCATCATGATAAATGAAACTTGTGGTTTTGCTGTACACTGTTAAATAGTTTATTTCATATTTTATATATACCTATGCTCAAAACCTTGCTTATACATATCTTGAAATTTTTTATTATATTGAATTAAAAGAGACATAAACAAAAACTCATGCCTAGATTACTTTTTATCTCTTTAATAACTCTCACCATTATGTTAGTATTATAAATAATCACTTTCCTCTTAAGCACTTTTTACTTTTTTCGATATTTTATTAACTTTTTATCACATTAAATAAAACGAGGCACCTATGGTTAAGGGACATCCAACTTAATTATCTTTGCTAAAAATTTTTTTAGATATACCATACCTTATGTTGACAAAGACCTTCCAGATGATGTGAAAATCGATTCAAGAAACTATTTGGTTTTTGGATGGTCCTCCTCCTCCTCCAGTCCTAAACATTCTATACCCAGGAATAAAATCTAAATATGTGACAATATATATCAGATTAAGGATATGTTTGTATAAATTGAAAAAATAAATTAAAATATTATGTTTTCAATTATTATTAAAGTAATTTAGAGTTACCTATTATATATGTCAAAAAAAAAGGTTATAACTCGAAATTGCTTGCCATAGGGGGCCCTAAATATAAATTCACATTGTTGATTTACCAGCCAAATATTTGTTTATTATTCACTTTTTATATTACAGTAAAAACTAATGTTTGATGAAATAAAAATGAAGTATATATTTGTTTTATTTTCCCCGTGCGTTCTAAGGGGCATATCGTATGACTCCACTTTTTATTACATAAAATTCATATGTCTCGTAGCTTCGTATCAACTCTTTTTTCCAAATTTTACCTTTTCAAAGTAAAAAATATATATCAAATGGTGTTCTCTCTAAACTTTAACGCGCGATCATTATTTGACATGACAGCTGACGTATGACAGATAACAACTAGAAAATGGGACTCCGGGGGCTTAATCCTAAAAATGGGACATATAAAATAAAGGAAATACAGTATTCCTATCATCATCTATCCAATTAGCTACAAACTTGTTAAAATGAAATTGTAAAATGGCGTGTTTGCATCACCACGGTCCACAGTAAGTTCTCTATTTACAGAATTTCCTTGTCAGATTGTCTACAAGTCTTTAAATCGAATGAAATATTTGTTCAAATTCTAATAGATTATTTTTTACTGAAAAGCGTATTTTCGCTCTATTAAATAGGGCCTAATAAAAAGTGAGGTTAAAGCCTAATGTAAATGATAGCTGACGTATATAACAATTGACAGCTGATGTAAATGCGAAAGCCAACGCCCAAACGGGGCCCTTGGGTGGGGGTTCAGGGAAAAATTTGGCCTTTAGCCGGAGCTTGAATGGGATCCGCTAGTGAAGACCTAGAAAATGCGGCCCTCGGTCGGAAATTGAACTGAGTGCTATGGGGCACGTGGGTAGAGCTCTAGAAAATGGGGCCCTTGGATGGAACTTTATAGGAGTCCTATAGGGTACCCAGATGAAGCTTAGAAAAGGGGGACTTCGGACGGAGCTCTAAAAAATGGGGTCCCCGGACGGAATTTTAACGAAGCCCTATGGGATACCCGGGTGAAGTACTAGAAAATGGGAACCCAAACGGGGCTCTGAAAAATAAGGATCCCGGACGGAACTTTAGCGGAGCCCTATGGGGTACTCGGGTGGAGCACTAGAAAATGGGGCTCCCGGAAGGGGCTCAAAAAAAGGGGCCCCGTCTATACCGCCGGAATAACTACTCTTGACGTAGGAGGAAGCAATGTCAGGGTCAAGGAGTGGGGGGATAGAGCGAATCGGGTAATGTTCACTACTCCGGTATATTATAAATTACTTTTTATAATAATATGATTAAAATACTCAGTTATTTAATACCGAATACATAAGTTTTTAAACAGTTTTGGACAAAAATATAAATTAGTTGTTTAATAGAGTATTAAAAAAGAAATTAGCAAATCATCCAGTTTCAGGTTGTCTAGGAATATCAAGAAGTTTTGTCCTTCTTAATTCCAATTGTTATCGAAATACAGGAAGCTTTGATTGAAAATATGACTGATTCTCCTCAGCAGTCGCAACGAGTCAGTGCTCTGTCTACGAGGTTCATGTTTGGTGTTAATGAAGTGGTTAGGTGAATAGTTTAGGTATTGTCCTGTGTGTATGTGTGTATGTGTGTGTGTGTGTGTGATGGTGATGGTGATGGTGATGGTATATGTGTGTGATGGTGTGTGTGTGTGTGTGTGTGTGTGTGTGTGTGTGTGTGTGTGTGTCGATTTTCTGTAAGTTGAGGTTAGAATTTGCCTGCCACTTCTTTCAAACATCTTGAAATTATAAATTGGTCAAACAACATTCCAACAAGGCCATGATGTCGTGTGGTGGTAGAGATGTTCTTTCTGCTAAGGCTTGGTCTTCTTCAAGTTCTTCCATATGTTCTTTAATAGCTCCATAACTGGAATACTGGTGTATAGGCTTTCGACATTAAAGCTAATAAAGAAGTTTTCTGGTTATACTTCGAATTCACGTATAATTCCTACGAAATATTGCCAGTTCTTGACCCAGGATGATGAATTTCTTTGTAACGATTTCAACATTGGAAGAAGGAACTTGGCTAGCTCAGAAGTCGGAGAGTTCTGTGAACTCATCAAGGAATGTCTTGTATATGTTTCTTTGGAAGTTTAGAAAGATGTGGAGTTTTGGTGTGGTGTGGCGGCAACTTAATACGGGTCTTGTCAAGAATATACGGTTCATGATCCTTAAGAACGTGATAGATTCTTCCTTGATTTGTAGATATAGGATTTTCAGCAAGAGATGTATAGTATAGCATTCATTGTCTTAATTCGCATTAAAATCTTAATATTGGTGTCTTTCTGTAGGTGCGCCAGGACAGTTTTCTCGTTTTTACTGATACATCGTTGTCCATGACCTTCAAACATATAAAAAAAATTCATGTCTAGCATTATTTGTTAACACCAAGCCTTATTGTATCACAAGATAAAAATATTTATTGAGCGTGTGCAAAAGTTCGAATATTGCGCATAGATTTTGACCAAAAGTACATGTTGAAGAGCAATAAGTTATTTACATCCCTGTACAAATTAATAGTTGAAATTCCAGACGAGTAAGAAAGATACCCGAAGAAACAATAATCTAATTGTTTTAATGTTACATGTGTGAAATAATTAAAGGAGACAGACATATGAAATGTTGTGTTCAATATTTTCATTTTTATGTTATTTTTTTATCAATTATTGGAAAATTAATTAATTTTTCTTATTTCTCATTCTTCATAATGAACAAACCAGCTAACCAAATGACAAAGCATCAAGAAAATTAACGAAATCAATTTTTAGCAACTGGTAATATGTCAAGTCCATTTGACTGCTATCAAGTTATTAGGGGTTTGAAAACGTTGCCTTTGAGACTACAACAACATAACAAGAATGGTCTTTTAATTGCCCAATATTTGGAAAATCATCCTAAGATAGAGAAAGTTCTGCACCCTGGTAGGTTATCTTACTTTAATAAAAAACTAATTGATAGCAAAAAGTTTATTTAATCAATAATTTTTATTGTAAAATATTTATTAAAATGCATCTCGATACCAATATGAAACTATTGTGAACTAAGTTTTTTGCTACTTATCTTTTGTACCTCCTGAAATAGACCTATGGTAGCGACATCAGTTTGAAATAGAGTAATAGACAGAAATAAATGGAAATAAATGACAACCTAAACATAATAACCTTTAAAATAACTACGCGAGCCACTCTATAAAAAATTTAGTACAAACTCTTGCACCTTGGCTTTACACTAGTATAAATGAGACAATATAAAAAAGTCAGTAACATTTTCTACGTAACGTAGAATATTCTTACTATCGTCAAACACATATAAATTGTATAGATTGTATCATCTTACAGATACAACAAAAGCGTTCTCGCCAAACCTAGCTGTACTGTGTACCTTTTGTCATGTTGTTTCCTCTTCGTTTGTTGTACTGTTTATATTAAATTATCATTCTAGTATATAAAGTATTTTCGCACAAAAGTAGTACTAAAAACTTCCCGTATTTGCCATGATTTCACGTTGAACTCTGGATAAAATATTAATGTTGTAATATTCTTGAAAATCCCTTAAGGTACAGCCTTCGAATATTGTCAGAAATGACAAGAACAAAAAAATAATGTGCTGGTTCAAATTAACAAAATATAATAACTGATCAGTCTATATTTAACTGGTACTTAATTTAAAAATATTTGTCTAGATGTTAATAATAATAAGATATGAAATTATCTAATAAAATTTTGTTAAACATGTTTGTAAAGGAGGTTTGATTTATTTACTTACTACTTCTAAAAGTCTACTCCGTAGACATAAAAAAAAGAAACATAAAAATAAGTAACTTGTTGCATCAGAATGGAATCATTTTTTTCTCCCTTAATTTAAAGAAATACGGCATTATTTATAAAAAAAAAGAAGAAATATTAACACCCATTTGGGCTTTTTAACCCTTTGTCAATGAACAACTATATCTTGTAGTATTTTTTTTTAACTTAAATTATTACTATAAGTGTTATTGCTGTATTTTTTCTAATTTCAACAATTTTTAGCAGTTTCATTTAACGGATTATAAATTTTAACATAATAAATATTTTTAAAAGTTTTCTACCCTACTTTCTTGTTTCCCGTGCTTTTCTATTTCAAAAACTGTGATTTTTATTAAATCAGTTTTAATAAGGTTTTTTGAAAATATTTTAGGTTTACCATCTCATCCGCAACACGAACTATTTAAAAAGCAAACATGTGGTAATAGTGGAGTTTTTTCGTTCTACATTAAAGGAAATTATGATAATACAAAAACATTTATGACAGCATTAAAACTCATCACTTTAGCGGGGAGCTTAGGCGGCATGGACAGTGTAATTGAATTACCGTAAGTATAAACAATGATATGCCGGATCAAGAGCGGATCAAAAATTAATACTTCCTAATTATAATTCTTTTAAAAGAGCTATATATACAGGGTGATTCAAAAATCGATCACGAAACTTAAGGGGGTGATTCTACTTGACAAAATAAGGGTAGAGCTTCATATAATTTTTTTTCAAAATGTCATTCGTTGTCGAGTTCCAAGTTCAAGTTTTTATTTTTTGTTTTTTGAATTACTCGCTTACAGGAAAACCGATTTGACTAATATTTGAAAGATAGGCTAAGTCTTCTGCGCTTCATCATTTTAGTAACAATTCACATTGATTGTTTGCCGCTAGAGGGCACTTTACCTACATTGAAAATTGTTTTTTTGTCATAATTTTTTAGTGTTGACAGCTACAGTAGTTTTTGGCATAATTTCTGAAAGACTGATGCCAGGCCTTTAAAAAAGGTGCTCTTTATTTACATCGCTAAACCCAACGGTTTAGACGTAAATCACCCTTAAAAATTAAGTGGTAAATTTACTTTTCTCATTTCATTACCACCAGCTACCAGGTAAATAGCTATCAAAGTATACTAGAGCTGTCAGTTTAACATCAAATAAATTCGCTTTTTAAACTATTTAATTTATAATCTTACAATAACTACAGTCTACAGAAAATAGGATATGCGTACTACTATGGTTGTGAGCTACTTTTTTATACAGTGTAATTCCGAAAAACGATTAGATCATGTTTTTTTTATCACAAGTGAACAAAATGTTACCATAATGTAAAACTTTTAAATTGAACCAACATTTCTTTACAAAAAAATATTCAAAAGTGAAAATTGGGAATACTAGCGCAATTTAAAATTTTTGATCCTCCTTGGTATACCATAAAACTTTCACCAGATTTAATGGGTGTAGTTTTAGTTTGGAGATATGCAGAGCTTTTTCAAGAAAGAATAAAGAGTAAAGTACCCCTGATTTTCACTTTGAAAAATATTTTGATTAAGAAATGTAGTTTTTCTGTATATTACATTTTTTATAACATTAACGTTTCGGTCATTTTTTTACCTTCGTCAGAATGTGTGTAGCTAAAAAAAACAAAGTATTTGGTTGATTCTACTATCAAATTATTTACATGGTATGTATTTACCTTGAACAATGATTCAGGAACAACACTGCACTCACATGTATAAATTTATTTAAAAAGTATGTTCTATTGAAAATTTAATTTTCCCGAGATTCACAGGGTTCAAAATGACCACGTGTGTCATCTTGAAGTTAAGATGGTACTGAGAGAACAGATGGTATTTTTTTTGTAAGTAATGGGGGTTGTTTTGTCTATTGTGGGTTAAAAAGGTCTAGTCCGAAAATGCAATGCGTTTTTAGTTTTAGAATTTTAATTTTTTTGGTTGTTATTTTATAATGTTCTTATATAATTTGCTAAGTTGCTTGGTATCTGCCTTAGCATTTACTGCATGTTTGCTTTTTTATATTTCTATCATTTCTAGGATTTCTCGTTTTTTTGTATGGTTTTCCGTTTTTAAGATTTTTACCTTTTCAAAGTTAAAGGAGTGGCGATTTTTCATGTTATGTGTTGTTAAAGCCGTTTTGTATGACAAAATACGACAAAAAGATGACAAATATGACAAAAATAAATAAAACGGCTTTAACATCGCCACTCCTTTAACTTTGAAAAGGTAAAAATCTTAAAAAAGGAAAACCATACACAAAAATGAAAAATCCTAGAAATGATAGAAATACAAAAAAACAAACATGCAGTAAATGCTCAGGCAGATACCAAGCAACTTAGCAAAATATATAATAACATTATAAAATAACCAAAACAATTAAAATTCTAAAACTAAAAACGCATTGCATTTTAGGACTAGACCTTTTTAACCCACAATAGCCAAAACAACCCCCATTACTTACAAAAAAAAAATACTGTTCTCTCAGTACCATCTTAACTTCAAGATGACATACGTGGTCATTTTGAACCCTGTGAATCTCGCGAAAATTAAATTCTCAATAGAAAAATTTTTAAATAAATTTATACATGTTAGTGCAGTGTTGTACCTGAATCACTGTTCAAAGTATACATAACATGTAAATAATTTATAGTAAATAAATAATAGCTACACACATTCTGATGAAAGTAAAAAATTACCGAAACGTTAATGTTTTAAAAAAATGTAATATACAGAAAATACAACACCACCATTACATTTTAATTTCATTTTTAACGAGCCATAATCCCAAGAAAAACAAAGAAATTATATATATATATATATATATATATATATATATATATATATATATATATATATATTTCTCAATTCTAACAATAACAATGGTATGTTCTAGGAATTTGCTGAGTCACTTTTCCCTTTCCCCAGAGCGAAAAGCAATGGTGGGAATAACAGATACATTAGTACGAATTTCAGTAGGCATTGAAGACATAGAAGATTTAATTGCTGATTTAGAACAGGCTTTAAAGGTCGCATAATATTCAGTTCTTTATATAGTTTATAATATAGGCAAATATTACACTTTGGAATTTTTATTCGTATAATATTTTCTTTTGAACAAAACAAGTCTTTAGTACACAAAATCTAGACTTAAGTCGTTAAAATTTGTTAATATCCTATAAAAGGTACGACCCAAAAAGCTGGAGAATGGCCGGATGAATTTCTTTATTAAGTAATTCACTTTTTCTTAATCAAGCAGAGTTATGTATTGTATACATTTAGGAAATATATATATTTACGTCTTCATTAATCCTAAAATTATTCGTATTTTAATGGGATAGACGTGATTTTATTGTAGAATTTGTAGAAAATTCAACCTTTCACACCTATTCAAAAAAGCTTTTAACATATAAAAAATTTATTGTTATTAACTAGTCTTTAAAAATACCGTTATTAAAAACCAAAACCACTTTTTTTACCTTTCATATTTCGGGACACTAAACTAAAACGCATTTAACTTTTTCTTTCAGACGTACTTTCAAAAACTAAACTTCAAGAAATTTAAAATATTGCTTTACTTTTAGACACGTCAGTAAATTCATATAAATTGTTACTTAGCTGAAATCGGCGTAGCGATATGCAACTACTGCTACTATTAACTTTGCTGTTTTATTATACTGGTTTTCTATATACAGATTAGTCCTGGTGTTAATAGAAATTTGCGCGACAATAGTAATATGTAAAAATTGCCTATAGGATATTCTTTAGGATTATGTAAATAAAGACAAATATTTTAATTTGATCATTTTAAATGATTTTGATATTAAGGACAGGCTTTACAAGCCTTACATTTACTATTTTATTTTTTTACAAATTTTTTAGTAATTAGGTGTTTCATATGTAATAAAATCTGCATATAAATCTATATAAAAAGCGATTTAACATTGTATCTGATTCGAATTAAATTGCTTTAAAAAAATGTTTTTTATTAGAAATAAAAATCCTTTAAAAACTTTTTAGGTAAGACATTTTGATTTGATATTATGTATAACGGCCAAAAAAGTTAGAAGTAATTTTTTCCCTTGAATAATTCCGTTGGTCTAATTATTGTACCTTAAATGTTTCGTTGCATACTGTGACTGATCGTAGCCCTCTTCATATTCTCTCTAAGCTTAGGACTGATCTAAGAAATCTGAAACGTGTTTAATAGTATATAAGCCAGATAGTATATTTTGTCGCTCATTTCCTCTCAAGCGATAACTCGTGAAAGGCTTCAGACAGTTGTGCCATGAAGCCTCGTAAACGTCAGCTGCGGCTGCGTAGGTGGGTGGAGCAGCGGCAGCCTCCCACTCACGTAAAAAAAGAAATTGTTTTTAATCATTTCCTCCCGACTGAAAATGTGTCAAATGATAGTTGACACAATTTTTTGAAGATAAAAAAAGTCAGCTGGCTGTTCCCTCGTCTACCACCTTAACTGTCAAGTTAAGGCAAAGTCATTCATAATCATAATAAGATCGAATGTCTTTTTCATCTTATTGCCAATGGCGCTTTTGACATCTTGATTTAATGAAGAGTTGACCTCTTGTAGCCTTAAATTACCTTATCTACGTTACGTTTATCAGCAATATCCTACAATCACCGCAGGAACCGGTATTGGTATGAATTAGGGACTAAAGTTGTTATCAATAACGACTTTATTTTAGCAGTTTTGATCCGCAATAATCAATGTCTATCAAGGATTAGTGTAAAAAGTGAATTTAATTAAAAAAGGAGTTTGTATTACCTTCAAGAGATATTCGTAATCTATAAATACTGTTGTAATTCCGGCCGAACATGTCCCTGCATATACTCGGAATAACAAACTGATTTTGCCACTAAAAATTACAGGCGTGCTTCGTCCACGGTGCCAGCGGTTGGATTCATCAGTAGGTCCGTTAACATCTTTCTCAGACACCCTATGTTGATGTACTATATCATAATTTGGAACTAATACTTGTAGTGATTCCTAGGCAGAACGTGTCGGTGAGATATTATTTGTGACGTAATTGCCTTTCGTGACTTTTTATTTTTCCGATTTCGTTATCAAGTACGACCCGCCTCCTTAACCAAAAGGTAACCACTTTGTATTTTGTTCAGGATTTGCATCCTAATTATGAATAAATATAGAAAATCGGGAGCCTAAAATTGCACGAATTTGACGACGAGTTATTGTGGATTTTCGTGGACCCAATGCTATAGACCGGCATTCCATGCAGTAAACTTATCCCAAAACCTGCAATCAGTCCCCACCAGAGATGCCATGTTGTAATTCGGACCGAAAAATATCCCTGAATATATTCGGAGTTACAAACTGATTTTGCCACTAAAAATTACAGGCGTGTTTAGTCCACCCTGCCAGCGGTTGGATTCATCAGTGGATCCGTTGACACCTTTCCCAGACATCCTGCATTGACGTACTATATCCTCGGCGGACCGTATAGGTGAGATAATATTTGTGACGTAATTTCCTTTCGTGATTCTTGATTTTTCCGATTTTGTTGTCAGTTACGACAATACTTGGCGAATCATGTCCAGCGTCTCCGTACCCGATTTTCCCAGTCCAACACAAACTTTTATGGCGTACTGCTGTTAAATCGTTCGGTGCAGTTTGAGCTTGCACTGAATCACTCGATATGAGTCTACTAAAAACTCGATAAAACTTGAACAGAGGTTCGCAGGCGACTGAAGCTTGGCGCAATTTGAAAATCGGATCCTCCATCACCGAACCTACTTGGGGTGAGCGCAAGCACTTATGCTTGGTTCACACTAGACTAGTAATTTAGTCGAGTGGAGAGTAATTTAATTACTAAACCTGTCTGAACAACAAAAATTTAGTAGAGTAGATTGGCAAATTATTTAGTCGACTAGATTCATTTTGTTCTACTTTTGTCGAGCGAGTAGCGCCCCCCCCCCCCCACCCCTCATCACTGTCTTCGGGTTTATCGGCTAAACAGTTCCAAACTCGCCATTTTAGTAGAGTTCATTAGTTTCTGCAAAAATATCGTTTCACTGGAGTGAAGAAACAACTTAAAAATTCATTTCTACATATCAAATGAAGCAATGTGCATACATGGATATGGAAAATACAATCAAAATAATTGGATTTGGTTAGAAGGAAATAAAACTGAAAACAAAATACTTTATGTTACTGCATACTTTCATGAATTATTTTATTACAATAGTATCTAGGTTATACAATGCACAGAACACTAAATATTACAAGTACAATAATAATATGCTCTTATTATTATTAATTGTTATTAAAAGCACTATCTAATATGATATAAATCTTTTTAGATCACAGGAGTTAAAAAAAAATAAAGGAGTCCAAATCTTTAGGCGCAGTTTACATTACTTCAGTAAAATCGATATAAATTTGGTAGTTCCGGTAACTGAGATGTTGACAACTTTCGGAAAAGTTTTTAAAACCATGCATAAGTACCTAATTTAGCCGAAAATCTTTATCTTTTTTAAATACAACTCTTACTTTAAAAATCATAGATTTTAAATTCCGTTTTAAATTTCCCTCCCAAACGCCAATACCGATGTGACGTCATACTGGTAAACTGACAAAGATATATAAATTTTTTTCGTAATTTTTGTGACATAAGATGAGTTCTAAGTTATTTTAAGTGTTGTACGGTGCCTCAGTGTATAAGTACTACAATTAAAACACCTGAAAAGTTATTTATTCACGTTACACCTTTGGAAAATAATAGGAAAATGTGACTTCAGCTAGCCCGCTACTACTCGTTTAATTTTAGATATGTGCTTATAAATACCGATTATTACATTATGTATTTATTATCGGTTGCGGAGATAAAAATTCTTGATAAAATACTTACATGGGGGTCTTCATATTTCTAAATTCAACAGAGCAGAAATTAATATTTGTTGTGAAGAAATTGACTACCATAAAACAATCAATTATCAGCAAATTTGAACTATTTGCCTTAATAAAGTCACTGTTCTTCATGAGAAAATTGCTTAGAACCGTTTTCAAAGAGAAAAGTAAGCAAATTTAGAAGAAATTACATGAAATTCACTATAAAATATAAACTAGGCAATGTAGCCCTTGACAGCGATCACGAATGTTACGTAAAACCAAAAAATTTATATGTCAAGTTCGTGACAGCGATGACGTTGGCTGTATTCTTTAGAGTAATTATTGAACGATCAAAGTGAAAAAAGTGAACCTGATAACCATGTCCTTTTGAATATTCATTTACTTGCCATTAGGCCGAAATGATCATGATTACTTCAAGTGATAGAACTAACACTAATAATGACTCAAAAGAATAACCGTATCAGGACGGAGTGGCAGCGATGACGTTAGTATGATATGATCATTCACTTTGATTGGTGTTCGTTATCACGGGACTCGAAGGAGAATTAATTAAATTTTTATTATTAAATAAAAATAAAGTTCCTTAAAAATAAAGAAAAATATTGCGTTTTCTAGGATTTTTATGGTGGAAACTACAGTTTTGAGGTAAAATTATATTTTTATTTGAATACAGTCAACATCCCAATTATCTGATTACATCATTTTATGCCATAATCAACATTTTTAAAGACTTTGATAAATTTTTCCTTAAAATGTACTTCCTTCAAAAGTAAATTATAAATTTTTAATGATATATTTGTTCAATGATAAAGTAATCGTTTTTAAAAGGTTTAAAAAATTAAACAGACTTTTGCTTCGTTTGGCATTTTTACTAGCCTATTGTCAACTCTCACCCCCATCTCACGCTTTCCGGCTTCCCTTGGGGACTTTTACACTTTTCCCGCGTTTGGGGATCTACCCAAGAGACTTTGAGATAATCGAGTATGTGCCCTCGAAAGTCCCGATTATTACAACTAAATTAAAATATTTTACAAAAAATATAAGATATAAGATTAATGCGTCATGCCCTTTCGTCATAAAATATGCAAAGTTCCTACCATTAAGACTGCGAAGCATCGATCGGTAAATATCCATATTTCAGACAGCCATCGAATAAAATATTCAACAATCAAGCTATACAAAAGCCAGATTATCTCACGGTTATACTATATATCGGCTGAAATATTGAACGGTTCAACTAATGGTTAAACTATCCAACAGCTTGGCTGTCTATCGGTTAAGATATCCAATGGTTATCGGTCTTGGACTCCACCCTCTGGATTAACGTGATAGAGAGCCAAATTGCACCAAGCAACTTGTTATAGTAGAGAAACGGTAAGACGCAGATCATTGTCACATGCAAGTCACTAGCCTTCGGCTGCCAATTAATATTTCCTGAAGTGTAAAAATGGAGCAAGTTATATAGTTCTACATAAAACATTCCTTATTCTGTATTTCATACTTTACATTATGGTCTAATACTTTTTTTTTGAAAGAGAGGAAATCTTACATAGACACGAACACAAAGTGTAAAGGTAGTACTGAAGTTCTACCGGCTAAAATCCCTCTCCCCACGATTTTATTTCGATTGACTTTAGTGAAGTTACAGTCTACAGAAGCGCTCTGTGAGTGTCCATTGGCTTCCGGACCGTAGCCTTCATCACACATTGCATCGCACTCTCATATATTTACATACAATGTAAGGTTGGTCTCTCGCCTCATGTTCATACATACGTCTGTCACCCATTTCCCTGGAATATGGTGTACTAATCTGGGCACTTGATGCCCCCTAATACTCTACTATGGTGCTAATTATCTATCCTGGATCTTTTTCCTCTCTTCTTTCTTCTCTTCTTAATTCTTTCTGGGTGTAAGGGGCGAAGGTATATTAATGAATATCAGCCCAAATGTCAACCTCACCTACTCGTGTGATGACTTAGGTCATCCAGCGCACCCTGTTAGATAACTGACGAGGCTCTGACGACCGAACGACTGCCGGAATAAGCAGTCTCCACTTGGTGGCCAACAGCTTCGGGTGGAGGAGCTGCCAAGTGTAAGGGCACTCTTTTGTCCTGGGACCAAGAAATTGGGTCCAAAGGCGGAGGAACTATTGATTAGTCAACGACATAAGAATGTAGAAGGTAAGGAGAAACCACTACATTAAAGATCCCTCATGGATTTCTCTAGTATGATCATTATGACTATACAGCACAAAACACTTGACTACTGATCAAGGACATCAGAGACCAAGATCCGGCAGGGGAGGTATTTCTCAAAACGATCATAAGGCCTCCCAGGTCGTCAACAAGCGAAACCCCTGTGAAGTAGCAAAAAACACAGCTAAGAAAATACTACGAATTGGTACGTGGAATGTCAGGAGCATGTACGAACCTGGAAAAATGCATAATGTAATACAGGAGATGCAAAGGTTGAATATCGATATCCTGGGAATAAGTGAGGCAAGATGGCCTAATGCTGGCAACTTTCTGACAACTGAAATTATGGTGTACTTCTCCGGAAATAGTGACACTCATCATAGAAACGGTGTAGCCATCATTGTATCTAAGAACATGTTGCAGTCTGTTATCAGTTTTACTCCAGTGTCAGATAGGATTCTATTTCTGCAACTACAGGAAAAAACAGGTAAACTTAATATTATACAGATTTACGCCCCGACTGCAGATAAGTCTGACGAGGAAATCGAATAATTCTACGAAGAAGTCAACCAAGTAATAAACTCATTAAAGCCACGAGATACTACAATCATTCTTGGGGATTTTAATTCAAAAATCGGCAAAGGGAAAAGTGGCAAACATGTAGGTGAATATGGACTTGGTTCAAGGAATGAGCGAGGCGATAGATTGCTCCAGTTCTGTCAGGAGAATAATATGGTGGTAACCAATACATTCTTTGAGCTGCCAAAGAGAAGACTCTACACATGAAAATCGCCACAAGATGATAATCAGAGAACAGTTAGAAATCAAATAGACTTCATATTGATAAACGAACGATACAGAAACTCGGTAAAATCTGTTAAGGCTTACCCAGGCGCAGATGTCTATTCAGACCATAATCCTCTAATAACACAAGTGCACATTAAATTAAAACGACTATTGCACAAAAGAAAAACCAATCAAATGGATCTGAGTCGCCTTTGTAACCCAGAAATCAAACGGGTGTTACAAATAAATATTAACAACAATCTAAATATACTGTGCGCAAATGGCGAATATCAAAACATAGAGAGCACAGATGACAAATGGCTGGGCTTAAAAAAGGCGTTGATGACACCCGCAAGGACTATTCTGACTAAACAAAAATCAAAAAAAAAGCCAGAATGGATGACTGATAAGATCCTTCAGCTGATGGATGATCGAAGAACTCTCAAAGGCAAGTGTGAACAAAGCTATAAACAAATACAAAAAGTCATCAAAACTGAAATCAGAACAGCCAAAGAAAATTTCTATAAAAAAAAATGTGAGGAAATAGAGCATCTACAGATGAAACATGACATTTTTAATATACATAAAAAAGTGAAAGAACTTGCGGGCACACAAAAACGCAAACAACCCAACACATTATCTAACACAAACGGAACAATAATAACAGAACTGGAAGAAAAATTGGAGGTATGGAAGAACTATGTTAATGAACTTTTTACAGATGAAAGACATGAACCTAATACAAGAGGATGAAGGCCCAGATATAACCAAAGAGGAAGTAATGTATGCACTAAGAAGAATGAGGGATGGAAAGGCTCCGGGTCCAGATGAACTACCGATGGAAGTGCTCAAGCTCATAGAGGAAGAGTCGATTTATGCATTGGTGGAGCTTTTTAATCATATCTACAAAACAGGAATAATACCACAGGAATGGCTTTTATCCACATTTGTAACTATTCCAAAAAAGGGAAAAACAAAACAATGCACCGACTATCGCACAATAAGCCTGATGAATCACATACTGAAAACATTTCTAAAAGTTATACACACTAGAATACATAAAAAACTGGAAATAGATACCCAATTTGGATTTCGAAATGGACTCGGAACGAGAGAAGCGTTATTTGCACTGAATGTCATGTCTCAAAGATGCCTTGATATAAATCAGGATGTATATATGTGCTTCATAGACTACAATAAGGCCTTTAACAAAGTGAGACATGATCACCTTATCAGTCTATTGACGGAAAAGAACCTCGATAAAAGAGACATCAGAATTATATCGAATATTTATTACAATCAGAAAGCAGTAGTGCGAGTGGAGCATGAGACGACTGAAGAAGTCGAAATAAAAAGAGGAGTGAGACAAGGGTGTATACTTTCACCGACCTTGTTCAATCTTTACTCTGAGGACATAATGAATAGAGCACTTATTGACCAATTCGTTGGTATTAAAATAAATGGAATTTTAATAAACAACCTCAGATACGCCGATGACACAGTACTTATCGCAGAAACACTCGAGGATCTCCAGACCTTAGTCAATAGAGTAGCAACAGTCAGTGAAGAATATGGACTGTCACTAAACATAAGAAAAACAAAATGCATGTTAATATCCAAATCAACCCAAAATGTCCCAGATATACGCATACAGGGTCAAAATATAGAACACGTCAGAAAATACAACTATTTAGGCACCGTCATCAATGAAAACAATGATAGCTCTGAAGAAATCAAAATCCGGATAGAGAAAGCAAGAGCCGTATTCACGAAAATGAAAAGAGTGTTCTGTGGCAGAGACCTGAGTCCTGAATTAAAGGTTCGTCTGGCAAGATGTTACGTACTGTCAGTTTTGTTTTATGGAATGGAGGCATGGACGCTTAAAAAGATCGATATTAACAAGTTGGAAGCCTTTGAATTGTGGATGTACCGCAGAATGTTAAGAATATCATCGATGGAGAAAATCGCGAACGCTGAAGTACTGAGGAGAATGAATAAAGAAAAGGAGGTCATACAATTAAAAAACGAAAATTGCAATACCTGGGACACGTTACGAGAGAAGAAAGATATCAACTACTGAGAACTATTATGCAGGGAAAAATTATGGGAAAGAGATCTGTAGGAAGAAGACGAAACTCTTGGTTAAAAAATCTAAGAGAATGGTATAATTGCAGCAATAACCAGCTGTTTAGGTCAGCAGTCTCGAAAATACGTATAGCTCTGATGATCGCCAACCTTCGGAACGAAGACGGCACCTAAAGAAGAAGAAGAAGTTCTTTCTTCAAAGTTTCATCTGAATCTTGATGCTTAAAGTTTGTGTTTAGGTCTCTAGTATTTTTTTAAATCAACTTTGTCGTAATTCACCGCCTGTCTGTCAAGTGGATTGTCATGTGTCTCTGCTTTAAGAAAGACTTTTGTAGCTTTTGTCTGAAGACTTCTTTTAGAGGAGTCCATCGTGTTTTCGGTCTTATTTGTTCATTCCTGATGAACCACAAGGCGTTTAAGGCAATTTTCAGATTCACATAGCCCCATGCAGCTGATCCGTAAATTAGCGCAGGCCTAAGCATTGCTTTAATGATGGTTAGTTTATTTTTCAAGCTAATTTTGCTCTTTCTATTTAGCAATGGATAGAGCTGTCCTCTTGTTGCCTTGAACTTCTTGATTGCGGCTGAGATGTGCTTTTCCCAGTACAATCCTTTGTCAATTATAACTTCGCGATATTTGACTTGATTCCTTCATCTGATGTCTACACCATCAATAGCTATCATCTCGCCCGGTGGTTTTCGTCAGGAAGAACGCTTGACTTTTCTTGGCATTGACTATCTTTCAGGAAATGAACCAGTCGTTGAATGAGTTGCAGAAAGCAACTGATCATTCTAGGATGTGTTGATCTTGACATTATGGCAGTGTCGTCTGCGAATAGGGACATTTTCGTGTTCCTTGTCATAGAGATATCGTGAGTAAAAATATTATAAACGTGCGGTTCCCTGTGGTACTCCAACCTCTGGTCTTCTCGGTTGTGATACTTCCTGTTCGACTTTAATCGGGAACTCACGAGTCTAAGACTAACTATCTATATACGCTTATATATTCACGGTACGGCGATAAGGTGCAGGTGAAAGTACGCCAATAATATACATCTACACCCAACCATACGCTTAATGGCTGCGACCGATATTACAATATGTCTCTAACAATGACATTGTTTAGTACTTGCCCGTGAATATATTCGTGGCTACTTCGGAACAATAAGGCAACTGACAGCATTATATACACATAGCATAGAAAAAATAATGGGCTTGCTGGTTCCGCGACAATGTTGATCAGTAACGGTGGGATATTAGGAAAGAGGCGACACTACTATCGCTTGTCAAATCCACGATATCGTTTGTAGGATAATAGAAATGGAGTGACTGCGATAGTTTTGATGGGATACTACGTAGCTTATTTACTCATATATATATATATATATATATATATATATATATATATATATATATATATATATATATATATATATATATATATATATATATATATATATATATATATATATATGTATATAAGGGTCCTCGACAGACCAATAAGGAAAGCATAGCGATGGGTGATAAAACACCATATACTCACAAGCATGTCTCACCTAACAGTAGACCAGGAAGGAACGATGCAAGAGGTGCTTCCATGTCAGTCTACTCAGACTATTTTTCGAGTGGAAAACAGTCTTTTCGAATTGACGGCGCTCGAATATTTATGTTGTCGGTTGGTCTCCCGACAACTTCGATACTATTGAGATAACAAAATACAGAAAAAATGCTTCCTCACAGAAACTGAACCATTGTACCTTCGAACATACCCCTGTAGAAGTAGCATAACGTCAGAACTAGGGCCCGGTTGTTTGAACGCTGAATAACGTAATAATATTTTTATTTATATTTCAAAAAGTGTTGATAAACAGTAGATATTTAATTTCTTGGTACAGACATGCCGATTTTATGCTATACTTTTCTAATTGCAGTATTTAAACGAGTATCATCGGTACGTCCTTCGAACATACCCCTGGGTACGTCAATTCTGAAAACAAAGTATGAATATATGGTTGCCTAAATTTTTATTATTGTTATTTTCAATATGTAAACAATCTAACAATATTTACCGATAAAAATAAGTTTTTAAATCCTCTTTTTGTTAATATTAATTGTAAACTTCGCATTTATAGTAATTTCTAACATTTAAAAACACCGAAAAAACTCACGACAAGCAATTAAACTGAAAGACAAGATATGTAAATATGTTTATGTCTGTCAAACATCAAAAAAGCGTCTCCCCCACCGACGATAAATAGCCTTCAGACAAATCTATTGTTTATATCTAGAGTATGATCGAAGCATTGTACCAACTCTTATGCAATTATTGTTTTTAAATATGAGGATAGAAATTTTAGATCTTAAATAACCACTGTCTAAAAAAATCTCAATATTTTTTGTTTGTCAACAGAACTGTTTCTAACTCTATTTGAGTTAAATTCGAATTAACAAAATAATCGCTTATAATCACCGTTATTGAAGGAAAATTTTCAAGTTTTCTAAGTAAAATTTACTATTAAAATTTCTTGTTAAATAAGGTACCTCTAAACCTCAAAACTTCTTAAACTTTATATTCTTATTTAGACGATACCGCATTATTCAACTACATAAGTGGCAAGACTTCGCCGAACTTTGCGGTATATACATATATGCACTAAGCTTATCCTAATATGTCGGTTTTGAAGTTTATTCAAACTAATATAAAGGCAGTAACAAAATATATTGCAAACAATGTTTGGTTTATTAAAAAGCAATCTTACACTGGGTTTAAATATTTTTCAGGAAAATGAGAACAAGCATGATTTAATCTTCAAATGGAGTTCCAGGAAGAAGGAAAAACCGCGTCAATAAAATAAATGCGAATACAAATTATCTATAATTATATGATGATATTTTTTTTAAACTTTAATGGAATTTTCTTCTCGAGTTTTTACATCGATTTAGAGCGGTAAACCAAAAAATTATACTACACATGGAATTTTAGTTTATTTGTTTTATGAAAGTATGCCCTTTTTATCAATGGGGTTATAAACTGCTTCTGAGACGCAAAAGTCACCTTACCACAAACATAACTGAAGTGATCTGGATTCAACGCCGGTACAGCTTAAGGGACGGAAAATTGCTTCTCACTACAGAACAGACCAAGAGATGTTACGAGCCTGGATATAGAAACGATTTCATGGACGGCATCCAAATGAGGTCATCCAGGACAATGTCGACAACTCGGCGTCGAACTACTGGTTGATTTCAAGACAGATGTTTACGAAAAGAAAGGGCTTCTTGTTAGCGATGCAAGACCAGGTTATTCCAATAAGAACTATTGGAAGTTCATCATCAGAAATCCCTCAATGTAGACATGGTTATCGAACATCAGAGACAATCCAGCACATAACTGGAGGATGCCAAGCGTTTGCCGCAACGGAGTATAAGGAAAGACACGACTCCGCTGCTAAGATACTCCACCAAGAGTTAGCAGATAAGTTAAAACTATTGCAGATAGAAAAAGTGCCTTACTATAAATACAATCCAGAGCCTATTCTTGAAAACAACGAGTTCAAATTATATTTGGACCGAACGGTTCTAACAGATAACACAGTTGCTCATAATAGGCTAGACATTATACTAACAGATAAAATTTCTAGGCGAACTACACTGACTGACATTGCTATATCTAATAACAATAACCTAAGGCCAAAATGCAATGAGAAGATCACCAAATACAGAGATCTGAAGGTGCAAATCCGCAGACAATCGGCAATGAACAGCATCCACACGATTCCCATAATACTATTAACAACAGGAGTGATACCAAAGAACCACCTGCAAAACATCAAGGGACTGGGCCTTGGTGAGCATCTGTATAAACCGATTCAGAAAGCAGTTCTCCTTGCAACCACGCTGAGCGTCCGAAAGTGTGGAAGAAGTATAGAAGACCACGCCACCTAGAACCCGATAACATGGAAAGGGTCTTTGTATACCTGATATGAGTCAATAATCCCTGGAGGGAGTGCAAAGCTTTTTGGTTTGTGAATCGAGATATAAATAGCCAATAAATTAACTTATTTTTAAATACCGTTTTTTATGAATGAGTTATAACTTTATATAATGTAACTAAAATGGTTTATTAGTTATGAAAAGATTGTAAGATTCAGTTAGAAGTAAATGAAACACACTTATTTTGCGACAGAATAATAAATTTCAAATTTAATATTGCCCCAAAAACTCCCTAAATAAAACAATCTGAATAATTCGACACACTGCCCTAAAACTACAATTCTTCGATTGCAGGGAAACCCAGGTGGCCGTGCTTTGTCTCGGTACTTCCCCGATTTCAGAATGCGACGTCATCACTGCTATAAAAGTGGAGAGTGTAATGCTCGGCACAGCTAAATAACAAAAGATTTATTGCCAGTCCTGAAAGGTTTAGTAACCCCAAAAACACGTCCTGACTTAAACATTATTACCAGAATGTGACTAAGTAGAGAAAACCTAATGACATTGCGACTAATATTCAACTTCGTCTTGGCTATAAAGTTATGAATACCGGTCATGACAAATCCCGAATGTGACAGTGGAGAGAAAATAATCCCGAACTTGACTGACTGACTCCGTAGCACTACAACCCAGGGTGGGTCTTGGCTGCCTCGACTATCTGCCTCCACCTGGAACGGTCTTGTGCCAGCTCCCTACATTCTTGCTGGTCAACTTCAAGAATAGCTAGATCATTGTGGATGTTATCTCTCCATCTAAGCTTAGGTCTTCTCTGTGGTCTTTTTCCTTGTGGTGCTTCCGCCCATACCCGTTTTATTAGTCGATCGTTTTGACTCCTTTTTATATGACCCGCTCATCGTAGTCTTCTGGACTTTATTTCTTGAATGATGTCAGGGCTTTGATATATTTGCGCAAGCTCTATGTTGCTTCTCATTCTGTGACGGCCTGTTTCAAGGTCTCGGTATGGGCCATATATTATGCCCAGGATTTTTTTCTCAAACCTTCTTAGCAGCTCCGTATCGTAGACTGTCAGGGTCTATGTTTCACTGGCGTAGATTGCTACTGGTATTATTATTGTTCGATAAATTTCGGTTTTTACCTTTCTAGTGATAAATTTTGACTTCAGCAATGTTTGTATCGCAAATATACGTTTATTTGCTTGTGTGATGCGCTGTTTAACCTCTTCCCGAACTTGACTTGTAGAAAATAGTACTGAATCAAAAAAATTAATAAAAAGTTAACGAAGAGTCAAGGACGAGTGTTACTTGATAACCTCTTCCTAAATGGCTCATTCCTTAGAAGTGTTCACAAACAGAATTTAAACTTACCTAATCTTCGTTAACTCTGAGTTTCACTCATTCCCCTTCTATCCCGGTGAGCGCGAAGAAAAGTGAGGCGGCTAGAGTTTTCATTCTAGTCGGGAAGTTGGGCGGGACTTGACCAACAACCCCTGATTTGTGTTAAAACTTAGGTTTTACACAAATAATTGATAATGCGAAAATTTTTAAAATAAATTAATTCCAACGGGAACGAACTTCCACGTTTTCTGAAGGATGAAATTAATCCAATCAACCCGGTAAATGGGTCCATATTGTCGGAGATGGGTACAAAAATACCGAATAATAGCGAGATGCATTGACGTCTATATATATATATATATATATATATATATATATATATATATATATATATATATATATATATAGCTAGTAAATAAAGTAACAAATATATACTTGCAAATACATGCGTCATTTACTTTTTTTCTTTTCTAACAAACAAAACTTTCGTCGACTTCCATCTCATAAAAAATTAATAGCTTCGTAACTTATCCTCAATCAAATAAAAAATAACTAAAATAGAAAAAGAGTATCTATCAATTAATTAATAGGCGTAATAAATAATAATCGAGAAAAATATTACGTACATTTTTGTTAACTTAGATTTTTCGTGATACAACCCGATTTTGCACAAATATAAGGGGCATGAAATTAACGGCAACTAGTTTAGAAGAGGGGATGACGATTCTCGGATTTTATTCCAATATAATCATTATACATGTTTCGGTTCTGGGGTAGCCAGGAACCAGTTTTGAAGTATTGTGCTGCGTAGAATTCGAATCCGAGGTCTGAATTGGACCATCATCTTAGGATTTTGAGATATTTAGTTATTTTCCTGCTATAATAAAGTATTGTATCCTAATACATAAAGCAGATGGTAAATTTTAAAAATATGGTAGTCAAAACAAAATGCCATGTATCATTTACTCTGTGAACTATTTATCAAGAAAATCCATACACCGACCTTTGGCATTAGCAAACTTACCAATATCCCGCTGATTAAAATCAGGTATGCTTTCGATAAGATCCTTTTAGTCCGGTCAAGTTAGCATCAAAAATAGGGGTAAGGTTACATTAATTCGCACCTTGCTAAAAATTGGCATGAATGTTGGGAACCCTATTATACACAATTTGTCAATTATCCACATCAATCCGAAGTGTGGAAAAAAATTTATTCAAGGTCAAATGTTTTTTTCCTAAGAATCACCATTTCGGAGATACAGCGATGCAAAATGTTGAAAAAGTTGTATTCTTCATAATATGCACACGTTTCCGCGCCACCCGTGAGGTAGTGTACATGGCGCGTTTTTTTTACGTGGTTTCCCCGGTAGGCCTATTCCACGATCTATTGTGCTTCTGTTGAGTTAAAAAGCTATTGTATTAAATTGAAAATGGTACTATTGTAAATAACAAGAGCGGTGTAAGTAATGCGTAAATTGAGAAAATTATTCGTCTGATTGATACTCTTCTAATGGAACATAATCCATACTGTCTTGCTCTTCTTCTTCTCCTTCTTCTTCTTCTTCTTCTTTTTCTTCTTCTTCTTCTTCCTGCTGAGTACAAATAAATTGTTCAAAGAGCAATGCATCAGATGTCTCCTCGCCTATATCGTAAGAATCCTCTTCTACTGGCGATTCAACATTGGAGCACGATTGGCCTCGACAACTGATACATGCTAATGAACAAAACAAATCAACTTTTTTACAGCCGCATTTAGCATTACACCCCGTTTTGCAATTGCAAAAAATTGAATTGAGGAGTTTTTCCGGTGCAGGAGGGAGTAAAGTCTGAATTGGTTCCAATATATTGTCAGTTAACTTCCAACCCCAGTCTTCTGGGTTTAGTTTATTACCAAGCCATACTTGAACTTGATAATATACTCGAAATAGATGTTGATGAGCAGAAGCAGAGGTTGGAGGAAGACAAGCTAATTGTACTTGTTTCTTTTTATACGTATTTTTTGCAAAAGATAAGTATCGAAACTTATCTAAGCACGTAATTTTTTTTGGAGCTCCGTAAATTGAAAGAAGAAAGCGAATTCCGTTGGTGATTACAGCTTGTGGAGTAGAGGTACTTTCTTTGAAAACATCAGCACAATCAACTAAATCTTGTCTCTCAAACAATTTCAAAACCGATCTTTTACCTCTCCTGAAAAATGCTGATGTCGTGTCGCAACCAGTTAGTGCATGTAGAAATAAGATATGATTTTGGCATTTTGAAAAAGCAGATAAACTCTTGGATGAATATATTTTTGATTGTTGTTGAGCCTTCCCAGGTTTTAAAAAATAAATAATTTTTTCAGTTGGCGTTCGAGCAGTAAGTAATACCAACAAATCAACATCTTCACCAACAAGAATAGTTGGATTTGTCGAGTTAAATTGTTCTATTGCTGTTTCAACTATCAGGACATCAGCATCATTATCAGCTTGCTTTACAGAGATATTTTCAGACGTAAATTTTTCTTTCAACATTGTAATGAACCGAGACTTGTTGTGTGTATTTGCGAGAAATTTCTGTTGGCTTGTGGTAACTGTCATAAATTCATCAAAAATGACGTCCGAAGATGAAGATGTTGTAGCTCGACGACGTTGTTCTGCAGCTTTAATATTTTTTGTACAATCAGCTAGCTCAATTTAAAATGTCATAGTGATTATCAACAAAACATATTAATGTTGATGCTCCTGACTTTTCTGTTATAATAATTTTATCGCCATACTTCAACTTTAATCGTAACTTAATGGTTCTATTATCTAACGAATTGTTGCAAATATTTTGTAATTCGTCTAATGAAAATTGACAATCATCACTATTTTCGATGTGTGCAAATATTTCTTCCATTAAAAGATTCGTACTTTCAGATTGAGGACGACCGGCTTGACCCCCCGTAGTCGGTCTCAAGAAGGCATTATGACAGTCTTTATGATACTTAGCTTCGGCAGCAACTAAATCATGTTCGAACTCAATTCGAGTAATAACAGCTTTTGCTACATGATCAGAACGAGTCTGGGCTATATTCAGGATTGTTTCTTTGAATGAAAGTGTTGTTACATGAAAAATTTTACGCCGATACTTCAGTGCTTTTCTGTTTTCTAGCTCTTCATTCAATTCATTGCCACAAAATAAGCAACACTTTTTAAAACAAAAAAATGGTTCACTTACGCGTGCTCTAGTACGAGGTGGACTTATTTTTGATGTACTAGCTTGTTCTTCATCCTGTTTTCTTTTCAATGCAGCGATTGTACCCTTCCGAGTATAGTTTTTTCGACACTGCACATGAACTGTCACAGAAGTCTGGTCTTTCAGGTATTCCGAAAATTCATCACCTCTTTCAATACTTGCATTAATTAATGTCTTTAGGCCACGATCAACAGTAACTGTTTCGCTTTCGGTCAAATGTTTATTACAAATAAAGCACAACTGCGACATTTCTATTACAAACACAAAACTGCCCAAATTTTGTTTGAAAATATAAGCAATAACTACGTGTTCTTACTACGAAAGAATGCTTGAGACTAATACTATTCTATCTAGGGAGGCCCTTCAAAAAGGAGCAGGTATACGAGCGTCGCCACGTGGACAATTGAATAGCAGACAGATGTTGCTCAAGGCCGTACGGTCATATAAAATGAGGGACTGGGTTTTTTTTGGAGTTTATATTTTTAAAACTGTATAATATGTATGTATACGCTACGAAAATTAATATTTTTACTTATATTATCGTTCTGTAACGTATATTACGGTAATTGACATGCATATTATGAAGAATACAACTTTTTCAACATTTTGCATCGCTGTATCTCCGAAATGGTGATTCTTAGGAAAAAAAGTGTATGAACAATTTTTATAGATAATTGCATGGTGAATAATTTTTGTCTTACCTATTTTTATTATAAAACTTACCGTTTAGCTGGAAAACTCAAAAAACCGATTTTTGCAACATTTGACCTTGAATAAATTTTTTTCTACACTTCGGATTGATGTGGATAATTGACAAATTGTGTATAATAGAGTTTCCAACATTCATGCCAATTTTTAGCAAGGTGCGAATTAATGTAACCTTCAATGTCTATTTTGACCGGACTATTTTCTTTAGAAAGCATTGCAAGAAAGTCTTTCTTTGCTCATAGTATTCCGTAAAAACCTTTTTTATCCGTTTGCACCGTCTTGCTTTAGCCGATGCCATAAAAATAGTAATTAAAATTTTTAAAAGTTTTAGAACTTCACTAAACATCTCACTCAGCTCGTTTTGCAAAAGATAGTTATAAAGTACCGAAATATACCTAAATTCTTCAGTTTCATATATGACGGTCAGTTCTTTAAGGAGTTTTGTTGGATAAAAAAGAGGTAAATTTTAACCGAATCCTTAAATTTTTATTCTGGATAACATGTACTATATTCAACATACTGTTCCAAAAAAAAAAGACTGGTTGCTACCAAGTGACCTGTAAAACTAAATCGTACTTTTGCTTGAAAAATAATTATATCACAAACGTCTTTTTCTTCCCGAGAAAACTCCGCGGAATCATCGAATTTACGTCGTTTTGAAGTAGATGGAGATGGCTCAATGTCGTTTCAGGTAACATTATTTATAATTTCTGTTAATCTTGATTCAAATGATAATATTCTTTTATTTGCGATAACAGCGACAATTTGTATTATTTGAAACTTATCAAATAACAAATCAACGTGAGGCATTATTTTGTAAAATAAGTTATACCATGAAAGAAATCTCTTTCTATTGAGAATTTTGTCAGAACCTGATGATTGGTTCCTATTACTAACGTTTTTACTGTCATCTAAGATTGTTTCCATTGTCTCTAGAATGCTGTCTCTTTGTATGCGAATACGGTACAAACAAATCTAGAATTAAAATTTCATCTTGGTTTGGCCGAACGAGGTAAGCATTTGTTAACAATTTGATATAGTATTGCGGTTCTTTGAGGACTATTTGAAAAAAATCACAAATCCTTGTACTTGACTATTGTAGATTTTCTTAGGGTAGAGAGAAGACATCTATTTATATAGTAACCTTCTTTAACATTTATATTTAAGTAATATGAAACGGGTTAGTACAAAACAAATTAATCCAAATGAACTAAAAAATTGGCCCATAAAAATTATGAACCAATTACAAAATGATTATTTGTTCACTTTTTTGCCTACCGAGCAGATATTGTTTGCTTACCGTTAGTGTTTATTGTATTTCACAGTATAAACTTTGGTTGGTATAGATGATTGTGTATTCGTGTAGGGAATGATTTATTTTGCTTAATAAGGGATGATAACAAGTTATTTTTCTCCGATATTATCAAATCATGTATTAAAATTACTTAAGTTCCTTAAAATATTTTGGCATTATTTCTATAGAATCCTGAACTATCTTAATAATTATAAATATACATATTTAGCTTTATAATTTCACTGTTAACTGACATCCATTATATATTCGGGAAACCGCTTAAGGGGGCAGTCTGGGTTTTTTTATACAAAATTTCATTATTTTTTTTTATAGAAGTATTTATTCAAATGTTTCAGAAATTTTGTACAATGAAATATGTACATCGAATTTAGCGACAAAAATTTTTTTTGTTTATTCGTGACAAAATAGCGGCCTTAAGGGAACTCCATATGAAATTGGTTGACATAATATCTCCGGTTAGGTATGTCTGAAACAAAAAATTCAAACGGCCTTTTGATATATAAGTAAGCAGCTATGGCGGATTTTTAAATTTTTTTAGCCTTTTTTCAACTAAAATTGCTTAAAAAGGAGAAAATTGACAACTACAAAAATTTACAGTTACAATTTAGATTCTACTATAGACTCAAACTATATAAGTGCTGAATAATTGGTGAAAATTTTAGCCCAATTGGTGGTATAGATTTTTCAAAATCATGTCAACCATGTCAAAAACTGTGTTTAAATTTTTTTTCCAAAAATATATTTAAGTTTTGAATTAAAGTATCTTGTGGTTAATCAGCGATCCCGGCTCTATACACTGTGCCTTCTTCCCGCTCAAAAATATAATTTTCTGCTGATTTTTGCTTCCTGAGCACAGTTTCCCGTTCTTTTGGAGCATTAAAGCTACAACGATTAGCAGACTTGATGTAGTCACGGTCGCGTCGTTGCAGCAAATCAAGTGTTTTTACCTACAGTTAATCTCATAATCTCCATAACTTCTAACAAGGGTTAAAAGCCTTCATTCAATGAGCAGACTTCACAAGTAGCTGCTACGTCTATCACTTTTTCTATCTATTATACACAATTTTTATTTCGATAGAACAATCGTAAACTTAGCATTATATTGAGCGCTTAAACAACCTTTCTAAATAAAACTCGACCTTCAACTGCTTACATACTATGACAAACATGTGTGAGAACCAAATATGTATTAAATCAGAGGCGGAGAAACGAAGCGCTTATATATATATATATATATATATATATATATATATATATATATATATATATATATATATATATATATAATATATATATATATATATATATATATATATATATATATATATATATATATATATATATATATATATATATATATATATATATATACAAGCGCGGATCCAAGGGGGGATCACCCCTTCCCAAGAGCTTAGAATTCAGGAAAATACACCCGATTTTGCGTTTTACACTAGGCACGTGTGTGCTGCTGGCTTCCACCCCCCCCCCCGTCGACAACTTGTTTTTCTTGCGGTCGCCCCTCCCAAAACTTTTGAGTTTAGAAAAATATACCCACTTTTGGCTCTTATGTATATGTATGCTGCTGGCTTTAACCCCATCAACAACTTGTTTTTTTTTGCGATCGCTCCCCCCCAAGAGCTTTGAGGAAAATAGACTAGATTCTGCCTCTTATACTAGGAATGTGTATGCTGCTAGCTTCCCCCCCCCCCCGTCGACAAGTTGTTTTTTCTTACGATTACCCCCCTCAAGAGATTCGAATTCAGAAAAATAGATCCGACCCTGACTTTTACACTAGAAATGGGAATGTTGCTGGTGTCTCCCCCGCCCTCGACAATTTGCTTTCGTTTTCCATACTGTACTTTTGTGATATCACCGCCCTCCACCCCCAAAGAGAGAGGTTAGATCCGCCCCTCTATATATATAAATATATATATATATATATATATATATATATATATATATATATATATATATATATATATATTCTAAAATTACACATTGAAAGCATTGAAAGCTGCAAAAAAAAGTCAATATTGCCCACGTATTATTTGGCACGGTATCTAATCTAAAATATGGCATTTGCTTTTCGTTTTCTGAAGTGTTTACTTATAGTTGTATTGTTTACATTTATATTGTCTGTTTCTGAGCAACGTGATAATTACAAATATTTTTTGGTCATATGAACGGTGGAAATAAAATATAAATGAGATAGATTTTTTATTTTGGAGCTCGAAAATGTCCGGCCAGATAATAATAATATTCTGGATATTCTCGGTTTGACGTACCAGTGGGGTTTGTGTACCTCGACGACTCTGACAGCTAAGTCGGAGGTAGTTTAACTACTGTTAGAGTTTTCTATGCTGGACAGATCGACAGTAAGAAATCAGACTAAAAGTAATATTACAAAGTAGGGTTTAAACCGGAGCGGGTGGCTACAAATTGGCGGATAGAGTTCAGAGCCGTAGAGAAGGCCATCGACTTAGGAAAAGACACCAAATATAACCTCACCATAAAAATATTTTAAGATGGAAGAATACACTGATAGAAATTATTTACTCCAGGTGAGTACCGGTGGTGCCAAAGAATATCATCCCTCTGCCTAGGGCTGTCTCACAGATTCTGAAGGAGACAATTTTTTATTTTGAGAAACAAGTAGAGGAGGCGGGCTTTGGTTGCCCAAAAAGTTACGACTCAACGACAACAACAACAACAAAAACTACATCAGCACATGAGCCAAACAACACCAAGACTTCCCCCTGCCAAAAGAGCTACTCGAGAACCTCAACCAGCACTCACTAAATCGGGATGACCAAGACTGTGAATGAAATCCACTGTATCTATGATGGAAACATTTTTTATAGATTAACTCATCTAGGTCGAGAGACCATCGGCTACAAAAAACAATTACACACTGAATTCTGGAGGGGATACCCACACGTACCAGTATCGCAACATAGAACAACAGACTAGCGCACGATTATTCTTTGAAATAAACTAATTCCAAAAACACGACTTAACATCATCAAATGGAAAATCCAGCGAGAGATCCGAGACATTGGCGATAAAAATGAAAAAATCGCTGAACTTCAGCCACATCCAAAATCTTAGCTCGAAAAACAACCAAATAACGGCATTCAGGAAGACAACGTTGAACTCTACCAGAAACTACTTACTGAAATAAGTAAGGTAGTGCAGGGGTATGATGGAATCAACCCATTAAGCAGACCACCTCTGCCAAGAGTTACCTCATCTAAAATGCTCTATATTGTATCAGATATCATAAACAACAACGTTTCGCTAGTTTATGTTTGTGAGATTTACACGCTAGAACATCTATCTATGCTGATCTACTGCACCGCAACTGCAACTGTTAGAACTATGGAGGTTAAGGTCACTACGAGGCAAAAAACACTTATCCCTTCCCAAAAGATCAGCATAATATACTGAATCCAGCCAAATATCGACCAATTACCTACCTTCCCACGTTAAACAAGGTGATGACATCCTGCTTGATACAACGCTTCCATGCACACTATGATCAAAACAACATTATTGCAATTCAGCAAGCAGGATGTGCCAGGGGCTCAGTGGGTTGCATGGAGCAACTGATTATCCATTCGGTCATTTGCAGTCAGGCCTATACCAAACGAAGGAACCTATTCACCGCCTACGTATACTGTTAAAAAACCTTCGGCTCTGTACCAAATGACTGGCTGGCAGCTATTCTGATAATATATGGAGTCGGTATACATAGCACCATATAAAAGAGTAGACAAAGAAATAAAAAATGCTATTAGAAATGCAAAAAATGAATGGTTAACGAAAAAATGCACCGAAATACAATTACTACAACAAAAGCATGACTCGTTTAACCTCCACAAAAAAGTCAAAGAAGCGGCAGGCCTATATAAGCCTAAACAAGTTGGACGCCTAACTGACACTCAAGGAAACTTAATAATAGAAGCAGAACGGAGAAGAAACACTTGGATGAGATATGTAGAGGAAACCTTTAGAGATGAACGACACAATGACACAAAAAACACAGATTGTATAACTGGGCCTCCATTTACGATCGAGGAAGTAAGAACTGCTATAAGAGGAACCAAGGATGGCAAAACTACAGGACCTGACAACTTTTATTCAGAATTTTTAAAGTTAATGGATGACAACGGGACAATATGGCTCACAAAAGTATTTAATAATATTTATAATACTGGAAAAGTTCCCCAGAGTTGGTTGAAATCAACATTTGTGACCTTACCAAAAAAAAGAAATGCAAAAAGGTGCGATGAATATAGAATTATAAGCCTTATGAGCCACCTACTTAAGACTTTCCTAAAAATCATCCACAAGAGATTATACAAAAAATGCGAAGAACAACTAACACGCACACAATTTGGATTTCGCGATGCTCTGGGTACACGGGAGGCACTTTTTGCTGTCCAGGTCTTGTTCCAAAGATGCAGAGATGTCAACTGCGATATATATGCATGCTTTGTGGATTACCAGAATGCATTCGATAGGGTAAAACACGACGAGCTTATATCAATACTTGAAGAGATCAGCATAGATGATAAAGATCTGAGAATAATTAAAAATATTTACTACAACCAAACTGCTAACATAAGAGTAGACAACCAGTTGACAGAAGCAATCTCAATAGAGCGCGGAGTACGGCAAGGATGTATACTGTCCCCGATGCTATTTAATGTTTATTCTGAGCATATCATATATCAAACTAGCCTTGGAAGATTATGATGAGGGAATACTAATCAACGGTGAACGTCTGAACAACATCAGATACGCAGACGACACAGTGGTATTCGCAGACAGTCTGGAGGGATTGCAAATGTTGATGACAAGCATAACTGAAGTAAGTAAGTACTATGGGTTAGATTTAAATACAAAGAAGACAAAATATATGGTCATCAGCAAACGCCCAATCCTAAACACACAACTGACCATCAACCAACAAACAATTGAAAGGGTTGAAAGCTATACATACTTTGGCACCAATGTAAACAGTCAATGGGATCACTCATTGGAAATAAAACAACGTATAGCAAAAGCCAAAGCAGCGTTTACAAAAATGAGCACCGTCTTCAGAGGCCGTGATCTGCCGCTGAAAACCAAGGTCTTCATACTACAGTGCTATGTTTTTTCAGTTCTGCTCTACGGAACAGAGGCTTGGACGCTCTCTGAAGCGTCCATTAAAAAACTTGAAGCGTTCGAGATGTGGTGCTATAGGCGCATCTTAAGAATCTCCTGGGTCGACCGAGTCACAAATAATGAAGTCCTGCGCAGAATGGGAAAGGAGTGCGAAGTGATCAAAACAATTAAAAAACGCAAATTGGAATACTTAGGACATATTATGAGAAATGAACAGCGATATAACCTCCTCCAATTAATTCTGCAAGGGAAGGTGTACGGCAAGAGGGGGCCAGGACGAAGACGAATCTCTTGGCTCCAAAACTTAAGAAAATGGTTCAACATGAGCACGACTGGACTGTTTCGCGCAGCTGCCAACAAAGTAAGAATAGCCATGCTAGTCGCCAACATTCGGAACGAATAGGCACCGCAAGAAGAAGATACATATTGTTCCTTTTTAGGAAACCATATTTCAACTTAGGCAATTAGAATCCAAATGCAAATACTTTCCAGCGACAATATCGAGACAGGAACAATTTCAATACGAAGGGGAATATTTCAAAGAGATTTCTTGAGCCCATTGAAGCAAAAAAAGCAAAAGATTCGGATTCAAGCAGTAAGGAAAAGTCAGTGGTTGGAACCCTGGATGTGGATCGTATTGATCCGTGGTAGAGTAATCTAGGTTAGAAATTTTTAGATGGTTCAGAAATTTGGCCACAGTAGAAGACGAATAACGATTTTTTGTGAAATTTATCTCAAACTGCCTTTTTATGAATGTGAATGTTTCTGAATGGAAATATTTAGTACCTAAATTCCAAAGACCAGAAATTATAGATTCCTGTCATAATCCGCCGAATTGTGGTCACTTTGGATTTTATAAAACATTTCACAGTCCACAAGGTAAATATCACTGAGCCATTATATTACTAGATTTATTAAAACTTGTTTGGCCTGTCGAGCTTAGAAACTACCAAATACTTCACCAATGAGACTACTAGAAAACAAAGTCTTTCATGTTTATGGTCCTCCATCTCTATTTATTTGTGATAATAGCATATAGTTTGTTTCAAAAACTTTCAAGAAATTAAGTCAAAAATATAAATTTACTATAAGATTTAATCTAGTTTCTTCACCAAAATGTAATTTAGTAGAAAGAAGCAATAGAATAATTTGTATTACAAATAGAAATTACATAAAAGCTACAAAAATTCGGATAAAGAAATAGCTAAAACTCAAGAAGCTATTAATACTATAAGACATGAAGTTAGTAGTTTTACTCCAGCATTCTTTGTTTACGGTAGACATATTCCTTTATCAGAAAGTTATTATAAAGATTTGGATGTTAATGTTAGTGTTAATGTTGAAATAATTCCTGGTGGCAGAAATTTCTATACGATCAACTTGAAAGGTCTGAACATAACTCTTACAATCTTAAAAACGCGATATTTGTTTTAAGTTTGGTGACCATTCTGACGAAGAAATAACGTTATTTCAAGTGCTGTCGATAAGTTTATCGCAAAAGTAGTCCCCAAATATTTTCACTGTAAAGTAAGAGAGACATTTTTCAACCTTGTATATGATTTAGATAAGATTGATGGTTCTAAAGCTGGAAAGTGGTATATTAAAAATCTAAGATTTTAATGACTCTATTTCAGAAAATTCCGATTTTAATATTTCAGAAAACGAATGAGTTTATTATGTTTATTTTATGAAGTTTACTTGCAAATTAGTAAGTACAGGTAATTTATTGGGCGACGACCCGTATTGATTTTTAGTTATTAGCAGTTTTGTTAATTTCAAGTATTTTGAATACCGGTCATATACGAAGTTTAGTCTCGGTAATAGATTTGATTGTGCATAAATTTAAACATTGTTTGAATTTTGTGTAATCTAAGTGCAGGTTATTTTCAAATACAGTTTTTGATGTCTCCTAATGATGGGTGTTTTGGTTTATTACCTTTAGTGCACGGTATCATATCTTATAAGTTCGTTTCTGAGTTTGTTCTTTAGAGGCTATGGAGTGTTGGATGCTATCAGGCACCATTTATACATGCTGGCACATTAGCCGATTCGTGCTACTCAGTTTCGCCTGAGTTCCGGTCTTTGGTCATTTTGTGTATTGAACTGGTAGCAGTACTACTCTACGGAACACTCTAGTTTTCAGTTTTTTATTTGGAAGCTTACAGTCATGCATTAGGTATTTATTAGTTTGGTGGAAACTACATTTTTCTATCTTTTGTAAGAGGACATCTGGACCATCAATTCTGTTGTTTCTTCACCCCTTGGGATGCCTTAATAAGGTGTGTGCTTCTGATTCTTCGGATGGAGGCGAGCGTTTTTATTGAATTTTCTAAAAAATGATCAGTACGCGAGGCCTTTTTTTCCGCTTGAAAGAGCGCAATGCTGATTTGGCTAATTTTCTTGTTTTTCCATTTTAAAATTAATGGATATAGCTCGTTGTCGTTTAAGATTATTGGCGGACATTTCATTTTGGGATTGTTTCCCGGAAATTAGTTAAAATGCTTAAAGCATTTGATTCTACAGTGAATATATAAGTAACTCTGAGGTTGTATGGTGTAAACATACGACATTCTCGAAACTGGATTTGATATGACCATATTTCTAACTATAAAGCTAATAATTTTGTCCTTATGTAAATCAATAGTCATGGCAATATGTTTACTTTCATTTATGAAACTAGGCGTAATATGGTGAAATTTTTTTGTACATCCTAGTTTATAATATTTTATCTTTTAAGTGATTTGTTTTCGCATTTGTAAAAATTATTCAGAGAATGTAATCCTAAGTTTTAAAATCATTTAGCAGACTTTTACGGATTTTAACTTTTTTCGATTTTGACTATTTTCAATTTTGTAACTTTCCAGATTTAATTTACCAATGTCGTCTTTCCCAATAACGAGTGATACGCATAGATATCAGTCCAAGTGTTATTTCCAAGAAGAGGGTATTTTTTTTGTCTTGTCTTTGAAATAGCTTTTTCTTTAACAACTACAACATAGATTTGTAGTTCTCTTAGGGAGAACGTTGGCACGATACTGAACTTAAACTGTGGAATTCACAGTTAGTTTGGTTGCCGATGCTGAATAATGCGACCTCTATCTTTAGAGTAGCAAGTTCCTGTGTCGAGTTTTGATATATTTCTTTTTTAATTTACTGTCACGTCACCACATGGCGGTTTTATACAACATTGTTGATTTGTGTTATTCTTATGTTATTGAGTGGGCCATCGAGATGTCGCCTCTGTGTCTTATTTATTATTTTTCAATCGTGAAATCTTTTTTTAATAAAAACATATTTTTCACATCTGTTTTTCCAAGATGGAGTGATTATTTGCGTATAAAACTAAAAACTTATTTTTCGCTCTACAATTAATTTATTTGCATACGTTTCGCAGAAGAATACATTTTTTACATTTTCATTCAAACTTTAAAAATCCATGCTATTATTTTTATTAAAAATTTGCATTGTTCAGCGTATTTTTCGAACACTAATAATACTGTATTTGCAATCGGTGTTTTCATTTAAATCACTTGATTATAGAAGGTATTTATTGCACGAAATTTTTGCAAACATTTATATTTGCAGAATCGTGTTTAGCAACCTCAAATTCTTCAGTATATGAAGTCTGGTATAAATGCTAAAATATTCCACCTCTTATTTTTTCAATTAAATTAGCACGATCAGAGCCGCCGTATACCTCTTTCCACTGTGTAACGTCAGCAACCGGACTAACAGAAAACCTACTAGTAAATATCCTATTGTTATCATTATAATCTACTAGAATATTATCAGTGGTGTCATTTAAGGTAACAAATTAACTAATCGTTTATTTGACGTCGTTCAATGCAGGTCAAATTATTATGATGTATATTACTATTCTTGATTTTTCGTATTTCTCGTCATTTTTCTCTCTGAGAAGCATTTTGAAAGTTTAGATTTAAGTAAGTTTTCTTGTCAGGTCTAATGGCATTTGTTTTAAGATTTCGCAATTGTCTATAGTAATCTCTACCCTCTGCTCTTCCCATTCTACAAAAACGATTAGACACCCTCTTACGCAGTTCCTGCAGAAATATTATGAAGAATAGGGCCTCTTTTATCATGAATTTGTTTGACTGGAGTATGAAAATCGAAAAAAATAATAATAATATTGCTCAGAAAAGCAATCTTTTCGTCAACATCTTCTCACCTCCTGCAAAAATAAGTCTAGATTGACATTACATGGTGGTCTGCAGCTGAAACTAGTTATTTTACGTCTTCAGTAGTAAATTTTTTGTGCTCAGATACTGAAATATTCATCACATCAGAATTAATCAGATGACGAAAAGATTAGGTTAATAAACGAGAGCTCAAAATCCTAGTAGGACTATTTATAATTTGTGAAAGAGCAACAGTCTCAATTAAATGCAGTAGGGTAATTGTGTTCTTGGAAAATCAAACATAAACATGTTAATTTTGAAATCATCAAGTCAAAAAATGAGGTCATCATCGGTAAATTTGTTAAGGTATCCTCGAATTTATGCAAAAAATCATGAAAAATAAAAATTAGAAGGCCTATGAATACTTCCAATAATAAAATTTTTATTAGGTATTTTAAATTTTATTCATATATGTTCAAGAATATTGATCGTTTCCTTGAATTAGAAGGCCTATGAATACTTCCAATAATAAAATTTTTATTAGATATTTTAAATTTTATTCATATATGTTCTAGAATATTGATCGTTTCCTTGAATTAGAAGGCCTATGAATACTTCCAATAATAAAATTTTTATTAGATATTTTAAATTTTATTCATATATGTTCAAGAATATTGATCGTTTCCTTGAATTAGAAGGCCTATGAATACTTCCAATAATAAAATTTTTATTAGATATTTTAAATTTTATTCATATATGTTCAAGAATATTGATCGTTTCCTTGAATTAGAAGGCCTATGAATACTTCCAATAATAAAATTTTTATTAGATATTTTAAATTTTATTCATATATGTTCAAGAATATTGATCGTTTCCTTGAATTAGAAGGCCTATGAATACTTCCAATAATAAAATTTTTATTAGATATTTTAAATTTTATTCATATATGTTCAAGAATATTGATCGTTTCCTGTAAAAGAATGTTAAATATCTTATCTTTGCGTATGTATATTCCAACGTAAGACAATTTGTGCCTTACAAAAACACAGTTTTAATTTGTATCAAATCACCGCCAACATTCTCACTGGGCCAGCTTTCAGAAACTTTAAAAACATAATTTCATCCCACTGAACATGATTTTTCTATATGACATCATTTACAAACGACCTAATATCTAAATGTGCAATTGTCCGCATAATTTATAAAAACATTAAAAGATAAATTCAGGGGAAAGAAAGAAGAAAATAAAAATAAAAGAAAAACCTAATATAGGTAATGGGATTCCAAGATATAACCAGTTGAAATATCTACCCTCTTAAGAATTAATAATGAACTAGAACTATGCAAATGCCAAATTTTTTATTTCTCAAAAATATTAGTTATAACCTTCATAATAATACAAATAACGTTTATACTTCCACAGGTTAGCGGACTCTTCCACGCTACATCGAGCAATATGCAAGGCAGACGATTCAACGCCGCTATAGTTGAGGAAACAAAATATTACTTCTCATCACCAAACAGACCGAGAGAAGTTACAAACCTGGCTACAGAAACCACTTTATGGACGGCATCCAAATGAGGTCAATCAGGATAATGTCGACAACTCAGCGTTGAACTACTGATTGATTTCAGGACAGATGTTTTCGGAAAAGGAGGGCTTCTTGTTAGTTATCCAAGATCAGGTTATTCCGACGAAAAACTATTGAAAGTTCATTATTAGAGATCCTTCAATAGAAAATGACCAATGCAGATGCTGTCTAACATCAGAGACAATCCAGCATATAAATGGAGAATGCCAAGCGTTTGCCGCAACCGAGCATAAGGACAGACACGATTCAGCCACTAAGATACTCCACCAAGAGTTAGCAGAAAAGTCAAATCTATTAGAGGTAGGAAAAGTACTTTATTACAAATACAATCTGGAGCCTATTCTTGACATCAACCAGTTCAACTTATATTGGGACCGAACGATTCTGACGGATCAGACAGTTGCTCTTAATGAACCAAACATTATACTGACAGATAAAATTTCTAGGCGAACTACACTAATCGACATTGTTGTGCATAAGAACAACAACCTAAGGCCAAAATACAACGAGAAGATCGCCAAATACAGAGATCTGGAGGTGTAAATTCGATGACAATGGGCAACGAACAGCGTCCAAACGATTCTCATAATACTGTCAACAACCGGAGTGATACAAAAGAACCTCCTGCAGAACATCAAGGGACTGGGCCTTAGTGACCATCTGTATAAACCGATGCAAAGAGCATTTCTCCTTGTAACCGCGCAAACCATTCGAAAGTTTGTAGGAAATACAGCAGACCACGTCACCTCCGATAACATGGAAAGGGTTCCCACAGAGCTTCATACTTTTGGTACCTGGTATGAGTCAATATGAGTGCGAAGCCGTTTGACTTGTAAATCAAAATAAAGTATAATCGTTAAGGTAAAGATACAACCAGGAGCATTTGAGATGGAGACCAGTGAAACTAAAGCTGCAATGGAAGCAGAACAAACATACATATACCTAGATATGAAACATGCTAAAAAATTGACCATTGCACTATAAAGGCCAAACTGACCACCGAATTTGTCAGGAGGGTGAGGCGAATATTACGAACTAGTTTAAATAGTAGAAATTTGTTAAACGCGCTTAACACGTACTCCGCCTTTGGTAAGTGTTGGATGAATTGAGTAGTTCAGCGGCTGCCAATGCCGGTCCCAAGCCCGGGTAAAGGAGGAGGGTTGGGCGTTAGGCTAACAACCTAACCCCATAAAACCTAATTGTTATGAAATCGAAACATTTGCCTCGGAACCAGACAGAAATAAGAAGACGACACAAGCTACGAAATAAGGACATGAATATTGGAACATGGAACATACTAAGCTGGTATAGACCAGGTGCATCAACAGTGACAGTCCAGTCCCTCCAAAAATATAACATGGATATAACGGCACTTCAAGAAATCAGATGGACCGGATCAGGTAACGTAAGGGTAGAGAACTATATTATTTTCTACAGTGGCCATGAATCAAGACACGAAAGTGGAACAGGTTTCGCGATGTTGAGGGAAGTCATTGGATTTACACCCGTTAACGAAAATATCTGCTGCATAAGGATGCGAGGCAGGCTTCACAACCTCAGTTTGATATCCACATATGCACCAATGGAAGAGACACAGGATGATATTAAGGATACTTTCCATTGTACCCTACAAACAGTTATTAATCAAATACCGAAACAAGATATGCTTATAGTATTGGTCGACTTAAACGGAAAAATTGGAAAGGAGCCGGCAGTAAACCCAGTGGCGGGATTTCACAACCTGTATGACATATCGAACGATAACGGAACAAGAGTCATAGATCTAGCATCGTCAAACGCGTTAAGGGTAAAGTCAACGATGTTTCCGCACAAACAAATACACAAACAAACGTGGATTTCGAATGACGGCGTTACCAGAAATCAAATAGACCATATACTGGTCAACTCTAGACATGCCAACAATATAATAGACGTGAGAAGCTACAGAGGAGCCGAAGCAGACTCCGATCACCTGTTGGTGGCAGCCAAAGTTAGAACTCGCATATCTTCACACAAAAACAATAAATCCAGAACAGAGGCACAACACGACACGAATAAACTACGAGACCCACAAATATGCCTAGCTTACAAGAACAGAATCTCCCGAAACCTTAGCAGAATAGCAGAAACTGACAATATAGAAACTAGTTGGAAGCACATAAAGGAAAGCATCAGGGAAGCAAACGGAAGTGTATTGGGCCCCAAACCAAAACCCAGCCGACATCACTGGTTTGATGATGAGTGCAAAAATCTTGGTGCCATCAAAACAGAGGCACGAATTAAAATGCTTCATAACCCATCAGAGCAGACAACAATTAGTTTTACCGAACTAAGAACGCAGCTACGTAAATTGATCAGGAAAAAGAAAAAAGAACATGAGACAGAAAAAATACTTAACTTACAGGCTGATTTTCAGAACGGCAATACAAGGAGGTTCTACAAGGAAGTGGGGAGGCATAAAAAGGGATTCCGCCCAAAAGAGCCACAATGCTAAAGCTTAACGATGGCACAATCACCGCCTCAAATGTGGAGGTACTGGACAGCTGGAAGTGTTACTTTGATGAACTACTAAACGTGCCGACGCAAGAAGAACCTGAAGCTACAGTATTCGCTACGGCCGAGGTTAATATCCTACCTCCGTCCATGGAAGAGACCATTAGAACCATTAAGAAGCTCAAAAATAACCGAATGGCAGGTCGAGATAATGTCTTGGCAGAAAGTCTGAAACATGGAGGGAACGATCTAATCACACAAATACATAGCCTCGTGAAACAGATTTGGAATCAAGAAATCATTCCTGATGAATGGAAAGAACGGGTAATAATTCCACTCCACAAAAAAGGGGACCAAATGCAATGTAAAAATTACCGAGGTATTGCTTTACTAAGCCACGCCTATAAATTATTCTCCAGCATTCTCCTTCAACGTCTCTCCATATACCGAAGAGATTATCGGAGACTATCAATGTGGCTTTCGAAGCGGAAGATCAACAGTTGACCAGCTGTTCACTATCCGACAGATGCTAGAAATATGTTGGGAATTTAACAAAAACTTACATACCTTGTTCATAGATTTCGAGCAAGCATATGACAGTGTTATTAGGATAAGTTTGAGGGAAGCTATGGAATAATTTGGAATCCCGCACAAGCTGATTAGACTGTGTAGAGCGTGCCTGGAGGGGGCAAAAAGCTGTGTCAAAATTGAATTAGAGTGTAGCCAAACATTTTCTATCAACAGAGGATTAAAACAGGGAGATTCTTTGTCGCCAGTACTGTTTGCACTGGAGAAAGCCGTAAGAACAGTATCAGTTGACGCGGAGGTTTTTGGGCCAAGTGGCTCTAAACTTATTTTGGCCTACGCGGATGATATGGGCGCGATAGGAGAAAGCACAGTCAGTGTGAAGGAAAACTTCATAAAGATAGAAAAAGAAGCTCAGAGAATAGGGCTCCGAATAAATGAAGGAAAGACCAAATACATGCATGTCTCCTGCGGGGCGGGGTGCCCGAGACAGAATCAGGCAGAACGTCACCATGGATGACTCTAATTTTGAGCATGTGTGAGTTTTCAAGTACCTGGGCGCAGTAATAACGGCAAACAATAATATGCAGAAAGAGGTTAAACAGCGCATCACACAAGCAAATAAATGTACATTTGCGATACAAACCTTGCTTAAGTCAAAATTTATCACTAGAAATGCAAAAACCTAAATTTATCGAAAAATTATACGACCAGTAGCAATCTACGCCAGTGAAACATGGGCCCTGACAGTCTACGATACGGAGCTGCTAAGAAGGTTTGAGAGAAAAATCCTGCGCATAATATATGGCCCATACCGAGACCTTGAAACAGGCCGTCACAGAATGAGAAGCAACATAGAGCTTGAGCAAATATATCAAAGCCCTGACATCATTCAAGAAATAAAGTCCAGAAGACTACGATGGGCAGGTCATATACAAAGGAGTCAAAACGATCGACTAATAAAACGGGTATGGGAGGAAGCACCACAAGGAAAAAGACCACTGGAAAGACCTAGACTTAGATGGAAAGATAACATCCACAAGGATCTACCTATCCTTGAAGGTGACCAGCGAGAATTGAGGGAGCTGGCACAAGACCGTTCTAGGTGGAGGCAGATAGTCGAGGCAGCCAAGACCCACCTTGGGTTGTAGTGCTACGGAGTCAGTCAGTCATACTCTGCACTTGGCTATTCTTTTGGAATTATAAAATGGAGCAGGATGGACATTGAAAACCTGCAAAGGAAAATAAGGATACTTTTAACAAAAGCACATAAATACCGCCCTCGGAGGGCTATTGAACGTACAATGCTTCCAAGACACCAAGGAGGAAGAGGATTGGTCGATAGTGGTAAGCAGCTCCATCAACAAATAAGAAACACAGGTTAGTGGGCTCTTCCACTCTACATCAGTCAGTATGCGAAAGAACTACGCTGAGGGAATATTGCTTCTCTCAACCAAACAGACCAAGATAAGTTGCAAGCTTGGCTATGGAAGTTACCTCATGGACGGCATCCAAATGAGGTCAATCAGGACAATGTCGACAACTTAGCGTGGTACTACTGGTTGATTTCAAGGCAAATGTCTTCGGAAATGGAGGGTTTTGTGTTAGCCAGACAAGACCAGATTATTCCGATGAAAAATTATCGGAAGATCATCATCAGATTAATAGAAAACGACCAATGAAGATACGGCTGTCAAAGATCAGAGAGATTAAATGATTCCCATAATTTTATCAATAAATGGAGTGATACGAAAAAAACTCCTTCAGAACATCAAGGGACTGGGACTTAGTGAGCGTCTGTATAAGCTGATTGCAATCTCGCGAATCGTCCGCTGTATATAAATAAACTTCTAAATTTAGATTTTGATTAATCCATAGAATTTTATGATATCAATATTAAGTGGCACTGTTAACATATTTAAAAGTCTGATTATTTTGAGTAGCTATCAATAAAAATAATATAAATTATGTAGTAGAATTGTTCCGTGCATAGTAATATACACTTCGTTATTAAAACAACTCGCGTAAAATGAGTAAACAAAGCGGATATTTACCTTATCCCAAAGGCTTTACAACCGAAGCAATTCATCATGCTCAGGAACCCGATCAATGGGATTCTATGTGTATGGTTGCACCCATTGTAACATCGACATTATATAAAATGTCTGAACCTGGAAAGTATAAGGTAAGAAAATAATCCATCACTAGGCTACTATTACTATTAAATATAAATTTTCTTTCTTCAGATAATTTCGTTAAAATTTCCTTAATTTCAAGTAAATAGACCCTATATATATACTACAATTAGCAAAATTTGACTTGATTCTTATTTTGAAATATACTCTAAATTGTTTAAAAAATTAACATTTTCTGGGTAATTACAATTATTCATTAGAACTAATTTATACTAATAAAATAAACAAAGAAAATTAATATCTCTTAAAGAAAATTTCCCTGCACCTTGAATAGCAAAAATGTAATTGCAAATAAAACAAGTAAAGTCATTTTAGTAACTTTAATGGCGTAAAATAATGGTGAAGTCTAATTATTACTGCAGCACCCTTGATTAATGTGTTATTTTCTACTATTTTAAGTAACATAATAATACTTATTGAAAAATATCTTATTAAATTTGTGTGATAATTTTCTATATACTTTCGAAAAACAGATAATATTGTCATCTCAACTATAATCGTCTCGACTGATTTTGATTAAACTCTGTTCCCGGGAAGATAAAAGTTTTTCCTTTACTTCTTTAAAGCTAGCTGTTGTTTTACCTATTTATTCAAAGGATTGTAGTATTTTGGTATGATATGCAACACAATAAAATTAATTATACTTAATCATTTTGTATCATTTGGAGGTACCAGAAAAATCATGGTTCCTAAAAATAAATTTAAATTTGCCTCGTATTTTCCTAGTAGAGTCAGCAATTCCTCATAATTTCCGAGGATAACAAATTCATTTGTTTCATTATGTCCACGAAACGCTAATCTTGAGTAGAGGAAAATATTGTTATGTCAATAAACATTTTTAAATTGGAACGATTTTCCTTAACTTGATTATTATGTGATTTTATGGCATATTTTTTGGTGTTATTCAGATTTATTCTAAAGGATGATGCAATATTTCTTTGACTTGAATGCTACTCAATCGAATAGGGTAAATTTTAAGATCTGTATATCCTGTTTTAGACCAGATCGTGTACTCGATTTTATTCGAAAATAATAAACATAAACAACAAACTAAGTTTGTTCTTGTCAACCTATCGAATTTGTCTTAGCAAGTTAAATTGAAATCACTATTTTGACGAGCGTCAGACGATTTTAGAGGAATTGGTATAAAATTATTACTTTCCAGCCAGCTTGTTATAGGACATTCAAAGCATCAAAAATAAAATACTACAAAACAAGCCTAACTTCAAAAACACAAAATCTGAATTCTATCATAAAAAATTATATCTCAACATAAACGTAAAAAAAGACTAACCTCTTCAAATACAACCTGTAGTAGTATCGTAGTATGATGTGTAACACAATAAAATTAATTTTTTAGCTTAATAAAAACAGATTATTTATTGGTTGTGAATTTATGTAGATTGTAAAAGATGTTTTATTTAAATTGATTCTCATGAAAAAAGCACAAAAATTTTAGAAACGATTTTTATCTTAGTGTTTTATTCGTTTTAGAATTTCGGGATGTGGTAACAATTTTCCAAGGAAAATATGATTTTTCTATCAGTAATTTAAGTTAATGCTCTAATGCAATGTTTTCCAATTTTCATAGGTTACCATCCATTTTTGGAAAATAAATACTCAGTGCCTCGTAGGTACTCATATTTAGTAAGCTAGAAATTAAAAGATAATGTTAGTTTTTCTCTTCACCTAAATACAATACACTAACAATAAGTGAAAAGTAAAATACTTGTAATATTAAAGTTGGAATGAATGTCATTAAACTTGACAATAACGTTCTTACTAAACATAACAAATTAACAGAGAATAAGAATATTATTAAAGATAATAATACCACAAACTAGTCTTAATAAGAAGAGTGAACCTGATAAACAACGATCAATTTATTCTTATTCAACTCAATAGTAAGTAAAACTCTTAGGTCACAGTTATTTGCAACCGATTAATTTTTTGATTCAGTTTTTATCTTCAAATCGACACTTTTCGAGCAGATCTGCGTTATGTTTTTCTATCGCTAACAAATTCAAAAACTAAGGAATTTGTCTTTCGTATTAAGGTTCAGTTGTACAGACAATGCCTTCTCACAAATATTCCAGATATTACCTTGACCACGGCACAAAAAGGTTCGTTAATACTCGCCCAATTTATGTGGTCTTCTTATCTTGATTTCACTGATCGATGAAGAATTTAGAAAATGTTAAATATCAGACCTAATCAAAGAGTTTTTAATAAACCAAACGATTTTGGTTGACTCAATATGACTCAAAAACGTATCCTTCACTCAATTTATTTCTTTTAAAATAAAATTTAATTTAGGATACCGTGTTGCTTACAAAACAGATATACTGATCGTATAAATATACACAATTTAAATATAAGTATTATAAGAAAAATATTTATCCAGTACCACCACAAAATAATGAGCTTTATAAAAAATTATTTTCATATAACCTAACGTTTCTTATAAAGAAACCTTACAGAAGTGATTTTACCTTATCAATTAGCTCCTTCACATCAACATTAAAATAACAGTAGAGAAACTAATTTCAGATCAAAATATTTGTGAGCTATCATTCAGTGTTTCACAGATGACGATATTCTTGTCTTATTCTTTCAATCCCAATTCCAGTTTCTGTACTTTCTACTTTTTTTATTTGTAATTAGAATATATATTTTTGTACTCAAAAGTAATAAATGTATTATTCCACTGACAGCAACACAAATATCGCTCTCTCTCTCTTGAGGAACATTTACTCATCCCAGGTACCTACAGATATCCTTTCCAAGTTGAAGATGTAGATTCGTTTCATTAAATTAATTTTACAAATCTATTAAATAACCCATATATATGATGTCTCAATGAAAAGTATGTACTCGGCATTTAGATAAAAATAATCCTGGAAAAAAACAATTTTGTTTTTGAGCACATATATTGTACGCTCATTATCAGCTTTGTTCACTCAATCTCTTCTCATCTCATCTCAGCATCAGCATCTCATTTTAAAGGCTACCATATTTCGTTTTTATTCATATGCAGGTTTTTGAAATTAGTTTTCCAATTTTTGAGAAAATATTTGATTTAGGTGAGTTATTGGATTCGCAATTGTTAACTTTAATACAACTTTTATTCTCACTTTGCCATTTAGGTGCCTAATTTTTTAACGAAACCTTTAGTGAATTTTAACTCCCCATTGCAGGGTAAACACCATGCTTAGAAGTTTTAAGTAGAACGGTATTATATTTCTGGCGATTACAAATTACTTGTAACTTTAAAAAATTCGATAATAAAAGTTAAAATGATTTAATTGCAAATACTTCTAATCCCATCTATGATACCTTTATAGCAAAAAATAGCCATCATTTAGCCGGTTTGGTAGTGAAGTTGGATCAGAAAACACAAGTTAGAAGGGAAAGATTTTGCAAAATAAAACTTTATTTAAATTTTAGAAATACCTATATAGCAGATTAGGAAACCCAACAAGAGAAGTACTGGAAAAATTATTGGCAAAATTAGAAACTGCAAAATATGCTTTGACATTTGCCTCGGGTTCAGCAGCATTAACAGCACTTCTTGGCCTTGTAAAATCTGGTGATCATATAATTTATGGAAACGATATCTACGGGGGATCTAGAAAAATTTTTGACGACATAGCAACCAATCATGGAATTGAAGTCTCTTTTGTAGATTTTGTGGATGTATCTAATTTCGAAAAATCTATTAAAAAAAATACAAAGGTAATTTTTTAAATGTTTAAATATATGTAAACAAAAATTGTAAATCAATTTACTTTTTTCTATCTTTAAATAATTCAGGGTGAAATGAAAGTAAAATTGATTAAAATAGATAACAAGAAAATTTATCTTATACGAATTTTTGAAACTTACAACATAGTCAGTCTTAATTTCTGAGTTTCAATACTACTATGTAACTGTTTTTATTTATTATCTATTTCCATTTTTCATGTCAAGATATCTGACTCCTCAAATATTATATGCGAACAAACATAATAATATGCCGTGACAGGCTACATATGGAAAATAGCTTACCTTTGAATTCATTGAATTTATTTTATTTCATAAAGTTCTGTATGTCCCCAGATCAAAAAAGGGTCAATTAAATCCAGTAAGAGTCTACCGATATTTTACAATATGGGAATTCTAAGTAGACAGTTGTTTTCTGTGCATTTTGCTCTCGGTTCGTTACAGCTCCACTGATGAGACCATTGGGTAGTCGAAACTGGTATACAGAGAGAACCAGAGTGGAATTCGCAAAGAACATACTGTCTGCCTGCCTTTCTTAACGGTCGTAAGGAGAATAAACTAATTTTACAAATACATAGATCGTAAAATTCTTTATTTTTAATAATATCCTATCGCTCCGGGTATATTCAGGTAATATAATGCCGATATTTTACAATATGGAGACTTTAAGTAAAGAAATGTTTCCTATGCATTTTTTCTCGGTTCGTTATAGTTCCACTGATAAAACCATTAAGTTTTCGAAACTAGTATGGAGAGAGAACCAAAGTGGAATTCGCAGAGAATATACTGTTTGCCCCCTTTCTTAATGATTGTAAGGAGAATAAAATAACTTTTTCATATATAGGAAATTCTCGGCTATGCGGATATAAATACCGTTGACAAATATTACTCTAATGTTAAAAAGTGCGGAGATCTCCAAGATATTGGAAAAGCTCCGAGTCCGATAAATGACGACAGCGCCGTTTCGTCCTAGAATGGGACTCATCAGGCCTTCGCATTCGGTACAAACCTTCATCTCGCATCTTCTTCTTCTTGTTGTTCTTCTTGTTCTTCTAGGTAGAACCAAGTTCTGTCATATACACAATGCCTCATCGATCCTCGTTTGAGGTCGAAATCCAACTATCTCTCCATCTTTTGGGAGGCCGTCCAGGTGACCGTTTGGTGTTTGGTTTCTCTCTTATCACGGTTTTTGCTAGTCTGTCATCGTCCATTCGTTCCACGTGATCTCTCCACTGCCTACGACAGTTTCGGACCCACTTCACAACATCCCCCATTCCACTGTCCTCGTGTATTTTTGCGTTTCTTATCTCTTAAACTTGTTCCCGTGATCATTCTCAGCGTTTTCATTTTTGTGGTTCTCATAATTTGTTTTGTCTTTGTTGTTTCATTTCTTGATTCTGCGCAGTAGCTCAGTATCGGTCTTACACAGACCTTGTAAATTCTTGCTTTACTCTCAACAGTCATATATTTATTGTTCCAGATTATGTCTCTTAGTTGGCCTGATATCATGGCCGCTTTGTTGGCTTGTGTGTGTACTTCTTCCGTTACTATCCTGTTACTTGTTATATGTGCTCCCAGGTATTTAAACTTCCCAACCTGTACGATATGTTTGTCATCAACTATTAGTTTGCATCTTACCAGTTATTTTGCTATTACCATTGCTTTGGTTTTCTTCACAGATATCTTCATATTATACTGTTCGGCTCTTCGATTGGGATGGAAAAGCATTCTTTGTAAGTTGTCCTCGCTATCTGCTGTCAAGGCAACATCGTCTGCAAAGCATATAATCTGAACGGTGTTGTGTCCCATTGGGTACTCAATATTTGCATCAATGATTTCGTCCATGATTACATTGAAGAGTGTTGGACTTAGGCTATCACCCTGTCTTATTCCTATGGATAGTGGGATTTCCTTTGTTAGAGTGTTATTTGTTTTAATTACCATGGTGTTTTTGGAATTCAGTTTGTATATTGTGAGTATGATTGCTTGGTCTACTTGTTTTCTTCGCAGTAGTTCTGTTATGTGTTCCAGTTTGACTCGGTCGAACGCTTGTGTAAAGTCCACAAAACAAATGAACAGCGGTTTATCTTATTCGATAGATTTTTCAACTAGCTGTCTGATAATAAATATACCGTCGATCGTAGAGCGGTTATTCCGGAAGCCCTGCTATTCTTCGCACGCCCCTAAGTTGTCTACGATCCGTTGTGACAGCATTTTGGTTAATAGTTTGGCTGAACTGTTCAGTAGGCTGATTCCCCTGTAGTTTTCGGATTGTTTCAGTGATCCTCTTTTGTGGATCGGAATAGTGATGCTTTTCCGCCATTTGTTGGGTACTGACGTTGTGCGGAGTATTTTTTGAAATAGAACAGTGAGCTTTGTGACAAGGCTGGGGCCTCCGTACTTTAGCATCTCATTCGTAATTTGATCGGTACCAGGTGATTTTCTCTTTTTTAATTTCTTAATTGTCAGGTACATCTCTGCTTCACTGATGTTAACATCTGTTAGTTCTGTGGTTTCTTGTTGGTTTTCGTCTACATTGTTTTCTGTAGCTGGTGCCTTGAGTAAGTCCTTAAAATGGCTGACCCATTGTTGGTTTTCGATTGGACTTAGTTGAACGTATTCATTGATTTGTTTTTTCTGTTCCTCAGTATGTTCCATATTTTCTTTTGTCCTCCATATAGGTCGTGTTCCAGGTCTTTTGAATACTTTTCCCAGTATTCTTTCTTTAGTTGAGCTATTTGACTGCTGAGTCTGTTTCTCACCGTTTTGTACTCTTCAAAATGGTTTGTTAGTTTGTACTATCGGTATTTTGTAAATGCTTGTCGTTTTTCTTTTGCTAGTATTTTCACCTCTTCTGTGAACCATGGTTTTGTATTGCTTCGCTTGTTCGTGCTAACTGTTCGTGTTACGATCTTCTCCTTGGCGCTCTCTTGTATATTTCTTTTCAGTTTTTCCTAGGCTTTCTCCACTCCGTCATTTTCTAGGATTGTATTAGCTTTTATTTTCTCCGGGAGTCTCTGCTGATACAATACTTTTGTGCTATCGTTAGCGAATGATTCGGTATTGTATTTAATAAAGATATGTTTCTGTTTGTGCGTTCTGTTTATACTTTGTTGGGACCGGTATTTACATAATACTAGTCGGTGGTCGTCTTTTCCCGCATCTCGCATTTGTGTTCTATAAACAGATTTCACAGTTAAAAAATAGTAAATAAGACCCAGTGGCGACATCCCGATGGAACATAAACCAACAATGTTGTATAAAACCACCATGTGATGGCGCGACGATAAACTGAAAAAGGAATATATCAAAACTTGATTCATTAAACGTGCTACTCTAAGGATAGAGATCGCAATATTCGGCATCGACAATCATACCAACCACTAATTCCGCACTTTTAAAAAAGGTGTCGCACCAACGATTTCCATACGAGAGTCGAGAATTTTCTATTTTATTTTAAAATTACATAGACGGTAACTTATCTCTCTTATATATATATATCCCATCCGACGACAGGTCGGCGAAGCCGCGTTCAGTGTTTGCATGCTTCCTTCCGATCTGTCCTTTGCACAGCCAGGTGCATGTCGGTACCCTGATGAGTCTAGTGAGAGACGAAACATGTATCTCTGCCGTATCACTGTGGCGGGGAGGGTAAGCTTTGACTTTCTTCTCGGTATGGTGGTACAGGTAGGCCACCATCTCAATGGTAGGGTAATAGGATGAACTGTTTTATTACAATTTATTCTATCTGTGCAACCTCTAACACAAAAAGGATATGATGGAGCGAAGTTTGCATTCACTGTTTCGCATTTTACTTCACCTACATACGGAGTTGCATATAGTTGTACGTTTGCTGAATGTGATTTCAGCACTACAACAGCATAATGTGGATATAACCACTGCTAATGCATCTCACACGGAGGGATCCGTGAAAGCCGTATAAACATATATAAGCCATCCGACGAGAGGTCGGCGAAGCCGCGTTCAGTGTTTGCATGCTTCCTTCCGATCTGTCCTTTGCACAGCCAGGTGCATGTCGGTACCCTGATGAGTCTAGTGAGAGACGAAACATGTATCTCTGCCCTATCACTGTGGCGGGGAGGGTAAGCTTTGACTTTCTTCTCGGTATGGTGGTACAGGTAGGCCACCATCTCAATGGTGGGGGAATAGGATGAATTGTTTTATTACAATTTATTCTATCTGTGCAACCTCTAACACAAAAAGGATATGATGGAGCGAAGTTTTCATTCACTGTTTCGCATTTTACTTCACCTACATACGGAGTTGCATATAGTTGTACGTTTGCTGAATGTGATTTCAGCACTACAACAGCATAATGTGGATATAACCACTGCTAATGCATCTCACACGGAGGGATCCGTGAAATCCGTATAAACATATATAAGCCATCCGACGAGAGGTCGGCGAAGCCGCGTTCAGTGTTTGCATGCTTCCTTCCGATCTGTCCTTTGCACAGCCAGGTGCATGTCGGTACCCTGATGAGTCTAGTGAGAGACGAAACATGTATCTCTGCCATATCACTGTGGCGGGGAGGGTAAGCTTTGACTTTCTTCTCGGTATGGTGGTACAGGTAGGCCACCATCTCAATGGTGGGGGAAGAGGATGAATTGTTTTATTACAATTTATTCTATCTGTGCAACCTCTAACACAAAAAGGATATGATGGAGCGAAGTTTGCATTCACTGTTTCGCATTTTACTTCATATATATATATATATATATATATATATATATATATATATATATATATATATATATATATATATATATATATATATATATCTCATGTTTTGGCGTCGGTTTCGTGTAATGTTAATATATTTTTATATACTTACATATGATTTTATGTTTGTGTATAAATATTGTAAGCATTTTAATTGTTAATATATGTGTATTATTTCTATTTTATCTTTTTTTCTTTGTTAGCTTAGGTACTATTTTCAGATATGATGAACCAATGTGTATGTCATCATCGTAATATGTCATTCAATTCTATTCTATTCGATTCTAATTAAAAATGTTGTTTTACTGAATATCTACCGATAAAATTACCTTACTTGAGAAACAGCCGATAATAATTTGGTCTAGCAATGGTATAATTAAATTCTTTAGCTTGTATGGATTGAGACACCTTCGAATCCAATGATGCAAGTAATCGATATACAAGCAGTATCTGAAATAGCCAAGAAGAACGGTATAATTTTCGCCGTGGATAATACATTTTTAACTTCCTATTTGCAAAGGCCTTTAAATTTTGGTGCCGATATAGTTGGTTATTCACTGTCAAAATATGTAAATGGTCATAGCGATGTTACTATGGGAGCTCTCTTGACGTCTAACACCGAGTTTTATGAGAAATTGAGGGATCAGCAAACCAGTAAGTTTATATTTAAAAAAACACTTTGATCTGAATCTGGTAATTTAAGCCCGCCTTTAAGCCTTTTGTTTACCGTTTCGATAACTACCTAATATCTCTACTATCAGCATACATTCAAGAACCACTAAAATGTGGTTGTCGGACTTGCATTGTCTTTATTTTTATTTATTTTTACGACGTTTCGATTAGGTTGTATCTCTAATCGTTATCAAGTATAAACTGCGCTAAAATACCAATTATGCTGTATTTAGTTTTAATTTACAATTACTAAAAAGTGGTTACCATACTTCCTTTATATCTAAAGACGGTTTATGCATAACCACGGCTTCGTTGAGTTTCTGTTTTCACCAGTGTTGTTCTTGGTGTAGGATTCTTGCTGTAGATCTTTTTATGGATGACCCCGAATCTAGACGTGGTTGGGGGTACCAGACTTTTCTATTTCTTCACAAGATATGTTTTTCTGATGATCTTTGATCTTTACCTCAATGTACGCATTATCACATGGTATCTAATATACACAGTTATTCATGTCCCTGTGAGTTATTGGTTTGACCCTAGTGAGCTGGTTTCTCAGAGAGTTATTTGAATTAAAAACCATGTTGGTGTTATGTCGTTTTTCTATTCTTCTATTTTTTTCTGAAATGCCTCTTTTTGTTCCGGAATTTTATCCACGAATTTACTAAGTATCCGTTGGCTATCTAGTTACTTTTAATATGATTTATTTCTTTCATCAAGATATCGTTGCAGTTGCAACGAGTCAGTTCTCTGTCTACGAGGTTTCTTACAAATCAATGTGTGGTGCTAATGAAGTGGTTAGGGGAATGGATTTTTTGTAAGGTTCGAATTTGCCTGCCACTTCTTTCATCTAAAATATCTAAGAATGGTAATTTATTTTGCATTTCTTTCTCGTTAGTAAGTTCAATAGTTGGGAGAATATTGCTGACATAAGAAAAAAATTTTCGAAGTTCGACGTTTCTATTTCAGATAATGAAAGTATCGTGTACGTATCCAAGCCATAATTTTGATCTTCTATTGGTGGATTTAATTGCAAAGGTCTTGAACTATTTTATAAAAATGTTTGCGACTACCGGTGAGAGTGAGAATCCGATTAGCAGTCCATCATCCTGGATGAAGAATTTTTCCTTTTCTTGAAAATAGGAATTGGTTAATAAGACCACGATGTCTTGTGGTGGTAGAGATGCTCTTTCTGATAAGGCTTGGTCTTCTTCAAGTTCTTCCTTATTTTCTATAATAACTCTTTAACTGGAACATTGGCGAATACGCTTTCCACATTAAAGCTAATAAAAAGGTCTTCTAGTTACACTTCGAATTTATGTATAATTACTACGAAATATTGCCAGTTCTTGACCCAGGATAATGTATTTCTTTGTAATGGTTTCAGGATTGGAAGAAGGAATTTGGCCAGCTCAGAAGTCGGAGAGTTCTGTGAACTCGTAAAGGAATGTCTTGTTTATGTTTCTTTGGAAGTCTATAAAGATATGGAATTTTGCTGTGGTATGGCGACAAATTACTTGTCAAATGTCTTGTCAAAAATATACTGTTCATGTTCCTTAAGAACGCGATAGATTCTTCCTTCATTTATAGATATAGGATCTTTAGCAAGATATCTACAATATTGCATTTATTGTCTTTATTTGCTAGTAAAATCTTAATATTGTTGTCTTTCTGTAGATGCGCTAGGGCAGTTTTCTCGTCTTTACTGAAACATCGTTGTCCACGACCTTCATACAAATAAAAAATATTTATGTCTTGCATTATTTTTTAACACCAAGCCTTTTTGTATCACAAGATAAAAATATTTTATTAGCGTGTGCAAAAGTTCGAATATTGCGCATACATATGGGATTGTGATTAAAAGTACATGTTGAAGAAAAATAAATTATTTTCATCCCTGTATAAATTAATAGTTGAAGTTCCAGACGAGTAAGAAATATTCCCGAAGAAACAATAATCTAATTGTGTTAATGTTACATGTGTAAGATAATTAAAGGAGACAGACATATAAAGTGTTGTGTTTAATATTTTCATTTTTATGTTATTTTTTATCAGTTATCGGAAAATTAATTGATTTTTATTATTTTTCATTCTTCATAATGAACAAACAAGCTAACCAAATGACAAAGCATCAAGAAAATTAACGAAATCAATTTTTAGCAACTGGTAATATGTCAAGTCCATTTGACTGCTATCAAGTTATTAGGAGTTTAAAAACGTTGCCTTTGAGACTACAACAACATAACAAAAATGGTCTTTTAATTGCCCAATATTTGGAAAATCATCCTAAGATAGAGAAAGTTATGCATCCTGGTAAGTTATCTTACTTTAATAAAAAACTAATTGATAGCAAAAAGTTTATTTCATCAATAATTTTTATTGTAAAATATTTATTAAAAAGCATCTCGATACCATTGTGAAACCGTTGTGAACTAAATTTTTTGCTACTAATGTTTTTTACCTCCTGTAATAGTCTTATGGTTGTGACAGTAGTTTGAAATCGAGTTATAAACAAAAATAAATGGAAATAAATAACAACCCAAACATCAAACACATATAAATTGTATAGATTTTATCATCTTACAGATACAACAAAGGCGTTCCTGTCAAATCTAACTGTATGTGTACCTTTTGTCATGTCGTTTCCTCTTCGTTTGTTGTACTTTTTATGTTAAATTATCATACATAAAGTATTTTTGCACAAAAGTACTATTAAGAACTTCTCGTACTTGCCATGATTTCACGTTGAAAGCTGAACAAAATATTAGTTTTTTAATATTCTTGAAAATCCCTTAAGGTACAGACTTCGAATATTGTCAAAAATGACAAGAACAAAAAAGTAATGTGCTGGTTCAAATTAATAAAATGTAATAAGTGATCAGTCTATATTTAACTGGCACTTAATTTAAAAATATTTGTCTAGATGTTAAAAAAAATATAATCTAATAAAATTTCGTTAAACATGTTTGTAAAGGAGGTTTGATTTATTTACTTACTACTTCTAAAAGTGTACTCCGTAGACATAAAAAAAAGGATAATAAAAATAAGTAACTTATTGCATCAGAATGGAATCATTTTTTTCTCCCTTAATTTAAAGAAATACGGCATTATTTATAAAAAAAGAAGGAGAAATATTAACACCCATTTGGGCTTTTTTACCCTTTGTCAATAAACATCTATATCTTGTGGTATTTTTTAATTTAAATTATTACTATTAGTGTTATTGCTGTATTTTTTCTAATTTCAACTATTTTTACCAGTTTCATTTAACGGGTTATAAACTTAAACATAATAAATATTTTTAAAAGTTTTCTACCTTGCTTTCGTGCTTTTCTATTTGAAAAACTGTGATTATTATTAAATCAGTTTTAATAAGGTTTTTCGAAAATATTTTAGGTTTACCATCTCATCCGCAACACGAACTATTTAAAAAGCAAACATGTGGTAATAGTGGAATTTTTTCGTTCTACATTAAAGGAAATTATGATAATACAAAAACATTTATGACAGCATTAAAACTCATTACTTTAGCGGGGAGCTTAGGTGGCATGGACAGTGTAATTGAATTACCGTAAGTATAAGCAATGATATAACAGATCAAGAGCAGATCAAAAATTAATACTCCCTAATTATTATTCTTTTAAAAGATCTTGCACACTAAGTAAAAAAGGTTATCCTAACAGGTAAGCGTGTAAAGTAAAATATAAAAATATTGTTTCAAATAAAAACAAAACCTTT